>CAVMJV010000074.1:600000-1168668 GCA_963681835.1 Meloidogyne enterolobii
CCTTTTCTGATTCCAATATTTTTATTCTTATTTCCAGTTGTCATATTTCCTTCCATTTGATTGTAATGCACTTTTATAACTTTATTATGTCCAACAAGTCCAACGATACTATTTTTGTGCATCTCAGATTCTTTAAATTATTTAAATATTTTATTTAAGAAAAGAATTTGATAAATGAAAATATGTGTAGAATATTTTATTATTTTAAAATATAAAATATTCTATTTTACGAGAACACTAGATTAGTAAAAGATAGTATATGGATTAACAAAAGACTTAAGAAAGTTTTTGACTAAATATGAAAAACTTCATTCAGTGATAGTGAAAACGATTTGAGAATCTGTAGAATTATAATAAAAATTTTCGTTAACATTGTGCAAGTAATGCCAAAAAGAAAGTAACAAACTTGCTTAAACCTGTAGAAAAATTATAAAATAATTGTGTCTCATCTTATAAAACAATACATAATTTAACATACCATCTAAAAAGAATTCTTCTTTAAGACTTTCATTTTGAAGTTTTAATAAATCCTGCCGAGCCCTCTCAAAATTTCCCCTTTCTTCGCGAACTTTCAAATCTAAGAAAGCTTTACGTTTTTCTATTTTTTCTTTTTTTAAATATTTAGTTGATTCGCCTTTAATATTAGACTTATCAACATTTTTCATTTCATCATTCATGCATTTTGACAATTCGAAAAATATGCAAATAAAAAATAGAAAGATAGCAAATTTTGACATGTTCATCCTTTATTTAAGAAATAAAAGATATCTTTAATTTTATCCAGATAATTTAAAACAAGCTTCGTCTTTTATAATAAAATTACGCGAGATTTATATAATCGAAAATCGTTACGACGATTTTAAAAAATTATCGCTGCAGAGTATAAAGTAAAAACACAGTATAAAATAAAAAAGTATAAACTACTAAGGCTTATTTCGATCTCTACAGAAATAAGATACATTTTTTAATTAACTTTTGAATAATTTCTCAACAAAAAAATGCATTACAATGATATTTGGACTTCTTAACTCAATAGATTAATCCTTTGGACTATTATGTTTGTTCATTTTAGGAGCAAAAGATTGGGCGCAAAAGATAAAAAATTTGAGAATCTGAAAAATTAATTAAAGCGTCCTGGGAGCAAATTAGTAGTGATGCTGAATGTGCGACCATCGTAGGCTTTTTCCTGAAGCGCTTAGATGCTTATATCTCCACAATTGGGTAAAATTTGAAATTTTTTATAATTTTCGAGTAACACACATTCACTTGATTGTATGTGTGAATTTACTTGGCAAAATTCTACTTGATTAAATTTTTATCCAAAAAAAGGTATGGGCAAAGACTTTTTACGCACCCTGTAGTTAACATACGGAATTCGGAGAAACATCTCAGATATAACATATGTTTTTAGATTATTATTTGAAATAAACAATTTAAATGTAATAAAATTTTTAAAGAATCTATTATTGAAAATCAAATAGCTATTATTTGCCCTATCTCTCATGAAAAAATTTTTACCCCCTTTAAAAATAAAAATTACTCCCCATCATCCCCTCTCCACTCATCCACTCCTCCTCTCAAAATTTTATTAACGCGCTTATAGAGAAGCATGTATTTCGACATAAATATGCGAGCGTTAATTATAGACTCTCGTTTAAATACATGAGCGCGTTTCTTGGCGGCATATATTCATCCTACATAAAGTTTTGAATAAACAAGAGGACTTCAACTTATTGTGGCCAATCAATTTGGAAATATTTTTAATAGTTTTAGAGTATCTACAATGACATAATATTTTTAAGGTTTGCTTAACGAGGCTAAAACGTTTATAAGTTTTAGAAGTCGTTTTAAAAGCATATTAAATTGCAAAATTTTGTCAACGATTTAAAAATAACCGCATAAAATTGTCATTTCAAGATATTGCTCTATTTTTGCCCTTTTTTGCCGATTTCAGCCTATTTTTGCCACATTTTTGAGTTGCTGCGCCCTATTTTATTGTTTTGGAAAGAACAACCCTGATGGTCAGTGTTAAGAATTACTAAAAACCTGCTTACACAAAACCTATATACTTTAAACTATTTCCTTATTACTATCTCAACTCTTTTGGAGGATTCTTTTTTTCTAAATAAAAATTTATAAGGATGATGCAATATTCTATCCAATCCATAACATATAGCAAGACTCAATGCCCTCTCAAGCTTTCGCAATGCCTTAAGATTTATTAAAAGGGCAATGTCCTTATTTTTGTATCCATTTACAAAGAACCGGGCCAAAATAAGTTTTACAAGCTACAAAAAAAGACAAAATCGAAATTTCGAAAACAGTTAAGTCTGATTAAATAATAGAAATTTGACAATTGTATTTCGAAATTTAGATTTTTTGCTTGTATATTATAAGTCTTGGAATTTTTTGAGTTTTAGCCAAGCATGTCGGTGCGTTCGGCAGAAGTAATTGGGGAGTGAGAGATTTGCTAAGTAAACATTTTGTAAAACTTTTTTCTTAAAAATTAATTTGAATAACCATAGAAAATAGTAAATTATAAAAAGCACTAAATTATTTTATTTAAAACGAAATTTATAAAAATGGCGACAAAAAAATAAATGAGGAAGGATGTAAAATTACAATTGAAAGAACTTACATATTTATTATCATAACTAGATCTGATTTTCTGAGTAAATAACTATTATCCAGGTCTAATTACGGAACACACAAAAAATTAAGTTAAAGCAAATAATAGGAACAGACTCACCGCAAATAAGAAAACTCAAAATTATATTTCCCTAATTTCTCCAAAATTGCGAATTAAAAATAAAATCGAAATTTCGAAACTGGACTTCACCATAAAGTTGTATAGCAAACGTGTGTTTAAAAAGGCTGTCTTATTCTACATATTAATTCATAAATTGGCAATTTTTATTTTGAAAATCTTAAATTCTCTTTGAAATTAAATTATAAGAAATTGTCTAAGTTAGCTCAGTGGTAAAGCTCCTGTATGTGGTGAGCGAAAGCGCCTAGCAATAATTACGGGGAGGTGCAGATTCGAATTTTGCCCGGTGCTAAACTTTTGCTAAACTTTTCATTCAGATAAATTGAGTGGTAAAATAAAATATTATTTTATCATCAATATCTTCTAAATTATTGGAAAATTTCCAAACCTTGTTTGGGAGATGGAAGCTGGCACGGCTTGAAATAGGAAATACAAAATTAAAATAGCCCATCTTCGGTGTGGATGACAGATCGTTTTCAGCTCCTTTCAAGATGGGGTTTCGATGTTGTTGGATCTCCCATCAATTCCACCAAATCTTTTATTATGTTAAGCTACATAAAAATTCATTAGTTCAAAGACGCCCGCAACAGATAATGCCATAAACAGCGTTGCGCTTTTTATTTTATGTATCAATGCAGGCAAATAATGTATTTTGTCATTAATATATTTATATTTAAAGAATGAAACAGTCAATTTGTTTTATTTTTCTAATCTTAATTTGTTTTTTATTTGATTTGAATTATTGTCGGAATTTTAAAGGGAACAAACGAGGAAAAATGTTTAAAAGTCAAAATATAACAAAATATGCCACAAATCAGTTGTGCAAGAAATATTATAAACGAAGAATTGTAGATGGAGTAATTCAAGATACGGAACAAACTAGTAATGGAAATGAGGTAAAGGATATTGGCCTATCTCCACTTTTCATAGAGGAGGGGGGGGGGATTCAGATTTGGACAATTTATATTCAATCGAATGAACTCTGAGTTATAGAACTCGAAATTATAAAAAACTGTAGTGTAGAAGCTCGATTGAGCTTAGTTAAATGACTTCAAATTCAGCTTTATTTGAAGATTCTGAAAAATTGTGTCAAACTAAGCTTCGCCGGAAAAAAATGTTTGAGCTGCTCCGGACGGTACGCGGTTGTAACGCTTAACCGTCGTTCCACTCGTCATGCCCAACTTTTTTTAAAATTTTCTTTAAAGAATATTGAAAACAATTTGAAACGTAGTAAAAGTTCAACGCAAGGAGAATTGAAGCCTAAGAAGAAGAAGAGTTGGTTTGAAAACTTTTGTTTATGTGGTGGTTTGTTCTATTGAATTTTTAAAATTTTATGAATATTTTTCAATTAAAATTTTGAAAATTGAAATCATGGCGCTTTATAATATTTTTTGATTAAAAAATTAAAAAAAATTGTAACGGGTTTCACTCATAAAAATCAAGGGTTGTGTAGATTTTCCACGAGAGAAGTATTTTCCGGAAGTACAAGCAATTTTCTCAAAGATTATGAATTATGCATTAATAATATATATATAATTTATCTCGATAAAAATTCCTTCACTGTACAAATCATTGTTTTTTCACAAATCATTGTTTTTTCACAAATCATTGTTTTTTCACAAATTTTAAAAATTATTTAAATTTTTAATAAATTATAAATTAAAGGAGGTGGAGAAACAAATCTTGAGGAAATATTGAAAGGACTTAAAAGCACTGATCCAAAGAAAAAAATAAAAGCATATAACAAACTTCAAAAAATGGATGGTGGTGAAATAGTAAATCAGCTTAAAGCTCTTGGTCTTTACGAACAAACATTAGGACCTCAAACGCACGGTTCCAACGATGCTGATTTAGTCCAAGCAATTCTACAGTCTCTTGCAGAAAGCAATCAACCGATAATAATTAGAGGCTCTTTATATTTATTTAAAACTTTATTTATAATTTATTAAGATACTCCACGTGAAAATCCATCAACAAGTTCTCAAATTCAACATCCACAGCCAGTTGGAAAAGGAAAAGGGATAGCCGAAGGTGTAAAAGAATCATCATCTTCTGAGGATGATAATATAGTATATAATCGTAGAACTGGTCAGGGTAGTAGTCATTAGCAAGAGAATTAAATTTGAAACCTCATATGAATGTTGGTTCAAGAAGAGGGATATGTTTTCAAACATCTATAGAGACTTCCAAGACCGAAAATTCTCCATAACCCAAGACCAGACTTTTCCCAAGACATTATCAAAATTCGGAAAAAATACTGAAATTTTGGCACCGGGTCTTTTCTCCACACGATTATAATCTTTAACTTCACCGAAAATTCTCCATAACCCAAGACTATTTTATTTCACCGATAGTTAGGGGTTTATTTTTTAGAAGCTTAAAAAAGTCGAGACCAAGACTTCACTACAATATCAAGACCGAAAAAACCCAAAAAATGTTTTGAGTTGTCTCAATACAAAGTGTCTTGGAAGTCTCTACTAGAGTGTTAAAATTATTTTCATAGTTAGAATTATTTTAGTAAAATTATTTTGTCTTACTTGCATTGTTTGACTGTTGCATTAAAAAAAGTTTTCAATCAAGTAAAAAATATTTATCGAAATTTATCCTCTACTTTAAAAAATATAATACCAAATAGGTATGTGTTTTGGCGAAGGCTATTTCAATGGAAATTTTTTGCTACTTTAGTTTACTTTATAATTTCTAATCTTTAGAATTTCAAATGTTTTGAATTAAATATATCATCCTTCATTTACTACCGTACCATTCAATGCCTATTGAGGACCACGTTCAAAATCCATAGCTTGAATAATGTTTTTAATTTTATAATAATTTTTGATTAATAAAGATAACTTAATTAAAATAAATATAATTAATTTTTTTTCTCAGGATTTTACTCAGGATCACCCACCCTGTAAAAAATCACCCACCCTGTAAAATAAAAAATACTCCCCATCATCCCCTCCTCCCCATCATCCTCGAACCTAGCTGACATAACTTATTTCATTATTTTTACTTAAATACCATCATGATGTTCTTCGAGTTGAACATTTAAATCAGGCAATTCAGCTCGATTTTGTTGATGAATGATGTTATCTAAATTTTCCAGATTACTATACCTGTAAAGTTTCATTTATAAAATTGATAACAATACAAATATTATATAAATAATAGACAATTCTTAAGACTATCCACAACTCAAAAAACACGGTTATCACCAATTTCGAGCTATCACCCATGATCAATCTTCTGTTCTCACTCAAGTTATGATTATTGTACATTTTACAAAGCTTAAGAGATTTCAAAATTTTAGCCTAAATGTATCTGGCCAAACTACACGTTGTAAGGCATATACTATTTAATTCCTAAGGCCGTGCAGTAGGGCCGTGCGTAATGGACACATCAATTCGGTCTACTAAAGATGCTAGTTCGTATTAAGCCTCCGATTAACTTTTGCACTAGCTAAAGGAGAGAAATAGATATAGACCAGCTGCTTCTCATTTATTCTTCCGTTTTTCATAAGATTCTGTTTTTTAATAATTAGAATTTCTATTACCTTGTTGAGGAGCCATATGAGATGATTCCAAAATATGAAACCCTTAGTAAAATTATTAGTTTAGATTAGAGTTGGACAAGCCGAGACCGATACCGAGATTCTCGGCTTTTTTCCAATATCGGTCTCGGTTTTTTCATTCTCGGTCTCGAAACCGATACCGATATTCTCGGTCCATTTCTCGGAGAGAAACGATACTGACTCAAAGACCCCAATTTTCTTGTATTTTTTAATAAAATGAGGATTTTTGACCTTTAGCCTTCTAAATTTCATAAAATTTTCGCCTGCGGCGCTGAAAAGAGTGAATCCTTCTTTATTTGCCTTACAAAATCCGAGCATTTCACTGAGCCCTCACGATTGAGTTCGCACGACTGAGTTGCTCTTTTATCTAGCTCAACTGAGTCCCAGTAATTTAATAAAATTAAAAGGCTTAAATACAATACTGGGTTATTTGGAGGGATTTGGGTGTTTATGGGGATATCAATGGATTTGGAGGGATATCGAATGTAAGGCGGTAGGATATCGAATGTAATCGAATGTAATATACTTTTGGAACAGAGTTATAATCCTTTTACCTATAAATCCTACTATTGTATTTTTTATAAAAAAGGATGTTAACCATCAATCGAATCGGATCCAGATGATGAAGAGTATTAATCTGATGATTTGGATGATGAAAAAATGAATAAATTATTTTTACACGTATTTTTTGACGTAAAATAAAATTTTCTGTTAGTCTCGGTCAGTATCGTTTCTCGGTATCGGTCTCGGCTCAAAATGTTGGTATCGGTCTCGGTATCGGGTTCTTGAGTATCGGTTAATCTCGGTCTCGGGTTGGCCGATACCAGTATCGTTTTGCCCAACTCTAGTTTAGATAAATAAAAATATTTAGAAAACATTTAATGAGCCTTAAATAATTTATTTTTGGTTAATTGGATTTACAAAAAATTATTGTAAAAAGATTATTATAAAATAAATATACTTATATGGTTAAGTAAACCAACCTTCGTTTGTAGCGATATGGCCTCTACTATCTCGGCCTGCACGGTCTCCATTTTGTCGAGAGACACCTCTGTTAGCAAGGCTTTCTTCATGTCCATATCCGAAAGTTTGCTCTCCTCTAATTTTTTCATCAGATTCTGTTTCTTCACCATCAGAATTGTAAAACTGATAATTGCTTGTATCCGCAATTTTAACACCTTTATAATGTTATAATTTGAATAATTTAAAAGATATATCCTATCAAAAAAATGTACGTTGATACTTATTAGTAATCATTTACCTTTTTTAAATTTGGCATATCCTTTTCTGATTCCAATATTTTTATTTCTATTCGTATTTCCAGTTGTCATATTTCCTTCCATTTGATTGTAATGCCCTTCTACAACTTTATTATGCCCAACAAGTCCAACGATACTATTTTTGTGCTGCTCAGATTCTTTAAATTATTTAAATTTTTTATTTAAGAAAAGAATTTGATAAATAAAAATATGTTTTAGAATATTTTATTATTTTAAAATATAAAATATTCTATTTTACGAGAACACTAGATTAGTAAAAGATAGTATCTGGATTCACAAAAAACAAATTCCGAATATCGGATAGGATGTCCGAAATTTTTTGTCGTAACCATTTTTAGTCATACACTCTTCAACCGTTAATGAAATTGTTAATTCTTTTTTCAATTTTATTCCGAACACTTTAAGAAAGTTTTTGACTAAATATGAAAAACTTCATTCAGTGATAGTGAAAACGATTTGAGAATCTGTAGAATTATAATAAAAATTTTCGTTAACATTGTGCAAGTAATGCCAAAAAGAAAGTAACAAACTTGCTTAAACCTGTAGAAAAATTATAAAATAATTGTGTCTCATCTTATAAAACAATACATAATTTAACATACCATCTAAAAAGAATTCTTCTTTAAGACTTTCATTTTGAAGTTTTAATAAATCCTGCCGAGCCCTCTCAAAATTTCCCCTTTCTTCGCGAACTTTCAAATCTAAGAAAGCTTTACGTTTTTCTATTTTTTCTTTTTTTAAATATTTAGTTGATTCGCCTTTAATATTAGACTTATCAACATTTTTCATTTCATCATTCATGCATTTTGACAATTCGAAAAATATGCAAATAAAAAATAGAAAGATAGCAAATTTTGACATGTTCATCCTTTATTTAAGAAATAAAAGATATCTTTAATTTTATCCAGATAATTTAAAACAAGCTTCGTCTTTTATAATAAAATTACGCGAGATTTATATAATCGAAAATCGTTACGACGATTTTAAAAAATTATCGCTGCAGAGTATAAAGTAAAAACACAGTATAAAATAAAAAAGTATAAACTACTAAGGCTTATTTCGATCTCTACAGAAATAAGATACATTTTTTAATTAACTTTTGAATAATTTCTCAACAAAAAAATGCATTACAATGATATTTGGACTTCTTAACTCAATAGATTAATCCTTTGGACTATTATGTTTGTTCATTTTAGGAGCAAAAGATTGGGCGCAAAAGATAAAAAATTTGAGAATCTGAAAAATTAATTAAAGCGTCCTGGGAGCAAATTAGTAGTGATGCTGAATGTGCGACCATCGTAGGCTTTTTCCTGAAGCGCTTAGATGCTTATATCTCCGCAATTGGGTAAAACTTGAAATTTTTTATAATTTTCTAGTAACACACATTCACTTGATTGTATGTGTGAATTTACTTGGCAAAATTCTACTTGATTAAATTTTTATCCAAAAAAAGGTATGGGCAAAGACTTTTTACGCACCCTGTAGTTAACATACGGAATTCGGAGAAACATCTCAGATATAACATATGTTTTTAGATTATTATTTGAAATAAACAATTTAAATGTAATAAAATTTTTAAAGAATCTATTATTGAAAATCAAATAGCTATTATTTGCCCTATCTCTCATGAAAAAATTTTTACCCCCTTTAAAAATAAAAATTACTCCCCATCATCACCTCTCCACTCATCCACTCCTCCTCTCAAAATTTTATTAACGCGCTTATAGAGAAGCATGTATTTCGACATAAATATGCGAGCGTTAATTAGAGACTCTCGTTTAAATACATGAGCGCGTTTCTTGGCGGCATATATTCATCCTACATAAAGTTTTGAATAAACAAGAGGACTACAACATAAACAAGAGGACTCTTTTTTCTTATCAATCAAGTCTGAAATCAAGTCTGAAATTTTTTAACATTTTTTAAAGAATCCACAATGACAAACTCATTTTTAAGTTTTGTTTAAATGGAGTTGGAGGATTTTTGGAGGATTTTTGCAAAATGGAGGATTTTTGCCGCATTTTTGAGTGGCTGCGCTCTATTTTATTGTTTTGGAGAGAACAACCCTGATGGACAGTGTTAATAAATAATAAAAACATGCTTAAACAAAACTTTTATAAACTTTAAACTATTTCTTTATTACTATCTAAACTCTTATGGAGGATTCTTTTTTTCTAAATAAAAATTTATAAGGATGATGCAATATTCTATTTAATCCATAACATATAGCAAGACTCAATGCCCTTTAAGCTTTCGCAATGCCTTAAGATTTATTAAAAGGGCAATGTCTTTATTTTTGTATCCATTTACAAAGAACCGGGCCAAAATAAGTTGTACAAACTACAAATAAAGACAAAATTGGAATTCGAAAACGGTTAAGTCTGATTAAATAATAGAAATTTGAAAATATATTTCAAATTTAGATTTTTTGCTTGTATATTATAAGTCTTGGAATTTTTTGAGTTTTAGCCAAGAATGTCTGGCAAGCACTTTTTTCTAAGGTATGTTTAAATTCGGAGCTAAAAGTGTCATTTTAAAATTGCAAAGTTGTTTCTGATTATAAAGTCTCCGCAGAAAATTGTCAGTTTCAGAAACAACGTATTTTTTCTAATTGCGCGTTTTTATCGTCCTGAAAAAGTATACACTATGTTAGATCAAAATATTGCTGAATTCTCCTATTTTCATGTATAAAAAAGAGGATTTTGACCCTTGGTCTTCTTAAAATTTAAAAATTTTCGCCTACGGTGCATGAAAGAAAGTTCTAAAATAAATTAGTGTCCAACAAACGAGAGAATCAGAAGTAATTCTCACACTTCTGCTCACGATTTGCTAATTAATTTAAAAAATAGAAATTATCTTTAAGCTTTTAAAATAATGCCCTATTTTTGCCGTTTTCTTCTTAATTTTGCCAGATTTTTGAGTGGCTGCGCATTATTTTATTGTTTTGGAAAGAACAACTCTGATGGACAGTGCTAGAAAATCTTTAAAAAATATCTTACATAAACTTTTATAAACTTTAAACTATTTCTTTATTACTATGTCAACTCTTATGGAGGATTCTTTTTTTCTACATAAAAATTTATAAGGATGATGCAATATTCTATCCAATCCTTAACATATAGCAAGACTCAATGCCCTCTCAAGCTTTCGCAATGCCTTAAGATTTATTAAAAGGGCAATGTCTTTATTTTTGTATCCATTTACAAAGATCCAGGCCAAAATAAGGTGTACAGACTACAAAAAAAGACAAAATCGAAATTTCAAAAACGGTTAAGTCTGATTAAATAATAGAAATTTGAAAATATATTTCAAATGTAGATTTTTTGCTTGTATATTATAAGTCTTGGAAGAGTTTTAGCCAAGAATGTCGGTGCGTTCGGCAGAAGTAATTGGGCAGTGAGAGATTTGCTAAGTAAACATTTTGTAAAACTTTTTTCGTGAAAATTAATTTGAATAACAATAGAAAATAGTAAATTATAAAAAGCACTGAATTATTTTATTTAAAACGAATATTTATAAAAATGGCAAAAAATAAAACAAATGAAGAAGGATGGTAGATTTCAATTGAAAGAACTTACATATTTATTATTATATCTAGATCTGATTTTCTGAGTAAATAACTAATATCCAGGTCTAATCACGGAACACACAAAAAATTAAGTTAAAGCAAATAATAGGAACAGACTCACCGCAAATAAGAAAACTCAAAATTATATTTCCCTAATTTCTCCAAAATTGCGAATTAAAAATAAAATCGAAATTTCGAAACTGGACTTCACCATAAAGTTGTATAGCAAACGTGTGTTTAAAAAGGCTGTCTTATTCTACATATTAATTCATAAATTGGCGATTTTTATTTTGAAAATCTTAAATTCTTTTTAAAATTAAATTTTAAGAAATTGTCTAAGTTAGCTTAGTGCTAAAGCTCCTGTATGTGGTGCGCAAAAGCGCCTAGCAATAATTACGCGGAGCTCGCAGATTCGAATTTTGCCCGGTGCTAAACTTTTGCTAAACTCTTCATTCAGATAAACGATTTTTAACATAATTAATTTTGTGCCCTATTTTTGTCTGATTTTACATATTTCGCTCTGTTTATTGAGCGGTAAAATAAAATATTATTTTATCATCAATATCTTCTAAATTATTGGAAAATTTCCTTACCTTGTTTGGGAGATGGAAGCTGGCACGGCTTGAAATAGGAAGTACAAAATTAAAATAGCCCATCCTCGGTGTGGACGACAGATCGGTTTCAGCTCCTTTTAAGATAGGGTTTCAATGTTGTTGGATCTCCCATCAATTCCACCAAGTCTTTTATTATGTTCAGCTCCATAAAAATCATTAGTTCAAAGATTTAATAGATATATACTAGAAAGTAACTTAATAGGTCGCCCGCAACAGATATGCCATAAACAGCGTTGCGCTTTTTATTTTATGCATCAATGTAGGCAAATAATGTATTTATTTCATTAATAGTATATTTATATTTAAAGAATGAAACAGTCAATTTGTTTTATTTTTCTAATCCTAATTTGTTTTTTATTTGATTTGAATTATTGTCGGAATTTTAAAGAGAACAAACGAGGAAAAATGTTTAAAAGTCAAAGCATAACAAAATATGCCACAAATCAGTTGTGCAAGAAATATTGTAAACGAAGAATTGTAGATGGAGTAATTCAAGATATGAAACAAACTAGTATTGGAAATGAGGTAAAGGGGGGGGGGGGGGTGGGGATTCAGATTTAGGCATTTTATATGCAATCTTAAAAACTCGACAAGCTCTTTAGATTAGTCTTTTTTATATTAGTATATTGGTCCAAATCCGGGAGTGGATTTTTGACGGAACAACTTCGAATATACAAATAACAGTTGCCGAAATTTTGGTCACTGGAATTTTGGTTACCAAGATTTTTCGGAACTTTGGTCACCATTTTTTGGAATTTTGGTCACAGCGGAATTTTGGTTACCAAGTCAAAAAACGGAATTCTGAAATTCTGGTCACCAATAGGAATTTTGGTCACCAAACGGAAAAAATATCTTATCTAAAAAAAGTTTTTGAGCTGCTCCGGAGAGTTCACTTTCATTCACTCGTCAACCCAACTTTTTTTTAAATTTTCTTTACAGAATATTGAAAACAATTTGAAACGTAGTAAACGTTCAACCCAAGGAGAATTGAAGCCTAAGAAAAAGAAGAGTTGGTTGGAAAACTTTTGTTTATGTGGTGTTTGTTCTATTTAATTTTTAAAATTTTATGAATATTTTTCAATTTGAAATTTTGAAAATTGAAATCAGGCGCTTTTTTAATATTTTTTGATTAAAAAATTTAATCAAAAAATTGTAACGGGTTTCACTCATAAAAATCAAGGGTTGGGTAGATTTTCCTCGAGAGAAGTATTTTCCGGAAATACAAGCAATTTTCTCAAAGATTATGAATTATGCATTAATAATATATATATAATTTATCTCGATAAAAATTCCTTCACTGTACAAATATGTACAATTACCGAAGTACATTGTTTTTCACAAATTTAAAAAATTATTTAAGTTTAAATTTTTAATAAATTATAAATTAAAGGAGATGGAGAAACAAATCTTGAGGAAATATTGAAAGGACTTCAAAGCACTGATCCAAAGAAAAAAATAAAAGCATATAACAAACTTCGAAAAATGGATGGCGAAGAAATAGTAAATCAGCTTAAAGCTCTTGGTCTTTACGAACAAACATTAGGACCTCAAACGCACGGTTCCAACGATGCTGATTTAGTCCAAGCAATTCTACAGTCTCTTGCAGAAAGCAATCAACCGATAATAATTAGAGGCTCTTTATATTTATTTAAAACTTTATTTATAATTTATTAAGATACTCCACGTGAAAATCCATCAACAAGTTCTCAAATTCAACATCCACAGCCAGTTGGAAAAGGAAAAGGGATAGCCGAAGGTGTAAAAGAATCATCATCTTCTGAGGATGATAATATAGTATATAATCGTAGAACTGGTCAGGGTAGTAGTCATTAGCAAGAGAATTAAGTTTGAAACCGCATATGAATGTTGATTCAAGAAGAGGGATTTTCTCCACACGATTATAATCTTTTACTTCACTATTTTATTTCACCGATATTTAGGGGTTTATTTTTTAGAAGCTTAAAAAAGTCGAGACCAAGACTTCACTACAATATCAAGACCGAAAAAAGCCAAAAATGTTTTGAGTTGTCTCAATACAAAGGGTCTTGGAAGTCTCTACTAGAGTGTTAAAATTATTTTCATAGTTAGAATTATTTTAGTAAAATTATTTTGTCTTACTTGCATTGTTTGACTATTGCATTTAAAAAGATTTCAATCAAGTAAAAAAAATTTATCGAAATTTATCCTCTACTTTTAAAAAATATAATACCAAATATGTGTTTTGGCGAAGGCTATTTCAATGGAAATTTTTTGCTACTTTAGTTTACTTTATAATTTCTAATCTTTAGAATTTCAAGTTTTGATTTAAATATATCATCCTTCATTACTTCGTTCCATTCAATGCCTATTGAGGACCACGTTCAAAATCGATAGCTTGAATAATGTTTTTAATTTTATAATAATTTTTGATTAATAAAGATAACTAACTATTAATTAAAATAAATATAATTAATTTTTTTTCTCAGGATTTTACTCAGGATCACCCACCCAGTAAAAAATTTTTACCTCTTTAAAAATAAAAAATACTCCCCATCATCCCCTCCTCCCCATCATCCTCGAACCTAGCTGACATAACTTATTTCATTATTTTTATTTAAATACCATCATGATGTTCTTCGAGTTGAACATTTAAATCAGGCAATTCAGCTCGATTTTGTTGATGAATGATGTTATCTAAATTTTCCAGATTATTATACCTGTAAAGTTTTATTTATAAAATTGATATCAATACAAATATTATATAAATAATAGACAATTCTTAAGACTATCCACACCTCAAAAAACACAGTTATCACCAATTTCGAGCTATCACCCATGATCAATCTTCTGTTCTCACTCAAGTTTTGATTATTGTACATTTTACAAAGCTTAAGAGATTTCAAAATTTTAGCCTAAATGTATCTGACCAAACTACACGTTGTAAGGCATATACTATTTAATTCCTAAGGCCGTGGACACATCAATTCGGTCTACTAAAGATGCTAGTTCGTATTAAGCCGCCGATTAACTTTTGCACTAGCTAAAGGAGAGAAATAGCTATAGAACAGCTGCTTTATTTATTCTTCGCTTTTTCATCAGATTCTGTTTTTTAGTGATTAGAATTTCTATTACCTTGTTGAGGAGCCATATGATATGATTCCAAAATATGAAACCCTTAATAAAATTATTAGTTTAGATATATCAAAATATGTAGAAAACATTTAATGAGCCTTAAATAATTTATTTTTGGTTAATTGGATTTACAAAAAATTATTGTAAAAAGATTATTTTAAAAATAAATATACTTATATAGTTAAGTAAACCAACCTTCGTTTGTAGCGATATGGCCTCTACTATCTCGGCCTGCACCTCCATTTTGTCGAGAGACACCTCTGTTAGCAATGCTTTCTTCATGTCCATATCCGAAAGTTTGCTCTCCTCTAATTTTTTCATCAGAATCTGTTTCTTCACCATCAGAATTGTAAAACTGATAATTGCTTGTATCCGAAATTTTAACACCTTTATAATGTTATATTTGAACAAATAGATATAAAAAATATATCCTATCAAAAAAATATACGTTAATATATCAGTAATCATTTACCTTTCTTAAATCTGGCATATCCTTTTCTGATTCCAATATTTTTATTCTTATTTCCAGTTGTCATATTTCCTTCCATTTGATTGTAATGCACTTTTATAACTTTATTATGTCCAACAAGTCCAACGATACTATTTTTGTGCATCTCAGATTCTTTAAATTATTTAAATATTTTATTTAAGAAAAGAATTTGATAAATGAAAATATGTGTAGAATATTTTATTATTTTAAAATATAAAATATTCTATTTTACGAGAACACTAGATTAGTAAAAGATAGTATATGGATTAACAAAAGACTTAAGAAAGTTTTTGACTAAATATGAAAAACTTCATTCAGTGATAGTGAAAACGATTTGAGAATCTGTAGAATTATAATAAAAATTTTCGTTAACATTGTGCAAGTAATGCCAAAAAGAAAGTAACAAACTTGCTTAAACCTGTAGAAAAATTATAAAATAATTGTGTCTCATCTTATAAAACAATACATAATTTAACATACCATCTAAAAAGAATTCTTCTTTAAGACTTTCATTTTGAAGTTTTAATAAATCCTGCCGAGCCCTCTCAAAATTTCCCCTTTCTTCGCGAACTTTCAAATCTAAGAAAGCTTTACGTTTTTCTATTTTTTCTTTTTTTAAATATTTAGTTGATTCGCCTTTAATATTAGACTTATCAACATTTTTCATTTCATCATTCATGCATTTTGACAATTCGAAAAATATGCAAATAAAAAATAGAAAGATAGCAAATTTTGACATGTTCATCCTTTATTTAAGAAATAAAAGATATCTTTAATTTTATCCAGATAATTTAAAACAAGCTTCGTCTTTTATAATAAAATTACGCGAGATTTATATAATCGAAAATCGTTACGACGATTTTAAAAAATTATCGCTGCAGAGTATAAAGTAAAAACACAGTATAAAATAAAAAAGTATAAACTACTAAGGCTTATTTCGATCTCTACAGAAATAAGATACATTTTTTAATGAACTTTTGAATAATTTCTCAACAAAAAAATGCATTACAATGATATTTGGACTTCTCAACTCAATAGATTTAATCCTTTGGACTATTCTGTTCGTTCATTTTATGAGCAAAAGATTGGGCGCAAAAGATAAAAAAATTTTTGAATCTGAAAAATTAATTAAAGCGTCCTGGGAGCAAATTAGAGTGATGCTGAATGTGCGACCATCGTAGGCTTTTTCCTGAAGCGCTTAGATGCTTATATCTCCGCAATTGGGTAAAACTTGAAATTTTTTATAATTTTCTAGTAACACACATTCACTTGTTTGTATGTGTGAATTTACTTGGCAAAATTCTACTTGATTAAATTTTTATCCAAAAAAAGGTGTGGGCAAAGACTTTTTACGCACCCTGTAGTTAACATACGGAATTCGGAGAAACATCTCAGATATAACATATGTTTTTAAGATTATTATTTGAAATAAACAATTTAAATGTAATAAAATTTTTGAAGAAATGATTATTGAAAATCAAATAGCTATTATTTGCCCTATCTCTCATAAAAAAATTTTTTACCGCATTCAAAAATATTAATTACTCCCCATCATCACCTCTCCACTCATCCACTCCTCCCCTCAAAATTTTATTAAGCGCTTATAGAGAAGCATGTATTTCGACATATGCGAGCGTTAATTAGAGACTCTCGTTTAAATACATGAGCGCGTTTCTTGGCGGCATATATTCATCCTACATAAAGTTTTGAATAAACAAGAGGACTACAACTTATTTTAATCAATCAAGTCTGAAAATTTTTTAACATTTTTTAGAGAATCCACAATGACGAACTCGTTTTTAAGTTTTTTTAAATGGAGGTGGAGGATTTTTGGAGGATTTTTGCAAAATGGAGGATTTTTGCCACATTTTTGAGTGGCTGCGCTCTATTTTATTGTTTTGGAGAGAACAACCCTGATGGACAGTGTTAATAAATAATAAAAACATGCTTAAACAAAACTTTTATAAACTTTAAACTATTTCTTTATTACTATCTAAACTCTTATGGAGGATTCTTTTTTTCTAAATAAAAATTTATAAGGATGATGCAATATTCTATCCAATCCATAACATATAGCAAGACTCAATGCCCTCTCAAGCTTTCGCAATGCCTTAAGATTTATTAAAAGGGCAATGTCCTTATTTTTGTATCCATTTACAAAGAACCAGGCCAAAATAAGTTGTACAAACTACAAATAAAGAAAAATCGTTATTTCGAAAACAGTTAAGTCTGATTAAACAAACGAGATTTCAAAATATATTTCAAAATTTATATTTAGATTTTTTGCTTGTATATTATAAGTCTTGGAATTTTTTTAGATTTTCTGGCATGTCTGGTGAGTTCGGCAGAAGTAATTCTGGCAGTGAGTGATTTGGGAACCAAACATTTAAAAAAATATTTCCCTCAAATTAAGTTGAATAACAATAGTAAATAAATTATAGAAAGTACTAAATTATATTTTTTAAAACGAATATTTATAAAAAATGTCAACAAATAAAATAAATGCAGAAAGATAGTAGATTTCAATTTAAAGAACATAAATATTTTATTATCGGCCCACTTTTTCATGTTGATTATCCTTGTTGTTGAAAATATTGCTTTATTCCTTGAAAAATAATAAATATCTCAAATCGTCTTCCTTTTTCTAGAATTCGATTCAAGGCCGAACCCTTATATGTGGTTTCGGTCATAATATTTGTGAAAAATCATAATATTCTTTCTGCAAGTGATTTAGGATTCAAGATTTTTTATTTATCCTTATTAACTACCTTTTATGTAACGATCTATTTTCATCTACTTTCATTAGATCTACTTTTAACTATCTACTTTCATCTACTTTCATCATTTTTCATCATCTACTTTCATCTACTTTCATCATCAAAACCTTTTTTGCCGCGTAGTTCTTTTTAAGAATAGCGGCCCCAAGTTCAGTCCGGTTACGTTTCCTGATCTAGCTGATTTATATTGCTCCATGCCGTTAAGCTAAAAGCACAAACAAGAAATATTTTGTTTAACTTTAAACTATTTCAAAAAATTTCGAAAATTAAAATACAATACGAAAAAATAACCCTGCCTGTAATGCCTGTTAAACAGCGGGGAATTTTATTTGTGAAGCTAATTTCGAAATAAAAATAAATTTCGAACTTGAATTAAAGTTCAGATTTATTATAGCAAAATTTGGCTGACAATTTAATAAAAACGCACGCAATCTTGTCTTTAAAAGGGCAGTCGTTACATATTAATTCATAATTAACAATTTTTATTTTTACTTTTTAAATTTACTCTAATAGTAAGACTGATGTAAAAGTTTAGACTTCCGATCCTTGGATCTCTTTCAATTATATCATTGCGCATCTTCGTTACAAAATTTTTTTATTCTTTAAAATAAATTTTAATTAAAAATTTCAAAGCATGAAAATATCAAAGTTAGCAATTCTTCTATTTTTAATGTTCATATTAATCGAGATGCTGGAATGTGGTGGTAAAGACAAGGATAAAGATGTGAGTGATTCTTCTGGAAAAGAAGAGGAAACAGGTACTACAGGCCAGAGAGGAAATGGCCGGAGAGTCCGTGGACAGAGCCATCAAACTCGCACTGGATCAAGCCATCGTTCTACAATCCAAAATCAAACAGTGAATCCTAATGATCGTCGCATGGTAATGCTTAGTTACAAACATCAAATGCATCAAATAAAAAAGTTACGAAATGATTGGGGAAAACTGTGTAAAGCTCAACATAAAATTCACAAAAATCAAAAATATATTAAGAAGAAAATGTTAAAGCTTAATAATTTAACAAATCAGTGCAAACATGATAGTGAAAATATGTTAAAATCAAGCGAACAGACCTGGAAGAATTTGAAAGAAATTTTTGAGCGTAAGGAAATTTTTTAATGAGAAACTAGCATAAGATAAAAAAGAGGGTTTTATAAAAATAAAAATTTATCTAAGAAATTAAAATTTATTAATAAATTTTTAAACCGAGGCCCATTACGATTGAGCATGAAAGCTTTAATGAAGCGACACTCAATGTGTTTTAGTGTTAGTTAACGTTCTACTTTTGTGTATATGCCAATAAACTTAAGTAAAACCCGGATATTAAGGGTAATGAAGTTTTTTTCTTAAGGACAATTTAGACCTATCTAAGAAGGTCTAGGCATAATTTAAAAATAGACATAATTACAACAAACAAGATTTCATTATAATATAACTAAAATTTTAGTTTCAAATCAAGCTGATGAGAAACTTACAATGCCAAAACGTGTAAAGGAAGAGACATTGACTATTCGAGACTCTCAAGATGCCCAAAAGTTCAAACCAGAACATGTTGAAGGAAAAGGAAAGGAAATCGCACGTAAGTGTAGGCAAATAATATTTCTTTGTTGCTTAGAATGGATGGGACCTTCTAGCTTAGCGGATGGGACCTTCTAGTGATTGAATGGGACCTTCTTATGATTTGGCGAAGGAAGGAAGAAACGCTCCACTTATTTTGAAAATCTAATCACAATTTTTAATACCCTTAAAATTCTAATTTTTAATCTAAATCCACTTTACTAAGCCTATGAGGATCATGTCTATTTAAAAAAGACAAAGTCATTATATAAAAAAACTTTTAATATAAAGCAAAGATTGGAAACACAAGTCAATTTTTGAAGGACTTCCACCTGCTCAGATGCCTTCATCTAGTCAATTTGCTTATATGCAACGTCCATATGGATATGATTTTCGTCCATGTATCTTTTTTTATATTTTCCCGTTAAATAAGAATGATAAAATAAGATACAGCCTAATTAGTGATGCAATTGTAAAAGTAACTAAGTCTTTAGAAAGTTGATAGGATAAGTAATTACTCCTAAACTCTCCTGACTTTAGGGAATGCTGTTCTAATTTGTTTACAATTATATGATTAATTTAGATTTTCATGCTGAATCATCTGGAATGCAGTCGAATCCCGGTTTATTTTTATGAATGATTTTATGTATAAAATTTTATAAATTCAAGGAAGCGCCCAAACTGATGTCGGGGATGATATTAAACAAGAAGAAACTGAATCCCAAGATGATGATGACGAATCAGACTAAAAGGAATTGAAGAAAGAGATGCTAACAAAAAATGATTTGATATAAATGATTACAAGTTATTATATAACGTTTTTTTTATTTATTTTTAGATTATTTAAATTTCGAGCATAAAGATTTTCAATTTATATTTATTTGATTATGTAAAAAATTATTATTGAAATGAATCATTTTGGTTTCAGTTTTCTATGATGGCATGTGTGCTATTTTTAATAGCCTCATTAATTGGGCTTTTATCAGGGCAAGGCTTCTGGAGACTGGCTACTTTTGGAACAGTTAGATATTTGTAAATTATCCTTCATTTCTTTAATTTAAAGATCAGAAAAAGCAAACGATTCTAAACGAATTTAATCCTGGATTGAATATTCCATTTGCTGATAATTTGTTTCCTAATGGGCAAACTGGACATCATTTACGTTCAGGTAATTTAATTTATAAATTTTATTAAACGGATGTGCGGCAAACTTTTAAAGTGGCCAAAACAAAAAAATATAGTTCTTTCATTTTATGCATGAAAGAACTTGGTCGGTAAATACTAATAATTATTTTGTTATTTTTTGGGTGTTGAGAGGTATTATAAATTTTCGAGAGTATTATTTTTAGACAGTTACTATGGCCAAAAGAGCAGTGATCAAACATTTGATGGTAAAAAATAAGGATCGAGAGAGGATGATTCTAGAAGAATGATATATTTGAAAACAAAATATTTAGAAATTGAGAAAAAAATTAAAAATTCATAAAACAATAAACGTATAAGTTTTATAAAACTAGCTTGCGTTTATAAAAATTATCGCATTAAGATATTTATTTTTGGTAAACACCGGATTTTTAGTATTATTAACTTTTTTTAAAATATTATTTGAAATCGAGCTCATATCCGTTTTTTTCAAAAACTTTATGATAACAAATATATAAAAGCCGGTTTCATATTTATTATATTTTAAAAAGTAGAATATTAATTTTGATTTTTTATTTGAAATTTTTTTAATTTAATTTTTGACTTTCTACACATTCTAAACGAACTTTTGAAATTTGAGTGCAAACAAATTTATGCAATATTTTATTTAAGATAAAATTTCTATTTGTTTTTTGAATAATGAATTGAGTATAAAAATTTAAAAATAAACGGTAAACATGGGTTGTAGGTGCATCGTGCATGTAATCTAATTAAGAGGTATAATACAAAAATAAATTCAAGAGACTAAAGAAGTTTGGATAGAAGTGGTTTCTATAAAAATGTGAAAACATTAATAAAAATAATTCGCGTAATATTGCGACTGAACCAAGATTGTGACGGATTTGGGGAGGAGACAATGCCATTTCACTCAAAGAATATTTTATATCCCACAGATAAAAAATACAACGCAGAACATTGAACGACTTTGAAGATCAGCAAAACGAAGGAACAAGGTGCAGCTTTTTCCATTCAAACTTGCCTTTTACTTATAATGCTTGAGAAAAATAAATGAATGACAGGAAAAAGGGAAATTAATTTGCATTCAAATATGGAGAGAGGGTTGTGGGATACTAATAAAGTACCCGAGAGTCAATTGTAAAATGAAAGTGTAAAGATTTAATCAAATTTAAAAAATAGAAGCATTTTGAATGTTAAATAAGAAAAATCATGAATAAATATAAACTGTAATCGTAAAAATACCAAAAATTCTTTAAAATCAAATGTCTCATCCCGAAATCAAAAAAAACTAAATAAGGCAATTCGACTCTTCCTCAGAGTTGAAGATCTAAAAATTTTAAATTTACATTTAGAAACATGAATATTTTGTTTTGATATTATAAAATGTTCTAGTTTACTTGAGGGAGCATATCCACGAACATTCGGAACTGGAGAAATTAAATTGCCATATTGTCCACGCTGTTGGCCTTTATAATGTTATAAAATAAAATAGTATATTAATCTAAATTTACCTCTAGGTACATTAGGCTTTAAAATAAAAGATTTTGGATGATTTGCTGAAAAATATTCAAAAATATAATTAGCTATAAATACAATTGAGAGAATATTGAGACTTGTGAGAATCACTGAAGACTAGTGTTTTGCCTTATTTTTAGCGAAAATTTTCTCGATTTTCAGTTATTTATAGACACGGATAAATAGAAAAATCAGACTATACCAGATCTGGATATAGTAGAAATCCAGACTAATTTATTATGCGGATTATATGACAATACTTATTACAAGGTCTCCAATAACAGGAAACTTCTATGACAATGAAACGAAAATGATTTACCTGGGCCAGCCTGTTCTACAAAATTTCCAAGTAAATCTTGTTCATGAGGAGGAGCTTTAAATAAAAGGATGTTTACTTAATTTACTTATATAATTAAAGTGTGTTTTGTGATAATTTTATGGGGTAACGGAATTTTGGTCACTGGAATTTTGTCTTCGCTGGAACCCAATATTAAAAAAATAGGTGACCAAAGCTTAAAATTCTTGGTTACCACAATTCCAGTTACAAAAATTCTTTAGACCACTTTTACGGCAATGAAATGTAATGATTTACCCGGTTCAGCCTGTTCTACAAAATTTCCAAGTAAATTTTGTTCACGAGTAGGAGCTTTAAATAAAAAATGTTTTTATATTTTATTTATATACCAACATGGGATAGAAGGTGGCACTCTTATTGAAGGATGCACAACAATACGTGGTGCATCTAAGTTTAATTAAAATTAAGAATTATATTTAATAATTATTAGTTGGGTTTATAAATTAAAAATACTTTGTCGGTGAAAATTTTGTTGAGGATTTGATGTTTCTTAAAGAATATTTTTATTAATTAATATAAAATATTTGAATGAAATTTGAATTTCTCACCTCCTTTTCCGCACAAAGTTAAATTAAATAAATTAAAAATATAAAAAAGAAAAATAACAAGATTTGACATGTTCATAGTTTAAAATTTAAAAATTGTTTTTAGAGCTTTTAAAAGCTAAATCTATTAACTATAAATAAAAAATATTTCTAATAAATCTTTGGGCAAGCCGGACGTTGGGCTTCGTTGAACTGAGCGCGTCCGCCCGATTAATTAAAAGTAACCCTCTCCTTTGAAACATTTATTAAATTAAATAAATAAAATACAAAAACATATGAGCCGGTCGGGGAGAGGACCTGGCCAAAATCACGACCCAAAACTGAGATGGTTTGGCGGGAAATGATAATAAGTAATTTCATGACAATTTCATTATAAAGTTTATTTAATATAATAAAGCTCTCGATTTTATAGCCCCGAATGATTATCAGGATTGTTGTGTAGATTTGTTTATGGTTGTGTTAAAAGATGGAATGAGTGTTGAAGTCGTTTACAGCCTCTCTTATAAAGCCCTCGCTGCCTGCAAGCTCGCGCCCATTTACTTCCTTATGAAAGACTTCCGACGCGTCTTGCAGGAGAAAATATAATGGGAAAATGGGAGAAATTCAATAAATACAAGAGTCGTAACGACTCCACAATCAATGAATTCTATATGAAATTGACGTGTATTTCTTTCTGCATCTAATAGAATAATTTCCGCTAAGTCTCTCGCTTTATTTCCCTCACAAGGAAATAAATTTCCCTATAGCAGAGAGCGGATGTAAATGAGGAAGTAAAATTAAATAGGGAGTGCAGAAAATCGGAAGTGTAAGTGTTGGAATGTCGATAGGAATGTTTCAAAATCTTGGCTCCAGCTCCGTCTCCGCTGAGCCGGCCCCGGAGCCATAATTAGCCTTGTGTACTCAATTTAGTTTCAGTGTATTTTTAAATTAGCGGAAGAAAAAAAGGAATTGAGATTCACGAAATAGATTTCATGTTTGTGGATGTCGAGGATTACTTGAACGACAAAAAATGATTCAAAATGTTTCTAACTGAAAGGTAAGATGCAATTAAAATTCGAATAACATTCATCATAATTCTCATGCAAAGCATACGTTTTTAACTAAAAGCGACTTTTTTAAATTCAACATCTAAATTTAAAATTAATTTTTAATAAAACATCTAAAATCAATGACAAATGTGATAAATACGTGTAACACTCATCAATCAATGATTATCTCTATTTCTTTTTCCCTCAAAGATAAATTAATTCCCCTATAGCAGAGAGCTGCGGTAAATGAGGAAGTAATATTAAATAGGAAGCGACGTGCACGGAAGTGTCGTGGAACGGAAGTGTCGGAATGTCGACAGTAAACTTTGATTTATTAGAAATCAAAAGTAATAAATGCATACTTATACGATACACAATTTGAGCTGGAAATTACTATCGCATTTATAAATTGTCTTTGTTAATTTAAATGAATAAAACAACTTTTTAAACTTAATCAGAAGCTCTCTTTGAAATGCAAAATACTTTCAATGATGGGCATTTCCAATATTTCCGATATCCGTTTTGCAAAATTTTACATTGATTTCCGATTACTAATTTTGATTTGCTTATTACTTCCGCTATTTCCGTCTTGTTGGAATTTTTGACACTTCCGAATTACGACCGCTCTCTACAATATAGAGGGAAGACAGGAGGGAGAGAGATTTATCCTTCTCTTTTGTAAAGAGAAGGAGAAAGAAATTCACTCTAATTAATTATTGAATTCATTGAGTGTCGAGTAGTTAGTGACTATCACATGTTTTTATTAAGTTTAGATGTTTTATTAATAGTTAGTTTTAAAATTAAACGTTGAGATTAATAATGTTTAAACTCAGTTGTAGGTAAAAAGAAATCTCAAGTTACTAAATAAGATTGTAGAGTAACTGTTTGCCTTATCTCAATTGCAACTACCATTTCTTATAAAATATTTATATAAGTTTCTGCAAATGAATTTTAATGGTAGTAAATATTTAAGAATTATATCAAAAAAGTTTATATTCTACGTTTATATTCTACTCATATTCTACTCATTATATTCTACTCATCTGGCCTCTCGAAAATTGTAATTTCATAGCGGAATCGTTGCTTTCAATTTTAATAATCCGAAACTTCTATATTCGTTGACAAACTTTTAGAATGTCTGCAAGTTATTTCTCAACATATTTTTTCATTTATCAGACATTTGTCAAATGATTGTGACTAGACTTGCACTTTCTTTTGTCGGCAAATATTAATCAATAGGGAAAAGCAAGGGCATGTTTGTTTACAATATATCATTTCAAAATTTTGATCTAGACAATAATTGTGAGAGAAATAGATTTTAATCTAGACAATAATTGTTAGAGAAATAGAACAACGTCAGTAAAGGATGTCTGTGTAGGGAATCGTAATCATTCACTATTAAATTAATAAATTAAAAGTTAGTTACTTAGGAAATCTTAGCTATAATGCTTGAAAATGCCTACACAACTAAAAGATCGTAGAAATAAGGAACGCGACTAATGAGTCCCGTGGTTTGAGACTCTGGCCGTTTGATCACGCTGGTATGTCCCCATTAAAAGTGGGTGTTTGATTACCTGCGTTCCTTTTTAGATTTTTTACATTATCTCAATCATCAATATCAAGTTCTTGTTGACTTGCAGAACGCGTAATCCATCAATGTATCCACTCATGTGTAATTACCCCTATCATATTTATCTCAAGATTTTAAGGCTATTTATTCATGTAGAGATTTTTATACTGGGCGTCACCAGTTTTACTCAAACAATTTAATTCAATTTAATTAATAAATTATTTATTAATCAAAATAAAGTTGTTAAGTGAAGAAAGTTTAAAGTTAATAAAATTGAGTCATATTAACATTAGAGTGGGCTTTCTATAGTTCGGATTTCCTTACATTATTTACAATAATTGTTTTCAATTTACCAAACTATGTAATAAGTGAAAACAAGTTCCTTTTCGACTTGGACAATGTTTTCACCCTGATCTTTTAACATTAAATCCTTACTATTTTGCCGCTTTCACTCTAAAACTTTTTACAAGAAAAAGAGAGTAAGGAAAAACGAACAAAGTCTAAGGGTCGCACTAACATTAGATTTGAAAATGAATAAATTTAAAGCAATAATTTAAATTTGTCTGGTCAATTTCAGATTAATGTTCTTAAATTCTTTAACAACTGTAATTGAACACGTTCAGGGTTGTGAATCCATTATAATAAACTGAATTCTATAAATTATTAATTTAGAATTATTTTTAATTTGATGTCGAGGCAGTCTCGACATACAAATAAGAAAAAATTAATTTATTAAATATTCACATTACTCAATTATCCCGTATTTGCATTTTTCGATTATTTATTTTTCAGTTTAAGTATGAAGAAACTTTCAACTCTTCTAACTTTTATTTATATATTATTCTATTTATCTGACTGCATGAATTATGGTTTATACAAACGAATAGATAAACAAATTGCTAGATTGAAAAGAAAAGAAGGATTTTTCGAACAACGTCTGAAGGAGACTCGAAATAAAATAGAAGGTATATGTTTTTTACAGTCTTTTTATATTTTAGATGGGTGTTAAAAACAGTATTAACTTAATTCAATAAACAGCCAAACTTGAATAACATCAATTTAAAAATTTTTTTGTTCCACCAGACACTAGCTGACAATTTGGGTAATCATAAAATTCTTTTTGCCGCGCAAATGAAAAGTTTGAGAATTTTGAGTTTTTCATTCTTTTTGCGTTGCAGGCGGTAATTTTGAAAATTTTCGAGCATGGAAGAAAAATATCACATTTATTACGCTCTATCGAGAAATTTAGGAATTTTTTTGCAAAAAGTCAGTGTTATCCATTTTTCGTCTTTGAAAAAATTTTGATAGCTTTTCAAAATTGTCTCAAATTCCCCGACTTTCAGCGACGGCGACATATAGGTGAGGTGATAAATTGCAGATCTCATTATAATGGTTACACCTTAATTTTAATAAAAAAAGTTTTCAGCTCAGAAGGTGTTCAAATTTTTTTATTAAAATTTTTTTAGTTTTTAAAATTTTGATTTCTTTGTAAATTATTAAAAAATTATTAGTTTTAAAAAAAATTAAAAAGAGAAATTTTAAGTGCTTGAAGAATATAAAAGACAAGCTGGGCAAGATCATGGTTTACAAGGACATGGTAGCCAAATTATTGGAAATACTAGTACTGGAGTCCAAAAGAAACAGAAAATGAATATTGGAGTTAGAAAAGGCCATGCTAGATATAAGGAAGGTAAATGTGCTTATCGTTAAAGATCAATTAGCCTGCATAATTTTTCAACATTCATAAAAGCCCTCATAAATTGAAATAAAAATTTTTAATGATTGCTTATCAAATATTTAAGGACCAAATGTTAGTCGAACGACTTTTGAAGAAAATAAACAGCTCTATGGATTTGCAAATATGGCATCTTCTAGTGTGCCTCAAATTGCAGGATATCCACAAGGCTTTAATCTATATGGAGGATATCATCAGCCGACATCTTTTCAATTTGCAGCTCCTCATGAAGGACAATTTAATCAAGGAACATCTCATCATGGAAATTTTGTTAATGGTAATTTAATTTTTTTCCGTTTCAAACTTGTAACTCTTTAAAATATATACACTAATCGAAAGCCTTCGAAATTTGCTACAAGATAGCAATCTTAGAATTTCAATGAAAATTAGAATCAATTCATAGAAAATTTAGGCTTGCCATATATCATTTATGCTATTTATTAGCTAGAGTTTAAACGATTATTGCGTCTAAGATTTTAAAGCCAAAAGTAAATCCATTGGCAAGACCATAGTTAGAAGGAAATATGCTTTTCATGTAACGATTGTAACCATTAATTTCGAAGAGTATCACTTATTCCGGTCTATGAAAAATCATTTACGTGAAGTTCGATTCCGAAATCATACGGAAATCAAAAATTGGGTAATAGATTTTCAAGAGGCAAAATCAGCTACAACTTTTTATCAAAGAGGAATTCAAAAGCTGCCCAGAAAATGCCAAAAAGTAATAGATAATAATGGGCAATACAACGTTTCTTGATTGTTTTTTGATTTTTTGTTATAGTAAATTATTTGGGAACTTATTTACTTTAACTACACACCCCATTTATTCGCAAGAAGGCCATCAATCAAACTTAATTTGTTCAGAAAGGTCAGCCTTTCTTTCTTCCTCGATGTTACTTAATTTTCCCTGTGGCATGTGCAATGAGAGAAATTAATAAGGAAGAGATCAATTTTTCTTTCCAATTTCAACAAAATAAAAGTTAACATTTGAATCAATATTCTTATTTTTGCCGTTTCAGTTATTACCACACGGTTATTCAGGAACATGTCGTGCGAGTCTGTCCGTGTTCGTCCGAGTTTGTCTGTCCGTCCGAGTTTTGTCTGTCCAAGTCCGTCCGTGTTTGTCTGTCCAAGTCCGTCCGTGTTTTGTCTGTCCGAGTATTGTCTGTCCTCCTCCATTCTTCCTTAAGGCAAACATTATCTTTAAGGAAAATTGACCATTTTTATAAAGTAATAAAAAGTAAGGAAAAAACGATTCGACCCTTCTTTTGGGATAGGGTCGAAAAATTGATCTCTTCCTTATTAATTTCTCTCATTGCACATGCCACAGGGAAAATTAAGTAACATCGAGGAAGAAAGAAAGGCTGACCTTTCTGAACAATTTAAGTTTGATTGATGGCCTTCTTGCGAATAAATGGGGTGTGTAGTTAAAGTAAATAAGTTGCATTATTTGCATTATCCATAAAGGGCTCATTCTTTTTGGGTCAACCCATTAGATAAACTTTCTATAAATCTTAATATATCAATTTAGTTGATCAAGGTGAACAATCTGGAATGCAACCAAATCATGGTTTATTAATTTGTTAGAATTTTTGTGTAAAATGTTATAATTTTAAGAAAGCACTAAACTCAATGTAGTGAATATTCCAACTGATGATGAAAAAACTGAATCCGATAAAGATGCAAACGAATGAAAAAATTGTAATTGAACAATAAAGCGAGTTTAAAAGATCAGTATAAGCAGGATATTATTAATTATTCGATAAAAATGTGAAATTTTTTCTAAATTTATTTAAATTTAGACAATAAACAAGATTATTTTTTAGTCCCGTAGTGCAACTTTTTGGTTTACATTTCGTGATATCGTCACGACTCACGCCAAAATTTCTCAAAAAAAGTTTTGAGATATTTGAAAGTAAAACGTCTAGAAAATTTAAACAAATATGACAACCCTTTTTAATACAAAAGTTTATAAGAATTTATTTAACAAAAAAAACAATAGTTTCTTAGTATTTGGATTCTATTGAAAATGGAAAAACAAGTTCAATAGTTTTATAAATTATATAAAAACAGCATCAGTTTTATATATAAAGTGCAACTGCCCGCTATGTTCAATTTATGGCAGGCAGTTGCACTTTTAACAACGCTTAAAAAGCTATGCGTCTTGCTATAAAGAATAATATGTAAAGAAGGAGAGATAAATTCGCGCGCTGCTTCTCTCTCTCTTTTTAACTCTTTTCTGTCGCAACTCGCGGAAGATTTTTAAGTAAGCGCTTGTGAATAAGAAGTCTCTTGTAAATTTTAAATCTCTCGCTTACAACACTCTAATCTATTGCCATAAATGCTAAAAGGATGTGGATGCGATTGCTAATTGATTTTCAAGATGAATGGCTGGGCATTGCTTTAAGCACTTCATTTAATGAGTCTTATTAAATTTTTTTATTTTTTATATTAATTTTAAAAACTATTATATTATTGAAAATTTAAGAGCATTATCATTCCCCAACTTATTTGGTTTATCCTTAAATAAGAAATATTGAGTCTTATTTTAAATTCTGGAAATTCGTTTAACGACCTACTGGAACCAGTACTTATATTTAATATAGTACATTATTCTTAAGAACTTCAAATTTTTCAATTTTTATTTTTTTATCTTCCATATATTCGAAATAAAAGAATGTATGGAAGATAAAGACAAAGGAATTACGCGAGAATCGGTTATACAGAGCGGCAGGGGTCGAGTAAAGCGTGTCGTGAGTGTAGACGCAAACTAATAAAAAAGCTTGATGAAAAATCTGAAATTTAGTTTTGTGACCATATATAATGTAAAAAAACCATTATTTTTGAGTCTGTTTGCCGTTTGATTCAAATCATTGTCAAATTTTTGTTGAACTTTTATAAAAGATTTTCAAGACTGGTCTTAAAGGATATTAATAGACGATTTTTACGGAATTATCTTCTGGCATTTCCAACTTTTATTTATAAAATGTTGAGTTTCCTATAGCAATAGAGAGGTATAAAACGCTCGCATTATGGGGCGCTTAAAATGCTTTGCGTCTTGCTAGAGGAGAGTTACATTGAAAAAGGCGAGTTATAGACGCGAGCGACTTCCCTCTACCTTTTTTACTCTTTTCTGTAGTATCTCGCGTAGTATCCCATCTTAAATTTTAAATCTCTCATAAAACACTGTAATTCTTTATTCCCATTAATGCTAAAAGGAGGTGGATGCGTCTTCATAATTGATTTCAATCGGTGAATTGCTTTAAAGCACTTCATTTAATAAAAGTCTTAATAATTTTTTTTTATTTTTTATTTGATTTTAAAAAATTTTATATTATTAAAAAATTAAAATGCATTTTTATTAATTTTTCGTCTTCAACATCTATGATTAGTCCACCTTAAACAAATTATAAAGTTTATATTAACCCCGGGAAGAACGTTTTACGAACCTTATTTTACGACTTCACCTTATTCACCTTATAGCTTATATTTAATTGTGCATTGTTCTTTCATTTAATAATTTTTGAAATTTTCCCTGTAGATGCGAACTTCAAATTTTTCAATTTTTATTTTTTTAATCTTACTTTTATTCGAAATGAAAAAATGTATGGAAGATAAAGGCAAAGGAATTGAGGGAGAATCTAGTATACAGAGCCGCGGAGGTCGAGTAAATCGTGGTCGTGGAGGTCGTGGTGTTAGAATTCGGGGAAATTTTACTGGACAAACTCAACCAGAGCAGGGTGATAAATTTTAAATTAAAGAAATTGTATAAATATTCATGAAAGATTTGTATTTTATTTAATAATATTTATACAAGCCTTAAAATTACTACATCTAAATCATAATTCAGCGTCTGTGTTACAGCTCTTTGAATTATTTGTATATGTAAATACAGTATTTTCAAAGGGGTGTTCATAGCAGTGAATATATGTCTAAAATCTCCTTGATTTTCTGGAATCAGGATTTATGTCTCCTAGTTTCAGGCCATCTAGAGATTTTAGAATTACTATATAATTTTTCAGGCACACAAACATCTGTTGTTCAACCCGCAACTCAATCTTCACAGACATTTTCCGGTTTATTAAGACAGCAAATGATGCAAGGTCATCGGGCTAATTTGATTCGCCAAAATCCTCAACTGCTACCTCAGCCTCCAAGTTCACTTTTAACTAATATTAATTAATAATTAAACGCTATTTTAAATTATTTAACTTTATTTTAGCTCTAAGCTTTACTATTTATAATATAAAAAAATTTAATAATATGTATAAAGTTATAATTTTATTAAGAGAATATTTATTTAAGGACGTGGACCGTTTACTACTTTATTAGCCCAACAAATATATCAAGCTCATCAGATGCGACATTCACAAGAGACATCTCACTCTCCAAGTAAATTTTGGATTATAATTTTAACTAAAAATAAATCTAATTTATCTTTTATTATTTAAGCAAGCCAAACATTTGGACATGGGCAAGGAGGAAGTCGTGTAGGCAGAGGCGGGAGAGGCCGTAGATCTCGTGGCCGTGGTTTGTTTAATTTATAGATCTACGTTCTGTTTTATCAATTACTTAATAATTTATGTTTCAATTTATCAGGTAATACAATAGTGGAGAGTGACATTAATCAAATTCCCCAGCAAGGTAATAGATATTTCATTTCTCTAATTCATATGATCACTTTTGTCCTAATCGGGAATTGTATCTATCAAAAGATTTCATAATTAATTCTGAATTAAATGCACAAACATTATTGTGATTTATTCGAAAAAATATACGTTTTCAACTATAATAAAAGCATTTTATTTTAATAGGCCAAGATGTTTCACGTTCTCAGCAATCATATGGAACCCAACAGTACTCAAGTAAATCAAATATTTATCAAATTTTGAGTTTTACTATAGTATACGGTCATTCCTGTTAGATGATAAATAATAAAGCATCAAAAACTATCATTATTATTCTATATTTATATTAAGGACAGCCATCTTTTAACACATGGTTAAGTGCTCAAGAACAAGGAGAAGCGTCTGGAATTCATGGTAAATTTAAATATATCTAATTAATTATTAGTTTATTTGTATTGTTTACAGTATGAATATTTTCAAAAATATTTAATAAATAGAAAATTTTGACATTAATAATTAAAATTTTAAGAAGTTCAAGCTAGTGATCATGGAAATATTGTGCAAGGGCTCCGTGCAGGCAGAGGAGGGCGAGGCCGTATCACTCGTGTCCGAAACGCCCGTGGCCATGGCCGTGGCACTCGTGGCCGTGGTTGGTTTCTACTTGTCTAACTTACTTTTTATTCTATTCTTCTTTCTAATAATAACTTTTATTTTGATTTATTTACAAATAATAGAATTAATTGTTCACCATAATGAGTTGCTAATTTCCAATTTTTTCGAAAATCGGCAATTTTTATTAATAATTTCTAACACTTTTTCAAATAATTAGTATTTCATCCATTTAGCGTCAAAAATCCCTTTCTAGATTGATAATAATTTCTGATACAAGTAAATAATAAAAATTATAATTTCAATATTTAGCTTCTGCTGATAATCTTTCTCCGCAAAATGTTATTGAAATTTCTGATGATGAAGAATAGAACATCATTATAAAATCAGAGGAGGAGAATTGATAGTAACAAAAATTACGAGAAAGCCCGTAAAGAATTTGTATATACCTAGTAGTTATCGAATTCCATTGACGTAGGTTGGGCACTATATTAAATGTTTCTATTGAGTTGCCATTCTGTTTTGATAAGATAAATTTGGAATAGATTAAATCTTTAAAGATTTAAGCAATGTATAAAAATATTTTACAAAGTCTTTGGTATTTTAACACCAGTTATTTAGAAATAAGACAAGAATGGTCTTGGAATATCATATCTAATTTAAAAAATATGGGAAATGGAATTCGATAATTATTTACTAAACATTTGCTAACCGTAGTTCACAAAAAAGATTCAATTTAGCCGAAATTCACAGATATAGAAGAAATATTAAATACATTAGGTATTTATATTTATTCTGTGAATTATTACAACATACATTTTATTTAAAGATAAACATTTAAATTCTTTCTTATCGAAAAAGTTCCTTTTTACATTGATATACATAATATATATTGCATTGTATATATAGATAATATGTGTAAGAAAAATGTCTAGCACTTCCGAACTAATAACTAAATAACTTCGTTCGTATTTTCGAAAGAAATAAATATTCTTAAAAATTTTAGGACAGATCCAATACTTTTAATTTAATTTATTAGCTTTTAATTTAATTTATTAGCTTTTAATTTAATTTAATACTTTTAATTTAATTTATTAGCAATTTTTGACAAGTTCATCTTAAATTGAAATAAATATACATTATTAGTAGAGTGGTCCAAAATATACACGGAAAATCGCAAAATTGTGAATAAATATGCAAAAAACAACCTAAATATGAACAAAATACATATGCAAAATTTGTTAAAATAAGCACTGAAATAATGACTTAATATATATAGTTAAAATGTGCTATAGAAATTAATATTTTAAGTAAAAATATTAAAAGCAATCCCGGGAATTTACAAAAAATGCATCTTTAGGGGTGTATCTTTTAAACCGGAACCGGTTGGTTTAGACCATCAGTTTTCGGTTATCGCAGGGTTTTGACCCCGGTTTTCAGTTTCAATTTGCAAAAAACACCGGTTTTCGGTTTAGGTTCGGTTAACCGTTTGTGTCCAACCCTAATGAAAATATTACATAATAATATTCTATAGGTAATATAAATTTTTATGAAATAAAATCTTTATTTGTAAAAGGTTAATATTGTCCTTAAAGTGCAATTATGTAAAATAAAATTTGTCATAATTTCGTATGTGTAAAAGTGCAATTATGAAATAATTTTTAATTGTCAAAACAATTTCACATTAAAAAGTTGTATAAAATACGAGAGAATCTGTCAACTAAAATAAAAATAAAAGTTAAAAAAATGTTTTTTATTAAATTTTTATTTATTTCATTAATATTATTTTTAATATTTTTTGATTATTCTGTTTCTGTTTATAAAAATAATCAACGAATTTTGGTTGAATCCACAGAAAATAATAAAAACGAGGATGGAAGTGTTAAAATAAATTTGTTGAGAATGGAAGTAAATAAAATTGATGAAGAAGAAATTACCCGATATAAAATTGAAATTTTATACGAAATTGATGAAAAAAATGAAGAAGATTATGTTTATACAAGTTCAAGTTCTAATCCTGACGAATGTAGTAACTCGGACGAAAATACACACAAAATAAAGAGTATGATTAATGGAAATAAAGGCAAAAAATTAATTTTGATCGAGGATTTGTTCTTGTATTCAGAAATAATTTCAATAAATATTTGCTTAAAAGAATATAATTTTGATACAAAAATTGAAGACAAGGTATAAGCTACATATTCGTTGACTTTATTTTTCTTAATCGAAGCTCCAATTTATAGTATATAATAAATTTTATCTTGAAAATCGCAAAACTTGAAATTAGAGATTAATTAGTGGGCTTTTGATTAGATAGGGGGGGGGGTCTTTTGATTAGCCCTTTAATTTTAAATAATTTAAAATTAATTATTAATATATCCGACCTAATATAGTAAGAGCGAGGCAGCGGTAACCGAGGCCCTTCGAAACAAGAAAAAACTGGTTGGGAAATTTAAAAATATTGTTGTGCGTAAGAGTTTAACTAAGCAAGAACTTGATGAGCGTAGTAAACTTATAGAATTGTGTAAGCAAAAACGTGACACCACTAAACTTGATTATATTGTTTACGCTGGTACAATTATTTTACGTAGCGAAATCCCTAAATTTAAACTTACTCTAAACAATAAAACAAATTTTCAACCAATTTAGGGGTTTCGCCACTTAATCAATGCCATACACAAACGAACTTTCCAAAAAATATACTCTCACATAATCCGTCCTTGAATTCTCCAAATCAATTAAATGTTTTCCCACAAAGTAATTACTCAACTTTTAAACCCCTAAAAAATTTAACTTGTCTATATGAAAATTGCCGTTCTATTCGCAATAAAATCCATGAACTGGACATTCAAATATTAGATTTAACTCCGGACCTTGTGCTTTTATCTGAGACCTGGCTCGAGGAGCATGATACTCATCTTAACAAATTAAATGCAGCTAATAGTTTTTATATCCTTACCTCTAACCGCGATACTAAATACAAAGGTAATGGTGGTGGTGTTGCTATGCTCATAAAAAAGGGTATCTCATATAAACAATTGTCTTCTAAAAAAATTTTAGGCATTGATATTATCGCTGTAGATTTTTCTGTAACTTCTAAAGATAACATAAGGCTAATTTTGGTATATAGGCCACCTAACATAGCTAGTTCCCTTACATACAAACTTTTAAAATATCTTCAAAGCCTTTGTGAAAATAATGTTATTCTTGTAGGTGATTTTAATTTTAGCGCCAATAATATAAACTGGGATGATAATACCGCATTCACTAAATGTGGAAAAGAGTTCCTTGAATTTACTAATAACTTTAAATTCTCTAATATCATCACATCGCCTACACATAACAAAGGTTCTATCCTTGACCTATTACTCACAAATAATCCTACTTCAATTTGCTTCAGTCAAATTTGTGCAGGTTTATCCACTTCTGATCACTTTTCTATTCTTTTTACTCTTAACTTGGCAAAGCCTAAACCACAGAAAATCTATTATAGGGATTATAGCAATCTAAACCTATTAAACACTTATCTTATTTCACATTTTAATCAAATTTATGAAAAATTCTACATATCAGATAAATATGATTATTTAATTACACTTGTCTCAAATCTCATGGAAAAGTATACTCCATTACGCACAGCCACGTTAAAACCAAAATCTATTTATTATCCCTTACATATCAGAAAACTTATTAAACATAAGAAAAAATTATTTAAGGAGTTTAAAAATTCAAATTTTGGCTTAGATGAATATATTAAGGTCTCTAAAACTATTAAGCATCTTATTAACTCATATAAATCACAAAAGATCAAATCAATAGTAAGTAACACCAACAGAATTTACAAATATATGAAAAACATATCTCAAAAATATTCTCCTATCCCATGTTTAGAAAATGATAATATTTTTATTTTTGATGATAAAACTAAATGCAATTTATTTGCTTCTGTATTTGCACGTTCATTTTCAAACCTACCTACTTTTGATCCACCTGAATTAACTCCATGTAAATTTATGCATGCTCTTGATGATATAGAATTTAATCTACTAGATATCGATAATATATTAAAGAATTTACCTAACAATAACTGCTGTGCTGAGGATGGCATTAGCTATACCCTACTCAAAGCTTGTCACTCATCTATTACACCCTTTCTATCCGATATTTTTAGACTTTCATTAGATACAGGAATAATACCTCAATCTCGGAAAGTTTCTTATATTACACCTGTTTTCAAAAAAGGGGACAAAAATAATGCCGAAAACTATAGGCCCATTTCCATCACATCAACTATATGTAGAGTATTAGAACGGATTATACTTAACAGTTTACTAATACATTTGGAAGAAAACAATATTATTAGTCAAAACCAATTTGGTTTCCTTAAAAAGCGTTCAACCACTACTCAACTAATATTCACCTTCTCCCACTGGTATAAAGCAGTTCTTGAAAGCAAAAACATTGACTGCGCATATATAGATCTTAAGCACGCTTTTGATTCCGTTCCCATCAGATTCTTACTTTATAAATTATTTAACATAGGGATTAGGGGCAAGTTACTAAACTGGATCTCCTCATTTCTTACTAATCGTACAGCTAAAGTTAAAATTAACAATACATTTTCTACCTCTTTTCAAATTCATTCTGGAGTTCCCCAAGGATCCATCTTGGGACCCATCTTATTTTTAATATACATAAACGACATAACATCCGTTATTCCTGACGGCATTAATAAATGTTTATTTGCCGATGACCTTAAAATCTTTTCAATTTCTATTAAAACTTAGTATAATAATATAAAAATTTTAAATTCGCTAATCTTTTACTAATTATCTAATTATTTTTATTTTACTAAATTATTTTCAAATTTTTCCGTAAGAGCAATTTGTATGTTTAGAAATTTAGGCAAAGCCAGATGAATTAAAAAATTGATAGGATAATTTAATTATAATTTTCTACTGACATAACTGAAACTCGTCTGAATTTGTTTTGTTGGAAAATATAACAGATTTTCCAGATTCTTAATGTTTTCATTTTCTATAATAAATGATGTTTTTCCTTCGACATCTCCCTTGTTTCGTAAAACAAGTTTTTTAAAACGTCCTCGCAAAGTTTGTTTCCACACTTATCATCTTCTGAGTTTTCATCCTCTACTTCAGGTACTTCAAGTCTTTGACAAAACATTCGACAGTAGATGGTTCCCTACACAGACATTCTCTAAGCAACGTTGATTATTTCTCTAAAAATTATTGTTTATCTAAAAATTTTAAAAATGAGTTATTACAAATAAACATGCCCTTGCTTTTCCTCAGTGATTAATATTTTCCGACAAAGGAAAGTGCAAGTTTAGTCACACTCATTTGACAAATGTCTAATAAACGAATGATATGTAGAAAATACTCTCTTTTCTCTCTGGAAAGCGAAAATAGAAAGTGCAATGACTGATCAAGTTCTGCTTAGTTTTAGGAATTAAATTTAAAATAGAATAATACAATGTAAAATACGATAAATAAATCAAACAAATTTATCTTTTGAATAAAATGTATGTTGTAATAAATCACAGAATAAACAAGTAAATACCTAGAGTATTTAATGTTTTTCTATATCTGTGAATTCTAGTGAAAAAAGATTTTGAATAATGTTTTGTTAGATAATTATTGAATTCCACAAATTCATTAATATAGTCGTCTCAATTAGACAATATATGATTTAAAACTTAAATAATCTTGGGTGGTTATATGATATCAAAATTGCCTATCCCTTTGAGAATTTATTCAATGACAGATCTAAATTTCAAAATTCTGAAGGGATACCTTATAAAAATATGTAAATCTTTGTTTTAATTTACATATGTCAATGGAATTCAATAATTTTGTAATCTTTTTACGATAATATGTGTGTGTAAAATGTTTCTAAAACTACGAAATATATACAGTTTTCCGTTTGTTTTCTTCATGAGTTTTGTTTCAATTTCCTCATCCATCTCATGGATTTACTCGTCCTCCTCATGGACCAGATGCTTGATTTTCTTCATTACGACCACCAGGGTTGCGGCGTCCACTGCCTCTGCTAGCACGGCGTCCTTGTCCAGTAGTTTGACTTCCTTCTGTAAATTAAATTTATCTGAATTTTAATTAAAATCTAAGTTAAGGATTTGAAGATAAAATTTGTTTAAAACTTTTCCTAGAAATAATTAAAATATAATTATTAAAAAAATAAATATTTGTTAATAGTTACTTAGAAAATTTTAATTTTTCGGGAATTACAGACGGTTCTCCTTCTTATGAAACAATTAACCCACCCCAGATAAATTAAAATCAATGTCTAATGATCGCAGAGCAAGGTTGTTGTTATTAAATATTTACCAAATAGTTATCTCCGTGATCCATGAGGTCTACTTAGTTATGTTAATTTTAGATATTCGAACAATAAGTTGTTTTACTTTTATAAAAATTAATAAAAATTAAATAACCAAATGAAATATTGCCTCCAGTTGCAAAATTCTCAAAATAAAATGGTCTTTCCTCATCTTAAATGTTTGTTTAATTAAATATATATTTAAATAAAATAAAAATTATTATTTAATCAGAAATTACAAATTTTAAACCTAATCATCATTTACTAGTATGTCTAATCAGTTAAAAACCAACTAGTCTGGACATCAATTCGTGGATGTGGAGCAGAACTAGAAGCAACACCCAAATTTTGTTGAATAGCCGGTTGAGGATAAGGTGTTTGATGTGTAGCAATACCAAAATTCAAGTTTCGTGGTTGGGAAGCTAAAACGATTTTAATATAAATTCAATTACTAATGATAAATTTGTATAGCTAACTTAAGAGCCAGCATCTGCTTGTTGATTATGGCTAGTTTAGGACCAAGTTGAGATTTATATGATTATAATTATTATTCACCTAGCATTTAAAATGCCTAGTCGTAATTGAACAATATATTAATAAAAAAACATTACTAGTCGCCCCGGTTCTGAGTGTTAGAGCACCTTTATGTAACGCAGCTAGAAATGACTACAAGGAGGCGCAGGTAAACTTAAACTTTCACTTGTGTTTAGTTCACAAGTTAGTTTGAAAGGTCGTAGTTATTGCTAACGTTAATAAGGGTTCGTGGTAACATTCTGCAATAAGGTTCAGTTAACCTCGTATCTACTTTATATGCATCCCTTGTTTCTAAACCGAACATAAAACAAAAACATATAATATCGTAAAACTCAGAGGGAAACGCAGTAACAACTTTAGCTTTTAGATCTATTTAAATGACAAAGACAAACTTTGTGGGCGAGTTTGGATACCAAGAGGACGAGCATATCGCTGCGTTTCAAACCCTGGAGGAACATCCAATTCTTGTTGAGGAAAGGCTAAAAATTTTTATATTAAGCAAAATTAATAATAATAAATTAAAAGCATTTAAAATTTATCAAGAAACAAACGTGGATGTGGTTGTTGCCTTATAATTCGAGGACGCGGAGCGGTAGTCTGGTTAACTGTTTTTATAAATAAAATATTTGAATTAATAATTAGGTCTAATAAATAAAATCCGACTTTGTGGACGAGGCTGGGCAGTAATGATAGGACGTGGATTACGACGCGGAGGAACATTCAAAGGTTGATGTTGAGGAGTTTGTTGAGGATTTGGTGTTCCTTAAGATAATTTTATTGGAGAATCTTAAGCAAAGGAGTAAAATCACCATGTTGCTGCTGATATAATGGCAACAAATTGCTATCTTCGCTATCCATAGGGTCCCCTAAATTTTAGTAAATGTTAAAATAATTATTTGATTTATTCAGTAAATTAATAAAAATTACTAACCAAATGAAATATTGCCTCCAGATGCAATGTTTGCAAAATAAAATGGTCTTTCCTGATCTTAAATGTTTGTTTAATTAAATACATATTTAAATAAAATCAGAAATTATGACCCGTTTGAATATCCGATGTTTGTTGTTGAGAAGTTTGTTGAGGATTTGATGGTCCTTAAGGAAAATTTCCATAAGTTAAGTCAAATGTTTAAATAGAATTTAAATTTTTACCTCCATTACCTTTACGTTTAACGCAAAACGTTAAATTAAATAAATTTAAAATAAGGAAAAACAGAATATCAAAATTAAACAAGTTCATCCTTTAAAAAATTTTTTAGAGCTTTTTAAATAAAATGATTTTATGGCAATGGGTGATTTACAAAAAGATTTTTTAATAATAAAATTTATTTTAGGGAATTCCTCTTGAGAGGAAAATAAAGTCTTGTTGTGAATTAAATTTCAAGATGATACTTTATAGCAAACAAAAAACTGGTTCTACAAGACTTGCTTTATCTATAAACATTTATTTTTTATGTTTTATTAATTTATTTAAAAGAAGCTTATTTAAACATTAAGTGTCTTTTTCTAGAGTTTTACTCTCGAAGATTTATAAAGGAAAATACATATACATAGAAGGGATGTAATGAAGGATAATGAAGGATGGATTGCTTGTATGAAGCCATTTACAGCCTCTATTATAAATCACTCGTCGCAAACAAGCCCGCGTCTATATTCACTTCCATTTCAATACTAATGAGACGTTGCCATAAATCGCGCGCGTTTTGCGACAGAAAGGATAATGGGTAAAGAGGATAGAAGGAGAGTTTTTCTCCTCTTTTTTAAGAGGGAGACAAAATTAAGAGTGGAGTGTCGATTAAACTCCCTTAATAAACTCCCTTAAGCCTTCTTAAATAAGATATAGAATTTTCAAAGAAATTTATTTTTAGAAATTTATTTTAAATTTTTTTAATCGGCAAGTGTCTTTTATAATTCTTAAATGTTTTCTAGCATTAAAATTCATTTGCAGAAAAACATAGCCGCAAAGACTTCAAAGTTGTGTTGCAATTGAGATAAGACAAACAGTAAATTTTTAATCGTATTTAGCATGAGATTTCTCTTTACCTACAACTGAGGTCAAACATTATTAAACTCAACATATTAATAAAACATCTAATTAATAAAAACATGTATGTGTCACTAGCTACTAACAATCAATTAATTCAATAATTAATTCGAGTGACTTTCTTTCTCTTTCTCTTTACAAAAGAGAAGGATAAATCTCTCTCTCCCCCTGTCTTCTCTCTGTCTCACGCACTGGCAAATAAATTTCCCTATTGTAGAGAGCGGTTGTAATTGCGAAAGTGTCAAAAATTCGAACACGTCGGAAATAGCGGAAGTCATAAGCAAATCAAAACTGGGATCCGGAAATCAATGCTAAATTTTGCAAAACGGATATTGGAAATATTGGAAATTACAATCATTGAAAATGTCGCATATTTTTCATCTCAAAGCGTGATCATTAATGAATTCTATTTTGAAGAAACTAAATTTATTTGAATGCTGCTTCTGATTAAGTTTAAAAAGGGCGGAGACGGAGCTGGAGCCAAGATTTTGAAACATTCCTATCGACATTCCGACACTTACACTTCCGATTTGCTGCACATTTTTTTTAAATAAAAAAATATGTTTAAAAAAATTTGCAAAGAATTTTTTAAAGTTTTAAAAATAAAAATAGCCGCGTACGTTTTTCAATACAAGAATTATGTAATTCATATATTGGGGAAAACTAAAATAATTTTGGCGCAACTTTATGTTTTGCGTCCCATGAGCTCTTAAGCGTCCCATGAGCTTTTAAGCGTCCCCTCAGTAAGCTTCCCATCACCTATGCATCTTAAATATATGTAGTGCATTTTTAAACATTTGAATAGAATAAATGACAAAAAAATCTCTATGTTAATTAATAGAACGCAATTGTTCCTATAATCTCTAATACATACTTTCATTTTCTATAAGGCTCATAGTTGTTTAGCTCCATTACAGAATTATTTTATTTTATATGTAGGAGCAAACTTACCCAAAACATTATAAATTATTCTCATTCTTAAGCAAGCTCGACTATTTTTTAGAGAATTGTATTTTTCTATATAAAATCTTATAAATCAAAATCTTATCCGAGCCATGAAATTTCTTCTTTGCCAGCCAATCTTTAAAATTGCCTTGCATTTTTATTAAAGGGCAAGGACATTATTTCTTATTTATTTTTGCACTTAGAATAAGCTTATATAAGACAAAGCTTGACTCGCTATTTCGTGGATCGCAAAATGCTTTCTTGTCTTATATTAGCTCGCAAGTTTGGTTCGCAATTTATTAAAAGCTCAAGCAATATGTCTTTAAAAAGGCTGTCATATTCTATTAATGCATTATATTCATTTTAAATTTTAGGTCAAAACTGTTTCCCGTTTACTGTTTCCCACCATTATCTCTAATAAAAAACCTCCAAACAGAATGGCATATCATATGAAATTTTTAAAAATATCATTGATATAAATTAAAGACAAATATAAAATTTTCAACACTAAAACAAGCAGTTTGGCCCTCTCAGTTCGGGCCGCTGAAAAAAAGACTTAGTGGCGCGAATAGGCGGATTTTGCACTATGTTCCAAACTGAGGGAGGAAGGTTTTTATTCATTGGTCTTTTTAGACACTTTAAAAATGAATTTTTCAATTCTGGCAATTTTTTCTTTTTATTTTTTCGCTCAACTATGTGTAATCGCATGTATGGAGGGAAATCCTGGCGGAAAATTGCCTGATAAAGCTAATTTTAATGAGAAACATCCTGGAGGAAAGATGCGTGTAAAAGGAACTCCTGTTGGAAAAATAGAAGGTCAAGCAAGTTTTAGTGGGAAACCAGGAGGAAAATTTCTCGATAATATGAGAATTCAACATGGAAATCCGGCGTTAAGGGCTTATCATCAGGATTGGCAACCATATGAAGCGCCCCATGTTGGACCAATCACGCAGGAGGAGATCAATAACTACCGTCGCCATCAAAACGTTAATCAATTTCCTGATTTACATGCTCCACCAGAAGGTAAATAAGATGGCTTTAAATACATAAAGAAATAAGATTTAGAAGCCGGTTTAAGATGGGTTTCTCAATTTGGAAGTTAGGTTTCTCAAGAAACTTTGAATGCCTTCCACCGCTATTAAAATATTAATTAAGTTCCACAAAATGAAAATCAACGTATTTCTAAATCTTAAAATAATTTGGGTCAGAAAATCGGCCCAACATTAAATTAAAGATGTCTCCCGAACCTCTCGAACCTAAGTAAAAAGTCCAATAAAAACTTATGTGTAAACAGAGGATTGATCATGATTGATAGCTCGAAAATTGTCGATAACCGTGTTTTTCAGGGTGGATAGATCTAAGAAGCTTCTATTAATTTTTAAATTTTTGTATTGATATTATTTTTATAAATGAAACATCAAAGTTAATATAACTAGAAAATTTAGATAACAACATTCATCAACAAAATCGAGCTGAATTGCCTGATTTAAATGTTCAACTGGAAGAACATAATGATGGTATTTAAATAAAAATAATGAAATAAGTTATGTCAGCTAGGTTCGAATCGGAGCGGGATAACTGGATGATTGATTCTGAGTAAAACACGTTAATTAAATTAACAATATTAATTTTAATTAATAGTTTGTTATCTTTATTAATAAAAAATTATTATTAAATTAAAACCATTATTCAAGCTATGGATTTTGAACGTGGTCTTCAATAAACATTGAATGAGACCGATATGAAAGAAGGATGATATATACAAGTAAATCAAAACTTTTGGAAATTCAAAAAATTAGAAATTATTGAGTAAACTAAAGTAGCAAGAAATTTTCATTGAAATATCCTTCGCCTAAAACCCAATATTTGGTATTATTTAAGTATTTTTCAAAAGTTGAGAATAAATTTAGATATATATTATTTAATTTTACTTGATTGAAAATTTTTTTATTCTTATTAACTAAATGGGTATTTATTTAAAGAACAATTATAAGTTGCATGAGGAAATACCGGAGTGTGGTGCTCTATTGTTGATCAAATATAAAAAATTCTTAAGTAAAATCGTTAGAGACCAGCACCGGAATGTATCCGGCCTGGTTTCTGAATTGTATTAGACCAAGTAATGGATTTCAATATATGAGGTTATATATAGCTTAAACTCGGATTCTACTATTCTGGGGACTTATATTAGGCTGAATTACATTATTTAAATATTTATTCTATTTATTCTAAATATAAATATGGGCTACAATAATAAGGGAGATAAATGGTTAGGCCAAATCTGATATTGAGGAAAAGGCTGGGGTATTTTTAGATCAAATTAAGGGTCAAAATATAAACAGCAAGTGACTAACAAAGATAAGCTAAGAGTCTAAAATTGGTTGGGATGAAGGGAGACCTTTATATTTAGAAAAAGGTCAACTTTATATTTGTATGTGGTGTATGTGGTCTCAATAATTTGTATTTTTTACAAATCAAATTTCGTTAAAAAAGAAGGACTTCGTTGCTATTTGTCGGTCTGAGGGATAAATAATTTCAATTGAAAAGTTATTGTCCAAAATATAGATAGTTTTTAAAAAGAAACTCACAGTTTTATAGCTCGGGTCAAAACTGATAGTCTCTTTTTGTGCGATATACTGTTAATTTTTTGTTATTTTTAAAAAATCTTCAGGGTATTGTTTCTTTTTTTCGACATAAGTTTTAGTCGAGCAATAAAGAAAATGAACCAAAATGATTCATTTCATAAATAATTTTCATTACTTAATCAAATCAAATATAAATTTCAAATTTTTATACTCTAAATTTAAATAATCTAAAAATAAATAAAATTCGTTATATAATAACTTGTAATCTTTTATATCAAATCATTTTTTGTTTGCATCTCTTTCTTCAATTCAAATTTACTCAGATTCGTCAACATCGTCTTGGCATTCAGCCTCTTCTTGGTTAATATCATCCACAGCATTTGTTTGAGTACTTTCTTAAATATATAAAATTTTATACATAAAAATTTGTCATAAAAGTAAACCGGGATTCGACTGCATTCCAGATGATTCTGCATGAAAATCTAAATTAATCAAGTAATTATTAAACAAATTAGAACAGCAATCCTAGGGGTTTACGAGAGATTAGGAGAAAATTTTTTATTCTACTATCTAAATTCTAACAACTGAGCTACTTTTACAATTACATAAGTTATAGGCAGTAATTTTTCTCATTTTATCATCTTATTTAACGGAAAAATATAAAGAGTTACATGGACGAAAATCATATCCATATGGACGTTGCATAGAAGCAAATTGACTAGATGAAGGCATTTGAGCAGCTGGAAGTCCTTCAAACATTGACTTGTGTTTCCAATCTTGTGCTTTATATTAAAAATTATTATTTATATAATAACTATTTTTTAATTACTTGACTCCATAGGCCTCGTAAAGTAGATGTAAAAATTAGAATTTTAATGGTATTAAAAATTTAGGTTCATTCACAAAATATGTGAATCGTTTCTTATTCTTTCGCCAAATTCCTAAAATTTGACGTTTCTGTTATCAATAAGCTAGAAGGTCCCATCCATTCTATGCAACAATTAAATATTATTTGCCTACACTTACGTGCGATTTCCTTTCCTTTTCCTTCAACATGTTCTGGTTTGAACTTTTGGATATCTTGAGGGTCTCTAATAGACAATGTCTCTTCCTTTATACGTATTGGCATTGTAAGTTTCTCATCAGTTTGGGTTGAAGCTTTTGTAGTTTTAATTTCTAAGTTTTTAGTTATATTATAAAATAATCTCGATTAATGTAATTATGCCTATTTTTGTAAGTATGACTTGACCTTCTTTAATGTGGACTAAATATGTTCTTAAGGATAAAACTTTATTACCCCTGATATCCGGGTCTTACTAAAGTTTACTGGCAAATGTAGCGTTTCATTAAAGCTTTTATTCTCAATCTTAATGGGACTCGATTTGCAAATTTTATCGAAATTTTGAATAAATTTAATCTCATTTACTATAAAACACCAAAATGAACTTTATTTTATGCTAGTTTCTCATTAAAAATTTTTTATAATATTACGTTCAAAAATTGCTTTCAAATGCTTCATGTTCTGTTTGTGTGATTTTAACATATTTTCACTTTGTTGATTGCACTGTTTTGTTAACTTTTTAAGTTTTAACATGTCTTGCTTAATAACTTTTTGATTTTTGTTTATTTTATGTTGAACTTTACAAAGTTTTCCCCAATCATTTCGTAACTTTTTTATTTGATGCATTTGAAGTTTGGAACAAAGCATTACCATGCGACGATCATTTGGATTTACGTGTTGATTTTGGATTATAGAACGATGGCTTGATCCTGTGCGAGTTTGGCGGCTCTGTACACGGACTCTCCGGCCATTTCCACTGTGGTCTCGATTATCTATTTCCTCTTCTTTTCCAGAAGAATCACTCTCATCTTTATCCTTGTCTTTACCACCACATTCCAGCATCTCGAATAATATGAACAATAAAAATAGAAGAATTGTTAACTTTGATATTTTCATGCTATGAATTTTTTAATTAGAATTTATTTTAAAGAGTAAAAAATTTTGTAACATAAAAAGATGATTGCTTTTTACAAGCAAAAAACACGGAATGATATAATTGCCAGAGATCCAAGGATCGAAAGTCTAAACTTTTTCCTCTGTCTTACTATTAGAGAAAATTTAAAAAGTTAAAAATAAAAATTGTTAATTATGAATTAATATGTATAAACGACTGCCCTTTTAAAGACAAGATTGCGTGCGTTTTATTAAATTGTCAGCCAAATTTTGCTATAATAAATCTGAACTTTAATTGAAGTTCGAAAATTCGAACTTTATTTTTATTTCGAAACAGGCTTTAATTGGCAGGTTATATTTTTTCGTGTTAAATTATTTAAATTGCTAAATTGTTTAAAGTTTAACAAAATATTCTTTGTTTGCGTATTTTAGTTTAACGGCAACAATCAATTTAGTTCAGGAAATGAAACGGGACTGAAACGTGAGTACTGAAACGTGCTGACAGAAACGGGAGAAAACCGCTATTCGTAAAAAGAACTACGCGGCTAAAAAAGTTCTATAAATTTTCTGTTGTTATTCAAATTAATTTTATGGAAAAAATTTTTAAAATATGTTTCCTTCCCAAATCTCTCACTGCCCAATTACTTCTGCCTAACTCACCAGACATGCTTGGTTAAAACTCAAAAATTTCTAAAACTCAAAAAATTCAAGCAAAAAATCTAACTGTAAATTTCAAAATCTATTTTGAAATTTCAATTATTAATAAAGTTTAACTATTTTCGAAATTTCGATTTTTCTTTATTTGTAGCTTGTAAACTTATTTTGGCCTGGTTCTTTGTAAATGGATACAAAAATAAGGACATTGCCCTTTTAATTAAACTCAAGGTATTGCGAAAGCTTAAAGGGCATTGAGTCTTGCGATCATTTTATAGATTGGATAGAATATTGCATCATCCTTATAAATTTTTACTAGAAAAAAAGAATCCTCCATAAAAGAGTTGAGATAGTAATAAAGAAATAGTTTAAAGTTTATATGTTTTGTTTAAGGTTTTTAGCATTATTTAACACTGACCATCAGGGTTGTCCTTTCCAAAACAATGAAATATTGAGAAGCCACTCAAAAATGTGGCAAAAATATGACAAAAATAAGATAGAAATAGGGCATTATTTTAAAAGATTACAGAAAATTTCTAGTTTGTTTATTTTTTAAACTTAATTTAACTTAATTTATGCCGCCAAGTCAATAATTCATAATGCCGCCAAGTCAATAATTAATTATGTAACGCGCTCATGTTTTTAAAATGAGATTCTCTAATAGACGCACGCAAATGTCGAAATACAGGGGCGAGTGGAGAAGGGAATGATGGGGAGTAATTTTTATTTTCAATGGAGTAAATTTAATTTTGAGAGATATTGTTTCTTCCCAATAACATAAAACATGAAGGTTTATTTAAATTAACTCAAATAAAATTTTTAGAAAAATCAAAATAGGAGTTTAAGAAGATAATATAATAGGAGTTTAAGAAGACCCGCATTTTGATCATTTTGATATACTTGAAAGTGCTGACGGAACGCGGTCTTCAACTTTTTTGTAAGATCTTAGTTGTGCCATGATTACTAAATTAATTTCAAAAAAATTTTCTCCCAAAAAATTTTCACCAGAATTTTTTGATTGTGTATTGTACAGTGCTTTTTGGGACTTTTAAAAGAGATGAAATTTTGCGGACTGAATTTTTTGCAAAAAATTGAAATTATAGAATCACGTTGATTAGCCATAATAGAGAATTGAATGAGCTAAAAAAATAAGCATAAACTCGAATAAAAATATCAACAATAAAAAAAGTTATAAGGATTTTAAAAGTGTCCAATTACTTATGGCGCACCCTGTATTTAATGTTTGCAAAGGATTTTTAATCAAATAAAAACAAATTCTAAAGTGTATTCAAAATTTGAATAAATTTATGAAAAAATATAAATTGTTCTCCAATAACTAATAATATCAAACTACAGTGCTTCTTTTTAACTCGTTTTCTGTACAATTAGAATTTTCTTTTCATTCGTCTCCATCTGTATCGGATTCAGTTTTTTCATCATCAGTTGAAATATTCCCAACATTGAGTTGAGTGCTTCCTTAAAATTTATAACATTTTAAGCAAAAATTAAAAAATTAATAAACCAGGATTCGGTTGCATTCCAGCTGGTATAACATAATGATCTAAATTGATCTATTAAGATTTATCAAAAGTTTAGCTGTTAGCAAGAGCCATCTCCGAAATTTATAGTAACGATCCTTTTTTCTTATAACTATGCATTTTGCCAACGGATTTACTTTTGACTTTATAAATCTTAGACGCACTAATAGTTGAAAATGCTAGTCTAAATATCGCAAAAATGCAATTTTTCACATATAACAATATCTCACTTAATCCTCGAAAACTATTAGATATGTTGCCTACATTGGACTCAGTTCAGGTATAACCAAGTGGTTTAGAAGTTTGTTAATGATATGATATTACATGAATTCTTTGAGTTCCAAAAGCATAGTAGGCAAGTCTAAATTTTTATCAATGGATTCTAATTTTCATAGAATTTCATAGATTGCTATCTTGTAGCACATTTCGAAGGCTTTCGATTACTGGATTTTATTTTTAAAGCAGGGTTATGACAATTTTGAAACGGAAGAAATTAAATTACCGTTAACAAAATTTGCATGATGAGATGCTCCTTGATTAAATTGTCCTTCATGAGAAGCCGAAAATTGAAAAGATGGTTGTTGATGATATCCTCCATTTAGATTAAAGCCTAGTGGATATCCTGCAATTTGGGGCACACTAGAAGAAATCATGTTTCCAAATCCATTATGTTGTTTATTTTCTTCAAAAGTCTTTCCACTGACATTCTTTTCTTAAATAATTGATAAGCAATCAGAAAATATTTTTATTCGCAATTTAAGAGGGCTTTAAGGATTGTTGAAAATTTAGGTTGATTGATTGATCTTTAAGGATAAGCATTTACCTTCCCTATATCGAGCATGGCCTTTTCTAACTGCAATATTCATTTTCTGTTTCATTTTTCCACTCAACTGTTCCACTCCAGTACTGGTATTTCCAATAATTTGGCTAACATGTCCTTGTAAACCTTGATCTTGGCCAGCATGTCCAAAAGCAATAGCTGCTTGTCTTTTATGTTCTTCAAGCACTTAAAATATCTCTTTTTATTTTATTTAATACCCAATAATATTTTTGATAACCCATGTTATCATATTTTATTAACACCCATCTAAATATAAAAGTACTCGGACTTAAAATATACCTTCTATTTTATTTCGAGTCTCTTTTAGACTTTGACAGGCCTTTTCATATTTTTGCTTATTTATATTGACACTACGTTCGAAATATTCTTCTCTTCCTTTCAATTTAGCAATTTCTTTATCTATTTTTTCGAATGAACCATAATTCATGCATTCAGATAAATGGAATAAAATACAAATAAAAGTTAGAAGAGTAAGAGGTTTCTTCATACTTAAATTAAAAAATAAATAATATGTAGAATAAATGTCAATTACGAGATAATATAAATGAACGTAAAAACAATAAACATCCTAATTTTTAACAACTTTCCCTTTGCCTTCGTATAGGAAAGTGCAAGCCTGCATGTTTTCAGAATTTATATTTAAAAATAAATACCGTATTTCCTAAAATAAAGCCCCATGCTAAATTAGTGCCCCACCCTAAAATAGAGCCCCACTTTGGAGGATAGTTGAAAAATAGAGCCCCATGGGGCTTTATTTTAGGAAATACGGTATTTCTTTTTGTAAAGAATTTTAAGGATTTTTAAATTTAATAAAAATTTAAAAAATCAAATTTGATAAATTAAAATTAATATTTGAATTTAATAGCTGCATTCATTATAAGGGATGACAAGCGCGCTTAACATATAGCCACTAACGCAAGACCATCAATGAAGACGCCCTCCTCGCAATAAATTAACAAGCAAGTTTTAATGGATAGAGCGGCAAAAGCAGCAATGCCGCTAATGCCAGGACTCTATGTAAAGCCAATAAAATTATCGGCAAACTATCTTTGATTTATTTTATTGTTTATACATTTATTCAAGCTCACATCTCTTATAAGTAACTCTCTCGCATTAATTAAAAAATAATAAAAAATAAAAAATAGTTTAATTAAGAATTTTAAAGAGCATGATATTTTGTTGTGAATATCTCCTCTTTCTCCTTATTTCTCTTACAAGACTTTTATATAAGTTAGTGTTAAAAGGAGAGATAACGCGCGACAGTGTATTAAATCGCTAATGACTTTACAAGCATTGAATTCGATTGTAATTCGCGTGTATTTCTTTCATCATCTCTCTATTTCCCTCTATCGCAGACACTGACAAATAAATTTATATAGCAGAGAGAGAGGTTGTAAAGCGGGAACATCAAAAATCAGAAGTTTCAAAAATTCTATCAAGTCTTAAGTGGCAAACATTATAAGCTAATAAAAATTTAAATAGGAAATCAATGAAAAATTTTAGAATTTTAAGATGGAAATTCAATAATTATTCATAATTCTGAAAAATTTTGAGTGATTAATGGCTACTAATAGAATTGTACTGATTGAGATAATTTGGAGGGATTAAAGCTATATATAGGTATATAAGGGGATTTGATTGGTTTCTAAGAATATAATTGGTTTAAAGGATATTGAAAGATTATAGTAGCATATACAAGGCCAATATGCTACCCATATGCCAATGGCAAATTTTAATTTGAAGTCGAGAAAACATCTATTTTAAATTCATTTGACTTTAAGGAGGGATAAAAGAGCAAATTAATACATAGTCAATAAACGGAATTCGGAGAAACATCTCAGATAAATACATGTTTTTTAGATTATTATTTAGTAATAAACAATTTAAATGCAATAATATTTTTAAAGAATCAATTATTGAAAATCAAATAGCTATTATTTGCCCTATCTCTTATAAAAAATTTTTACCCCCTTAAAAATAAAAAATACTCACCATCATCCCTCCTCCCCATCATCCCCTCCTCCCCATCATCCCCTCCTCCCCATCATCCCCTCCTCCCCATCATCCCCTTCTCCCTATCATCCCCTCCTCTCTATCATCCCCTCCTCCCCATCATCCCCTCCTCCCCATCATCCTTAACCCATCTAACGCGATTATAGAGAAGCATGTATTTCGACATATGCGAGCGTGTCTTAGAGAATCGCGTGTTAAATACATGCGCGTGTTTTCTTGGCGCTTAACATCCATCCTATACAAAGTTTTTGTATAAACAAGTGGACTACAAACTTATTTTGACTAATCAATTTGGAAAATTTTTTAACATTTTTAGAAAATCCACAAAGATTAACTCCTTTTAATGTTTGACTAAATCCCGATATATCCTTCTCGATATGTCCTCAGTTTCAAATAAATCCCACTTTAGTTAATTAGAATAAAAATTGTTATCAATCAAGTAAAAAATATTTATCTAAATTTATCCTCTATTTTAAAAAAAATATAATACCAGATACATGTTTTAGTTTCAAAGAAAATTTTTTGCTACTTTAGTTTACTTAATAATTTTTCTAATCTTTAGTATTTCAAAAGTTTGATTTAAATATATCATCTTTCTTTTACTTTCGTTCCATTCAATGCCTATTGAGGTCCACGTTCAAAATCCATAGCTTGAATAATGGTTTTAATTTTTAATAATTTTTGATTAATAAAGATAACTAACTAATAATTAAAATTAATATTGTTAATTTTAATAACGTGTTTTACGTAAGATTATCCAGTTATTATCCCGCTTTAGTTCGAACCTATCTGTCATTAATTATTTCATTATTTTTATTTAAATACCATCAATATGTTCTTCCAGTTGAACATTTAAATCAGGCAATTCATATAAGTTTAGATATATCAACATATGTAGAAACATTTAATGAGCCTTAAATAATTTATTTTTAAAAATAATTTATCCTTTAAAAATAATTTATCCTTTAAATAATTTATCCTTTTGTATTTCTTACGCTTATTGATAGATATGTTGACAAAAATTTTTTGGATTTTTCTTCCTTATTTAGTTAAATTATTTTTACTACCTTTATAATTATGTTACACCAAAATTTTTGAAAAAAATGATAAAAAAATAAATTTTGATAAAACCGCTTCTTTTTTCGAATTTTAAATGCCAAAATAATGTATTTTATCACATATATAAAAATCAGACCAATTCATCCAGAAAAACTCGAGATCTTAACGAAAATATGGGTTCATTTATAATTATGTTACACACCATAGTGCAAAAGTTAGTAGTCCGAATTCGTGTGTCCATTACACGTGTGTCCATTAGCTATATAGCTTACAACGTATAGTTTGGACAGATACATTTAGACTAAAATTTTGCAATCTCTTAAGCTTTGTAAAAAAGTACAATAATCAGATCTTGAGTGAGAACAGGAGATTGATCATGGGTGATAGCTCGAAATTGGTGATAACTGTGTTTTTGAGTGTAGGATTGACCTAATAACCGTATATGAGCTTTTATTGATATCATTTTTATAAATGAAACGTTAATGTATAATAACTAGAAATATTAAGGTAACGCCATTCAGCAACAAAATCAAGCTGAATTGCCTGATTTTAATGTTCAACTGGAAGAACATAATGATGGTATTTAAATAAAAATAATGAAATAATTTATGACAGCTAGGTTCGAACTAAAGCGGGATAATAACTGGATAATCTTACGTAAAACACGTTATTAAAATTAACAATATTAATCTTAATTATTAGTTATCTTTAATTATCAAAAATTATTATAAAATTAAAACCATTATTCAAGCTATGGATTTTGAACGTGGTCCTCAATAGGCATTGAAAGGAACGGTAGAAATGAGGGATGATATATTTAAATCAAAACATTTGAAATTCTAAAGATTAGAAATTATTGAGTATACTAAAGTAGCAAAAAATTTTCATTGAAATAGCTTTCGCCTAAAACAAGTATTTGGTATTATATTTTTTAAAAGTAGAGGATAAATTTAGATAAATATTTTTTACTTGATTGAAAACTTTTTATTCTAATTAACTAAAGGAAAATCTATTTGAAACTAAGGATGTATCGCGAAGTATATATCGGGATTTAAACAAACATTAATTTAAACAAACATTAAAAGGAGTTCATCTTTGTGGATTTTCTAAAAATGTTAAGAAATTTTCCAAATTGATTAGTCAAAACAAGTTTGTAGTCCTTTTTAATACACAAACTTTGTATAGGATGGATGTTAAGCGCCAAGAAAACACGCGATGTATTTAACACGCGATTCTCTAAGACACGCTCGCATATGTCGAAATACATGCTTCTCTATAATCGCGTTAGATGGGTTAAGGAGGGATGGGATGATGTGGAGGAGGGGATGATGGGGAGGAGGGGATGATAGGGAGGAGGGGATGATGGGGAGGAGGGGATGATAGGGAGGAGGGGATGATATGGAGGAGGGGATGATAGAGAGGAGGGGATGATGGGGAGGAGGGGATGATGGGGAGGAGGGGATGATGGGGAGAAGTGGATGGTGGGGAGGAGAGGATGATGGAGAGTAATTTTTATTTTTAAATGGGGAAAATTTTTTTTAAAAGGGATAGGGAAAATAATAGCTATTTGATTTTCAATAATTGATTATTTAAAAATATTATTGCATTTAAATATTTTATTATTAAATAATAATCTAAAAAACATATGTATTTATCTGGGATGTTTCTCCGAATTCCGTTTATTGACTATTAATCTGCTTTTTTATCTCTCCTTAATGTCAAATGAATTTAAAATGGATGTTTTCTAGACTTCAAATTAAAATTTGCCATTGGCATATGGGTAGCATATTGGCCTTGTATATGCTACTATAATCTTTCAATATCCTTTAAACCAATTATATTCTTAGAAACCACCCAAATTCCCTTATATACCTAGACATAGCTTTAATCCCTCCAAATTCTCTCAATCAGTACAATTCTATTATTAGCCATTAATCACTCAAAATTTTGCATAATTATGAATAATTATTGAATTTCCATCTTAAAATTCTAAAATTTTTCATTGATTTCCTATTTAAATTTTTATTAGCTTATAATGTTTGCCACTTAAGACTTGATAGAATTTTTGAAACTTCTGATTTTTGATGTTCCCGCTTTACAACCTCTCTCTCTGCTATATAAATTTATTTGTCAGTGCAAGCGATAGAGGGAAATAGAGAGATGATGAAAGAAATACACGTGAATTAAAATCGAATTCAATGCTTTTAAAGTCGTTAGCGATTTAATACACGTTGTCGCGCGTTATCTCTCCTCTTAACACTAACTTATATAAAAGTCTTGTAAGAGAAATAAGGGGACCTCGTTCAAACTATTTCTTAATTAAATTATTTATTATTATTATTTTTTAATTAATGGGAGAGAGTTACCTAAAAGACATTGAGCGTGAATAAATTTATAACCCCTGTACTGTGCTTATATTTAGAAAATTTGCCTCATTTTTGCGGCATTTACAATGCTGCCTGCATTTATAAAACCTGAAGACTTAAGTAGAGAAGTTTTGTTGTCTAATTCAATTTTGGCTCCAAATTTCCATTTTCAAGAATTAGTTTTTATTTTACCTTAGTTAAAAATCTATACGGTCAAAATTTTGCAAGGAATTAATTTATTTTTATATGATTAATTTTAAATAATTAATTTTTATTACATAATTTTTAAAGGATGAAATTATCAAAATTTGTCATTTTTCTTTTTTTTATTTATATTTTATTTAATTTAACATATGGCGTTTACGAAGGAGGTAGAAATTTAAATTCAATTTAAATGCTTTATTAATTATTAAAATATTTTTTAGAATCATCAAATCCTCAAGCAAATCCTCAACCAAATTTTCAACATCCAAACTTGGGTGCTCATCCTGGTTATGCTCCAATCCCACAAAGTTGATATTAAATTATAATTAAATTTATTAAGCAGTTATTTGGAATCTTGATTTTAATGATGCAAGTTTTAGACAGTCTCTAGCTGTTTCTCATTCAGCTAGTTTAAAAGATTATTCAGCTGTTGGGAGATAACTTGAAACACGACGTCTCCTGAGTAAATTAGTATATCAAATAGCTATATGCTTTACAATATTAAATAGTAAAATTTGGTTTACTATTAGCAATGGAAGAGTCAAAACATTTGGAGGTTATAAAATCATACCAAATTATTTTGTAACATATCTTATTAAGAAAATTTTAGATTATTAATTAAATTTTTGTGATTTTTCAGCAAATGTTCATGGCTATCATATTCTAACTCCAACTCAGCATGGTAGTGTATTTAGTTGAATTTATTTAAGAAAATGTTTTTAAAAAATATTAAGGTCAGAAACCAGGACATTATGGCAATTTAATTTCTTTCAATCAAAGTGTTCCTGGATATGCTCCTTCAAGTAAGGCTTATGTTATCCCCGATGTACTCTTTTTCTGGGGTTATTTTGTCGTATTATTATAAGAAAATAAAGGATTTAGAATCCGGTTTTGTATCATGAGAACTTATCATAACTAAAACATTTGATGATATGGAATTTAAGATAATGTTCGGTAGAATCGAAAATAATATTTTTTGTATCTAAAATTATTATAATTGAGGTGGACTGCCTGTTGGTGAAACTAGGAACAATATTATATCAATTAATCAAAATCATCCTGGTCATGTTAACCAGCATCAAACTTCTCATAATCCTATACGTAAATATGCTAGTATTTCTTCAATAACTAATTTAACTTTTGCCTATTTTTAGAAAATGTTCAAACCTTTCATATTCTACAACCAACTCTACCTGAAGGTAAAATTTAAATAAAATATTTGTATACTGTTATTAAGGTCAAAAACATGGAACGTATGGTAATCTAATTTCTTTCGATCAAAATGTTCCTGGATATACTCCTTCAAATAATTCGAATGCTCCTGGATATATTCAATCAAGTAATAATTTTAATTTATTTAAATACTTATTGATAGTTATGTTTAGGGATCGGATTTTTATGTCGTAAAAACCTTATAATAGGTACCTTAATAATATCTATAATATGCTAAAATAGGCGACAATAATGGGGAAATAGTTATTTTTGTCTCTTATCTTTAAAATTATTATAATGAAGGTGGACTGCATGTTGGAGGAGCTAGCAGTATGATAGTAGCTAATCAATCTGCCCATTTCAATCAACAGCAACATGTTCAGCTTACTCAACAACAGAATGTTATGCCTAATATGCATCAACAGAATCGTTTTAATTCTTTTCGTAAGCTTCTTCGCTATTTTAAAGTTATTAAGATTGTTTTAAAATTTATTAAGACTTTAATAAAACGTTTACCGTACGAGCCAATAATTATTTGTTTTAACCTTCCAAAGCCGGGCTCAAGTTAATTGAATTTTGACTGGGATTGGAAAGAGCCATTATCAGCTTGTGTATTTTATATTAAATAATTTTTCCTGCTTCGAAAATGTCTGAGTTTGTGACTTGAACAGTTTAGATAATATATGTATTGCGTGGGCTACGCACTTTGCATCCCTCTATCAAACTCCCTTCACTGTTATCATTATAATTTTTACTTGTTTTTCAGAAAATGTTCCTAACTATCATATTCTAACTCCAACTCAACAGGATGGTAAATTTAGTTTAATTTATTTAATAAATATTATTATACTTTTATAAAGGTCAACAAACTGGGAATTATGGCAAATTAATTTCTTTTGATCCAAATGTTCCTGGATATGCTCCCGAAAGTAAACTTTAATTTTATGTATAATACAAAACAAAATATTTATGTTACAATTTTTAAACAAAAAAATGCTTATGGGGCATAACTATATTTTAAGATGATCATAACTTTTTTCGAAAAAAATAAAATTTAGGAGTTTTTTTATTTTAGTTAACCGACAAGGTGGGCAACACTAATGGATTGCATAGGATCGCAAATGAAGCATATGACAATTGAGAATTTTGTTTAACTTTTTCATCTAATAGTTTTTTTTATTTTCGGTTTTTTGGTATTTCATTAATCTGTACTGAGACACTCTGTTTTAATTATTTAAAATTCAAAATGTTTCAATTTTTCAAAACTTGATTAAAATTTAAAATCTGTTTATAGTAGATTGTGCGACGTCAAGGTTTTTCGAAAAAACTAATATTTCATGTCTTCGAGTAAAATTCAAAAATAAAAGTAAATAATTTTTACTTTTTATCTATGATAACTTGCCGTTTTCATTTTCGTATTATTCTTTTGTCTTTTCAATTATATATTACTAGAAAAAAGTTGGAAATATAGTAAACCTTCCATTTTTTATAAATTTTTTATTATTATTTGCCATATTTAAATCTTCCAACCGTTGTGAAAATTAAAAGACATTTTTAGATTTTTTCGTAAAAATATGGAAGAAAAGTTAAACACTTAAATAAATATTAGTAATTAAAAATTTATTTGGAATTTAATCAGGATGTAAATTCTGAGATAAGACAAGAGATATAGTTTTAATTAGGGAAAAGTTTTGATTACTAATTTTAGATTCGACGAATTGAGGAAAAATTTTGATTTTAAAAGACAAAAGATATTTCAAGCCATGGCTGAGAAGGATGCCTCAACATGGGATGTCTGAACATATAAAAGCTTTCGAATAAGCTACACCAAGTATGGTTGATTCAGCTTATCGAAGAGCATTGAACTATACAAGGGCGTCACAGATTCGACTATTTTGAACCAAGTTATAGAAGGTTAAGATTTAACTTTTATAATCATTATATTCTAAATTTATATAATCTAAAAAATGAAAATTCATTTGCTAACAACTAATAATGAGAGGCATGATTTTTAGGTTTTTCCCTATTCTCATTTAACTCATTCAGGTTTGAGAAGCTTAATCATTTCTTAGTTCGAATTATGTCATATTAATTCCTTTATCTCACTTTAGTCGTTTGAAACTCAATCACTTTGTAACTGAATCTTTTACAAAAGTTGTTGTTTACACTAGTGCAAAGGCGCACTCTTTAAGAAAGCACTTGTTAATGAATTAAATAACGGAAAATATTAAAGAATATTTTCAATGCGTAATTTTGAATAAACGTCTAATTTTTTAAATTTCTCAACATATTTTTTTCTTAATCAGACATTTGTCAAATAAGTGTGACTAGACTTGCACTTTCCTTTGTCGGCAAATATTAATCAATGGGGAAAAGCAACGGCATGTTTGTTTGCAATACCTCATTTCAGAATTTTAATATAAACAATAATTGTCGACGTTGCCTAAAGAATGTCTGTGTAGGGCAAGTAATTTTAATAGGCTTTTTAATTTCATCAAAACCAAATATCCTTCAGTTTTTCTTCTTCTTAACTTATTGACTGTGAATGCTAGGAATCCTTTGCTACTCCTAGGTAAGTTCGGTTGATTTATAAAATATGAAATTAAAAAGCTGTTAAGGATTTGAGGGAATAATTTTTTTACAGAAAGGTATTATTGTGGCGATAAAACATGTTAATAAATTTGTAATTTTTTCTTATGACTTTGACAGTTTGAAATAGCATGTGTATTCATGAATTAGACAATTAGACAAATATGGAGCCCTTTTATCAATTATAATTATTCTCTATTTCTCTAGCTGTGCAAATTTGTTAATGAATGCTTTATGTCTGGGTAAGGCAAATATGCAGACAGTCAAAATTCTTTAAGAGGCCATTAAGGCAAATCCAACATAGTGACACTTCAACAATCATAATATCGGCTTTTTAAATGTTTGAATAGTAATAGCTAGGTTTTTAATTGTTTGAAGAAAAAGAGTTCAAGTTTAAAAATAAATTTTAATATATTATTCGAGATTTTCTATAATTACCTTCTTCATAATAATGGAGTTTCATGCCTCAATGTCAAGGAACTTTAAGCAGTTAGGAGTAGAGCTACATACTATCTCACGGATCCATGCATTTTTATTTCAATTTAGAGAATAAACTACAAACCTTGTGATGGCAGACAGTAATACATACAATCATAAGAGATGTTGTTTTATTTTTATTAAAAGTGCATGTATACTTTTGATTTTTATTTTTTATTTTTACCGCTTATTTATGATTTCTCAATAAAATAAATCAAAGAATAGCCGGCCCGATAATTTCATTGGGGACATAATCCTGGCGTTGCCGCTCTATCCACTAAAACATGCCTGTTAATTTATTGCGAGGAGGGCTTTTTCATTGACTGTATAGCGTTAGTCGCTCATGTTAAGCGCGCGTAACATTCTTTATAGTGAATGCTCTATTAAATTTAGATATTATTTTTTAATTTATTAAATTTGACTTTTTTAATTTTTATTAAATTTTAATTTTATTTAAAAAATATGAAACCCTATTTACTTAAGTAATTACACTTTGTAATAATTTTTTCAATATCTCGTTGTACAGTGGGATTAATAGAGGTGTAGTAATATTTTAGTGATGCTAGCGTTGTTGTTACTAATGCTTAGCTTTTTAAGTTTTTCATATTTTTCTGAGTCGACGAGTCCGAAAAAAATATCGAATCGTTCTTTGCTGGCAATTTAATAAAACGCAATCAATCGTGTTTTTAAAAAAATTTAATAATTTTAATTTTTAAACTTTTAATTCATCATATTTTATTTTTTCTTTAATAGATAAAGTCGGATTATTAATTTTGAAATTTTTTAATTTTGAAATTATGATAATTTACAAATTTGCAATGTTCCTATTTTCAATTTACATTTTATCCGAGCTGATAGAATGTTCGGATAAAGGAAAAAGTATTGCTGGCGTTGAATCTACTGGAGAAGAAGGGGCAACGGGAAGTCAAGGTCGTAGAGGTCGAGGTAGAAGAGCGCGTGTTGATGAACAATCTCGTTTAAGTGGACAAAGTCAAGATGCTTATATTCTAAATCCACAGGAATATCCTACTGATCAGGAGAGGTTAAATCTTATTCGTCAATTGAATCGTAGTATAAATAATCGCCAAATGGAAAGGGAAGATTTGTTGAAATTTAGACAGACTATCTTGTATTTAAAAGGTGAAGAGGAAAGAAATGAAAGAAAGGAATTCTTAAACACTATGAAAGGGATTGCTGACCAAAATAATGAAGAAATGAAAAAATTTATAAGCGAGAAAAAGGATGAATTCTTAAAATATGGTAAGTTTATAAGGATAATAGCTACTTAAATAATCGTGCGTTTATTTATAGTTAAAGAAATAAAATTTTAGGGAAGAAAACAAAGAAAGTTTCAAAGCAAGCACCAAAAAAAGGAAAGGAAATGGCATTAACAATTAGAGACCCTGAAGAGATGCAGCCAAAACATGTTCAAAGGAAAGGAAAAGCGATCGAATGTAAGTGCTAGCAGGGGGGTCATTTTTTAAATAAATGCGAAGTTGATCTTGAAAAAAGATTTGAAGAATTCGGCTAAAGACCGAAATTATCTATTGACAATTATAATTATTTATTATAGGTTAGGTAATTATAAGAATTAGTATTAGTTAGACATCGTTATTTTTACTTCAATAATTTTTTACATTCCCTAAACCGACATTAAAATAAATTAAATCTAACAAACACTTAATTTTTATTAAGCACAAGGTTTGGGAAAACAGCCAATGTTTGCTGCACCTACACCTGGTCAGATGTATATGAATAGTCATCTTGCTTCACAGCAATATCAACATGGATATTATTTTCCTCCATGTAATTTTTATTACGTTTCAACGTAAAATACACATTACATTTCCAAACAATTTAATATAAATGCCAATTTATTAACGCAAAAAAACATTTTTAGTTATACTATGGGGACACGCCCAGAACACAGCAAAGCCATAACCTCTTATATGTATACTTACACTTAGTAGACTAGAGTTTCACAACAAATCGAATGATAATTTCAGATGTTATGAAAGTATTTATAATATCATCTATTTATTTACAAGCCTAAATTTTCTATTTATAAATATCTTTGTTTAAACAAAATAAATTTTATTACATATTAAGCACAAGACTCGGGAAAACAGACAATTTATGGAGGATTGCTTTCAGCTATTCAATTTGCTGCAAAAAACCATCCACAAGGATATCTTTTTCCTCCGTGTAATTTAATTTAAATATTTTTCTTATTAATTTTTTGCCACAGCTGAATAGTTTTCTTCTTAAACTTAATATAAAATTTAGATAATCAAAGTGCATCGTCTGGAATGCAATCGAATCCTGGTAAATATCATGTTATGTTTTGCTAAAACTATTTATTAAGTAGGCAATCCAACTAATGTTTTAAATATTCCTAGTGATGAAGAAACTGAATCCGATAAATACGGAAACAACTGAGAACAAAATTAAAATTGAACAGAAAGTGAAGTTAAAAATTTGTATACCGAGTGATATCAATGATATTATTTGTTTCTAGAGAACAAATTGTTAAATGTCCAGCTCGCTGTACAAATGTCCGCAAAAAGCATTCGCAAAAAGGCTACTTTTGTTGCATTCGCTCCTTTCCTTCTCCTTCGAATGATTGTGATACATTTGGAGCAACAAACGGAAGGGACACTGTATTTCAACTGAAACAGAAAGTGATATAGATTTCTGATTTAAAAATCTAATATACCGTATTTTTTTAATGAATGTCCGCCATTCCATTTTTCAAAATCCCAAAAATAGTCATACAATTTGAGGGACTCCAAACTGTCCACCAATCATTTGAAAAAGAAGGAACGGTGTAAATGCAGCAAAAAATGCTTTTTGCTGAATGTATTTTGCGGACATGTGTACAGCGATCTGGACATCTGCCTAACGAATTTTTATTCATTCTTAGATTATTTAAATTTAGAATATAAAGATATAAAAGTATTATTTTGTCTGACGGCACTAGATTTAATGAGATCAGAATATAAAAAGTTACATTTAGCAAGTTCGCGCAATCGTTAATTAGCTATATTTTAAATGATTTTTTACCTTTTTAAGGTAAAGGTAAAATTCATATTCATTTTTTGAGCAAGAATTATGGCGCGGTTCTTCTGGACTTCATAAAATAGAAATTTCACGGCGTAATAATTGCTTTCAATTTTAATAACTCGGGACTTCTTTCTTATTCGTTGACAAACTTTTAGGTTGTCTGCGGGTTGTTTCTCAACATTTTTTTTCTTAATCAGACATTTGGAAATGATTGTGATTAGACTTGCACTTTCCTTTGTCGGCAAATATTAATCAATGGGGAAAAGCAAGGGCATGTTTGTTTGTAATACCTCATTTCAAAATTTTAATATAGACAATAATTGTTAGAGAAATAGAGAAAAATATGTCTGTGTAGTGAATCGTAAGAATTCGCTATTAAATTAATAAGTTAAAAATATTTGAATAGGGAATTATTTTAAGTTTTTGTATTAACCATTCAATTAAGAAATGGAAATTTCGAAAAGTTTAATATTTCTTTTTATTATTTGCCTATTGTTTGAAGTGACTGAATGCGGGAAACGTAAAAAACTGGAAAAAGAAAATGATGAAAAGGATGAAAGAGAACGTAGAGAAGTAACGGCCGAATTCGGGAAAGGAGAGTTAAGGATTGACGAAGCTGAAGGATTGTCTCATATGGAAGTTGAAGGAGAATATTTTGGAAGTCACTTAGTTGAAGGACAAGGACTTGTTGCACATGAAGTAGAGAATGAAAACTCAAAAGTTAATAAGAGTGTAAACAAACTTTCCGCGGACTTTGTAAACGCTTTTAAAAAACTTGTTTTACAAAAAGAGGGAGAAATTGAAGGAAAAACATCATTTATCAAAGAATCTGAGAACAATAAGAAAGCTTTGGAAGACCTTATGTATCTTCCAAACAAAGGAAGTTTTGACGAGTTTCAGCCAAGTCAGTAGAAAATTAAAATTTCTTATCCATTTTAATTTTGATTTAATCTGGCTCAAAAAATAGTTTAATAACTATATCATTTTATCTACTTTGATTGTATTAAAAATACACAGGTAGAAAAATTAGAATGGGTGACAAGATAAAGAAATAGAAGCAATGAGTGAAGGAAAAAACTTCCTTATCAAAAAAGATGAAAGCACTAAGAAAATCATGTCAAATTTGATGTATCCACGAAAAAAGGGAAATTTTCAGCCTTTTAGTGGGTGAAAATACCAAAATTAATTAATATATTTTCATTTAATTAATTTTTTTTAAGAATGGACAATGAAGATTGGACAAGATAAGGAAATAAAAGATGAAAGTAATAATACAGCTTTGCCAAGTCTTATGAGTCTTCCAAACAAGGGAAATTTTAGCGAGTTTCTGTCAAGTCGGTGAAGTTTAAAAATTATCTCTCATTAATATTGACTTAATCCCGGGTTGAAAAAATATGATTTCTTGGGGGTTGATATAACTATGCTATATTATTCAAAAATAAATAAGTAAAAAAACTTTTCAGATTTTAAACAATCGACTGACCATAATGAAAAACCTTATGCCAAAAGAGCAAAAAAAGAAAAGGGAATTGAATTTAAAACCCCAGTTGTAGAACCAAGGGAAAAAGAAAAACATCAAATTGGCAAAGGAAAGGGAAAAGGTGTTAATTTAAATAAAGTAATTAAATATAATTAGGATCGTCACATGGCGCGTTTTTCAAATTTAAATACACGCCAATTACAGAAAATTATTATAAGATTGTAAAGGCCAAAATCCTATTTTCATATCTTTTTAACTCCACAGGCGAAAATTTTTTCATTTTCACAAGTACAAGAATCCAGAGTTTATACATACTTTTTTGTAATGCAAGCAAAAATTCAGGAAATTTAAGCAGGAAATTTAATTAACTTTTTATTTTTAACAAATTTCGCAGAAATCTGGCCCTATACATCGTCCGATACATCGCGTTCTTATTACATAAGAATTTTCTTGGATCATTTTCGAAATATGCAGTTTTGTGGACAGAGTCAGCACAGAACCTGGTAATATTCAATTTCGTTCACACCACCTTTTTCCTTCCTCAAAGTATTAAAAAATGGTCAGTCTATCTTAAGTTATAGAAACGACGAGCTGTGTTGAATGACACCAAAATCAAAAAAATTAGACTTGATTTGACCGAGATACACCCCTGAAAATTTAACAATCATAGGGGCGAAAAACCATAAGGACGAAAATTTACATAAATGATAGCTCATTCGAAAGAGCTCGTCGAGTTGAGTCGAATGACACTATAATCAACGTGATTGGAAAAGATTTGACAAAGTTATGACATAAGTACCCGACTCCGTTAGGTATACTTCATGTCATAACTTTGTTGTACCATGTTTAATCGCGTTAATTTTAGTGTCATTCGACTCAGCTCGACGAGCTCTTTCGAATGAGCTATTATTTGGATAAAATTTTTTTATACCAAAAAATCACCCCTATGGTTGTTCAATTTTCAGGGTTCTGTATCTCGGTCAAATCAAGTCGGATTTTTTTGATTTTGGTGTCATTTGTCACAGCTCGACGAGTTCTATAACTTGAGATTGACTGACCATTTTTTAATACTTTGAGGAATGAAAAAGGAGGGGGAACGAAATTGAATATAACCCAGAACCTTTTTTTAAGCTCAGCAGAAGTAGCTTTCTAGTAACATGTTTTGTTCGTATTTTTTAATCCTCCATAACAAATTTAATTCCACTATGTTCACTATTTTGTCTAAGCAGGCAATGTATTAAGTTAATAAAGCTTTGATTAATCATGACAAAAATTAAAAAATAACATATAATAAAATTTTTAGCACCAAACACTCTAAAAGATTCCTCCTCTTCCGACGAAAAGGATTTAAATAAAGAAATTGGTGGAAGTAGTCGTGGAAGAAATTTAGAGGATGAAATGAATGAATAAAAAATTAAAAAACAATTTTTGTAAACTAATGAACGAAGCTTTAACTTTATTGGACAAATAAATTTTATTTTCTTAAATTATAATTTTTAGAGCATAAATAAAAATATGAATTTCCCATAATATGCAGCATATACTTTCAGATATTACTTAAATTTTATTTTATAAATCTTGCAAATGTTAATATGGGATAATAGTCAATAAAACAAATAAAATTAAAAATTTATAAAAGAGTAAATAAACACTACACAAAATTATTTATAAGGCAGAAAATCTATTATATTTTTAAAACAAATGTTTGCAGAATTAATTTTAATTTAAAAATCATAAAAATCTAAATACAAATAATAGAATAGGGATTTATAAATGAAAAAATGACAAAAGAGATGAAATATAATGTAAATAAGATAGCTTTAAAAATCATAAAAATCTAAATACAAATAATAGAATAGGGATTTATAAATGAAAAAATGACAAAAGAGATGAAATATAATGTAAATAAGATAGCTTTAAAAATTATAAAAATCTAAATACAAATAATAGAATAGGGATTTATAAATGAAAAAATGACAAAAGAGATGAAATATAATGTAAATAAGATAGCTGTAAAAATCATAAAAATCTAAATACAAATAATAGAATAGGGATTTATAAATGAAAAAATGACAAAAGAGATGAAATATAATGTAAATAAGATAGCTTTAAAAATCATAAAAATTTAAATAATATAATAGAATAGGAATTTATAAATGAAAAAATGACAAAAGAGATGAAATATAATGTAAATAAGATAGCTTTAAAAATCATAAAAATCTAAATACAAATAATAGAATAGGGATTTATAAATGAAAAAATGACAAAAGAGATGAAATATAATGTAAATAAGATAGCTTTAAAAATCATAAAAATTTAAATACATATAATAGAATAGGGATTTATAAATGAAAAAATGACAAAATAGATGAAATATAATGTAAATAAGATAGCTTTAAAAATCATAAAAATCTAAATACAAATAATAGAATAGGGATTTATAAATGAAAAAATGACAAAAGAGATGAAATATAATGTAAATAAGATAGCTTTAAAAATCATAAAAATCTAAATACAAATAATAGAATAGGGATTTATAAATGAAAAAATGACAAAAGAGATGAAATATAATGTAAATAAGATAGCTTTAAAAATCATAAAAATCTAAATACAAATAATAGAATAGGGATTTATAAATGAAAAATGACAAAAGAGATGAAATATAATGTAAATAAGATAGCTTTAAAAATCATAAAAATCTAAATACAAATAATAGAATAGGGATTTATAAATGAAAAAATGACAAAAGAGATGAAATATAATGTAAATAAGATAGCTTTAAAAATCATAAAAATCTAAATACAAATAATAGAATAGGGATTTATAAATGAAAAATGACAAAAGAGATGAAATATAATGTAAATAAGATAGCTTTAAAAATCATAAAAATCTAAATACAAATAATAGAATAGGGATTTATAAATGAAAAAATGACAAAAGAGATGAAATATAATGTAAATAAGATAGCTTTAAAAATCATAAAAATCTAAATACATATAATAGAATAGTGGTGTATAAATGAAAAAATGACAAAAGAGATGAAATATAATGTAAATAAGATAGCTTTAAAAATCATAAAAATCTAAATACATATAATAGAATAGGGATGTATAAATGAAAAAATGACAAAAGAGATGAAATATAATGTAAATAAGATAGCTTTAAAAATCATAAAAATCTAAATACATATAATAGAATAGTGGTGTATAAATGAAAAAATGACAAAAGAGATGAAATATAATGTAAATAAGATAGCTTTAAAAATCATAAAAATCTAAATACATATAATAGAATAGTGGTGTATAAATGAAAAAATGACAAAAGAGATGAAATATAATGTAAATAAGATAGCTTTAAAAATCATAAAAATCTAAATACATATAATAGAATAGTGGTGTATAAATGAAAAAATGACAAAAGAGATGAAATATAATGTAAATAAGATAGCTTTAAAAATCATAAAAATCTAAATACATATAATAGAATAGTGGTGTATAAATGAAAAAATGACAAAAGAGATGAAATATAATGTAAATAAGATAGCTTTAAAAATCATAAAAATCTAAATACATATAATAGAATAGTGGTGTATAAATGAAAAAATGACAAAAGAGATGAAATATAATGTAAATAAGATAGCTTTAAAAATCATAAAAATCTAAATACATATAATAGAATAGTGGTGTATAAATGAAAAAATGACAAAAGAGATGAAATATAATGTAAATAAGATAGCTTTAAAAATCATAAAAATCTAAATACATATAATAGAATAGTGGTGTATAAATGAAAAAATGACAAAAGAGATGAAATATAATGTAAATAAGATAGCTTTAAAAATCATAAAAATCTAAATACATATAATAGAATAGTGGTGTATAAATGAAAAAATGACAAAAGAGATGAAATATAATGTAAATAAGATAGCTTTAAAAATCATAAAAATCTAAATACATATAATAGAATAGTGGTGTATAAATGAAAAAATGACAAAAGAGATGAAATATAATGTAAATAAGATAGCTTTAAAAATCATAAAAATCTAAATACATATAATAGAATAGTGGTGTATAAATGAAAAAATGACAAAAGAGATGAAATATAATGTAAATAAGATAGCTTTAAAAATCATAAAAATCTAAATACATATAATAGAATAGTGGTGTATAAATGAAAAAATGACAAAAGAGATGAAATATAATGTAAATAAGATAGCTTTAAAAATCATAAAAATCTAAATACATATAATAGAATAGTGGTGTATAAATGAAAAAATGACAAAAGAGATGAAATATAATGTAAATAAGATAGCTTTAAAAATCATAAAAATCTAAATACATATAATAGAATAGTGGTGTATAAATGAAAAAATGACAAAAGAGATGAAATATAATGTAAATAAGATAGCTTTAAAAATCATAAAAATCTAAATACATATAATAGAATAGTGGTGTATAAATGAAAAAATGACAAAAGAGATGAAATATAATGTAAATAAGATAGCTTTAAAAATCATAAAAATCTAAATACATATAATAGAATAGTGGTGTATAAATGAAAAAATGACAAAAGAGATGAAATATAATGTAAATAAGATAGCTTTAAAAATCATAAAAATCTAAATACATATAATAGAATAGTGGTGTATAAATGAAAAAATGACAAAAGAGATGAAATATAATGTAAATAAGATAGCTTTAAAAATCATAAAAATCTAAATACATATAATAGAATAGTGGTGTATAAATGAAAAAATGACAAAAGAGATGAAATATAATGTAAATAAGATAGCTTTAAAAATCATAAAAATCTAAATACATATAATAGAATAGTGGTGTATAAATGAAAAAATGACAAAAGAGATGAAATATAATGTAAATAAGATAGCTTTAAAAATCATAAAAATCTAAATACATATAATAGAATAGTGGTGTATAAATGAAAAAATGACAAAAGAGATGAAATATAATGTAAATAAGATAGCTTTAAAAATCATAAAAATCTAAATACATATAATAGAATAGTGGTGTATAAATGAAAAAATGACAAAAGAGATGAAATATAATGTAAATAAGATAGCTTTAAAAATCATAAAAATCTAAATACATATAATAGAATAGTGGTGTATAAATGAAAAAATGACAAAAGAGATGAAATATAATGTAAATAAGATAGCTTTAAAAATCATAAAAATCTAAATACATATAATAGAATAGTGGTGTATAAATGAAAAAATGACAAAAGAGATGAAATATAATGTAAATAAGATAGCTTTAAAAATCATAAAAATCTAAATACATATAATAGAATAGTGGTGTATAAATGAAAAAATGACAAAAGAGATGAAATATAATGTAAATAAGATAGCTTTAAAAATCATAAAAATCTAAATACATATAATAGAATAGTGGTGTATAAATGAAAAAATGACAAAAGAGATGAAATATAATGTAAATAAGATAGCTTTAAAAATCATAAAAATCTAAATACATATAATAGAATAGTGGTGTATAAATGAAAAAATGACAAAAGAGATGAAATATAATGTAAATAAGATAGCTTTAAAAATCATAAAAATCTAAATACATATAATAGAATAGTGGTGTATAAATGAAAAAATGACAAAAGAGATGAAATATAATGTAAATAAGATAGCTTTAAAAATCATAAAAATCTAAATACATATAATAGAATAGTGGTGTATAAATGAAAAAATGACAAAAGAGATGAAATATAATGTAAATAAGATAGCTTTAAAAATCATAAAAATCTAAATACATATAATAGAATAGTGGTGTATAAATGAAAAAATGACAAAAGAGATGAAATATAATGTAAATAAGATAGCTTTAAAAATCATAAAAATCTAAATACATATAATAGAATAGTGGTGTATAAATGAAAAAATGACAAAAGAGATGAAATATAATGTAAATAAGATAGCTTTAAAAATCATAAAAATCTAAATACATATAATAGAATAGTGGTGTATAAATGAAAAAATGACAAAAGAGATGAAATATAATGTAAATAAGATAGCTTTAAAAATCATAAAAATCTAAATACATATAATAGAATAGTGGTGTATAAATGAAAAAATGACAAAAGAGATGAAATATAATGTAAATAAGATAGCTTTAAAAATCATAAAAATCTAAATACATATAATAGAATAGTGGTGTATAAATGAAAAAATGACAAAAGAGATGAAATATAATGTAAATAAGATAGCTTTAAAAATCATAAAAATCTAAATACATATAATAGAATAGTGGTGTATAAATGAAAAAATGACAAAAGAGATGAAATATAATGTAAATAAGATAGCTTTAAAAATCATAAAAATCTAAATACATATAATAGAATAGTGGTGTATAAATGAAAAAATGACAAAAGAGATGAAATATAATGTAAATAAGATAGCTTTAAAAATCATAAAAATCTAAATACATATAATAGAATAGTGGTGTATAAATGAAAAAATGACAAAAGAGATGAAATATAATGTAAATAAGATAGCTTTAAAAATCATAAAAATCTAAATACATATAATAGAATAGTGGTGTATAAATGAAAAAATGACAAAAGAGATGAAATATAATGTAAATAAGATAGCTTTAAAAATCATAAAAATCTAAATACATATAATAGAATAGTGGTGTATAAATGAAAAAATGACAAAAGAGATGAAATATAATGTAAATAAGATAGCTTTAAAAATCATAAAAATCTAAATACATATAATAGAATAGTGGTGTATAAATGAAAAAATGACAAAAGAGATGAAATATAATGTAAATAAGATAGCTTTAAAAATCATAAAAATCTAAATACATATAATAGAATAGTGGTGTATAAATGAAAAAATGACAAAAGAGATGAAATATAATGTAAATAAGATAGCTTTAAAAATCATAAAAATCTAAATACATATAATAGAATAGTGGTGTATAAATGAAAAAATGACAAAAGAGATGAAATATAATGTAAATAAGATAGCTTTAAAAATCATAAAAATCTAAATACATATAATAGAATAGTGGTGTATAAATGAAAAAATGACAAAAGAGATGAAATATAATGTAAATAAGATAGCTTTAAAAATCATAAAAATCTAAATACATATAATAGAATAGTGGTGTATAAATGAAAAAATGACAAAAGAGATGAAATATAATGTAAATAAGATAGCTTTAAAAATCATAAAAATCTAAATACATATAATAGAATAGTGGTGTATAAATGAAAAAATGACAAAAGAGATGAAATATAATGTAAATAAGATAGCTTTAAAAATCATAAAAATCTAAATACATATAATAGAATAGTGGTGTATAAATGAAAAAATGACAAAAGAGATGAAATATAATGTAAATAAGATAGCTTTAAAAATCATAAAAATCTAAATACATATAATAGAATAGTGGTGTATAAATGAAAAAATGACAAAAGAGATGAAATATAATGTAAATAAGATAGCTTTAAAAATCATAAAAATCTAAATACATATAATAGAATAGTGGTGTATAAATGAAAAAATGACAAAAGAGATGAAATATAATGTAAATAAGATAGCTTTAAAAATCATAAAAATCTAAATACATATAATAGAATAGTGGTGTATAAATGAAAAAATGACAAAAGAGATGAAATATAATGTAAATAAGATAGCTTTAAAAATCATAAAAATCTAAATACATATAATAGAATAGTGGTGTATAAATGAAAAAATGACAAAAGAGATGAAATATAATGTAAATAAGATAGCTTTAAAAATCATAAAAATCTAAATACATATAATAGAATAGTGGTGTATAAATGAAAAAATGACAAAAGAGATGAAATATAATGTAAATAAGATAGCTTTAAAAATCATAAAAATCTAAATACATATAATAGAATAGTGGTGTATAAATGAAAAAATGACAAAAGAGATGAAATATAATGTAAATAAGATAGCTTTAAAAATCATAAAAATCTAAATACATATAATAGAATAGTGGTGTATAAATGAAAAAATGACAAAAGAGATGAAATATAATGTAAATAAGATAGCTTTAAAAATCATAAAAATCTAAATACATATAATAGAATAGTGGTGTATAAATGAAAAAATGACAAAAGAGATGAAATATAATGTAAATAAGATAGCTTTAAAAATCATAAAAATCTAAATACATATAATAGAATAGTGGTGTATAAATGAAAAAATGACAAAAGAGATGAAATATAATGTAAATAAGATAGCTTTAAAAATCATAAAAATCTAAATACATATAATAGAATAGTGGTGTATAAATGAAAAAATGACAAAAGAGATGAAATATAATGTAAATAAGATAGCTTTAAAAATCATAAAAATCTAAATACATATAATAGAATAGTGGTGTATAAATGAAAAAATGACAAAAGAGATGAAATATAATGTAAATAAGATAGCTTTAAAAATCATAAAAATCTAAATACATATAATAGAATAGTGGTGTATAAATGAAAAAATGACAAAAGAGATGAAATATAATGTAAATAAGATAGCTTTAAAAATCATAAAAATCTAAATACATATAATAGAATAGTGGTGTATAAATGAAAAAATGACAAAAGACTACTGAGTACCAATCACTGACATTTTATTTTTAATTGTCTTTGGATTGTACTTGTCTAAATCAGTCTATTAAGTAGTAGATAAAATAGTTTGATTTATTTGTTATAATTTATATTATGATATTTAAAAAACTGATTTAATGAAAATACACCACTATTATTAATCTTAGATTTCGCAGCGGAAAAGCTGTTAATTTTGACTACTGAGTATTTTTTATAGATGCAAATGCATTTTGCAAAAAAGCATTTTTGCTTCCTTTTATCATCTTTCTCGCGCTTACTTAATTTCCCTCAAGTCAACAATGATGTTTGACAGATGGCGCGAAAAAGTGATACATATAAGGTGTGATTCATTGATAATGATTTGGAGTAATATTGGAGACACACGGGTATTACGAATGATATATGATGATTTAGAGTGATCAACGGATTCACTATCACTTTTGTTAAATACAAATACGGTAAATTCAAATTGCCATTTGTAACCCTATACCATAATTTATGCTAATAATAATTTTAATTGAAAAATAGTCTATTTATCTCTAAAGTTAAATTAGTATAATGTTAAAATATCCTTAAATAAAAAGTCTTTCAGTAAAAGTAGCTCTAGAATTTCTTTGCTAATTTGTGTAATAATTTCTTAACGTCCAGAAAATGGGAAGAAGTCTCTCGAAGAAATGATTCGGAAAAACTGGGAGAAATACTATTTTTGCCAAATTTTTGCTAATCCAAGTTTACCCTCTAAATAATCTAAAATCCAAAAATGAAAAATAGCAAAGAAACTCAAAATCTACGGACAATGCAAAGAAGAGTTTAGCTTAAATTTAAATTGTAATTCAGTCTTAGTAACTGAATGTGGAATATAAAAGATGGATGGATATCTTTATAGATAGCCCGTCACCCTTGATTGACTTTTTGATCAATATATTTCTATCTATATGTTAGATAACGATATGTTACATATATAGTCGATATCGTAAGTTGTCGGGGCAAAACTCGGAATGATATTGTTTTTTGATGATATTGTTCCAACTATAGGGAGCAACAAAAACAATCTCTAATCACAGAGCAGAGTTCCTGATTATTTTTTAATTTTTGGTTGCATCATTCGATCATTTAAAGTTGCAACAAAAAATTGCTATAATCTCATATTTGAATATGCCACCGGAAAATAGAGAAGAATCGAGAGAGGAATTCAGATATTATGTACATCTATGTAAAACTCTCTGACTCAAACTAAGGGGGGGGGGACGGGCTATCTATAAATCAAGCTAAAATCGAATAAAATTGAAACAGAAAAAGCCATTTCTTCTGTTTAAAAAATTTTTTACTTTCAACAATTTGACTATCTTAACTAATCAACATTATAAAACTCAGTAACATTCCTCATCTTCTTGCGGTTGCTATTACTTTTTCGACGATTATTCCCTCCATCATCATCAGAAGAATTTTCATCATGTTGAACATTTAATGGAGCAGCTAAATTAAAATAAATTTTATCAAAATCTTTTCACTCAAAAAATCATCATAAATCCCATAAAATCTGAAACTACTAAATCTTATCAAACTTTTAAGCTAATCAAAACAAATGTCCCTTCCTGAATCTTCCTATAAATGTATATCGGTAGATAAAGGCACTATTGTATACGATGTTCATGCTGTGGAAAAATTGTGGATGGGAGATGGAATTGAACCATCATGGAATGAGCCCAGACCGAAGCACAACCGACTGTGCCACCATCCAACCCGATGCTGGGTTATTTATTTTCATTTATGTTCTTTCTGCAAGTACGGACACAACAGGCACTTTATTCAGATTTGGGTTCGACGGTGTGGGATCTGCAAAAACTTCCCTAAAGATAAATTTTTCTGAATAAAGAGGCTTATTAAATATAAAAGTCCGAGTGTGCTAGACTATCAGCAGCTTGTCATATTCTTATACCGTAATGATTACAACCTCGATAAAAATTGGACTCGACTAAAAAAATCAGAAATCTCACCATCTTCAGGGCTATCCTCTTCCATGTTATCGACAAGTGCACCCTCTTCCATTTCTTCGTTCGTGTATAAATGAAAAAATGACAAAAGAGATGAAATATAATGTAAATAAGATAGCTTTAAAAATCATAAAAATCTAAATACATATAATAGAATAGTGGTGTATAAATGAAAAAATGACAAAAGAGATGAAATATAATGTAAATAAGATAGCTTTAAAAATCATAAAAATCTAAATACATATAATAGAATAGTGGTGTATAAATGAAAAAATGACAAAAGAGATGAAATATAATGTAAATAAGATAGCTTTAAAAATCATAAAAATCTAAATACATATAATAGAATAGTGGTGTATAAATGAAAAAATGACAAAAGAGATGAAATATAATGTAAATAAGATAGCTTTAAAAATCATAAAAATCTAAATACATATAATAGAATAGTGGTGTATAAATGAAAAAATGACAAAAGAGATGAAATATAATGTAAATAAGATAGCTTTAAAAATCATAAAAATCTAAATACATATAATAGAATAGTGGTGTATAAATGAAAAAATGACAAAAGAGATGAAATATAATGTAAATAAGATAGCTTTAAAAATCATAAAAATCTAAATACATATAATAGAATAGTGGTGTATAAATGAAAAAATGACAAAAGAGATGAAATATAATGTAAATAAGATAGCTTTAAAAATCATAAAAATCTAAATACATATAATAGAATAGTGGTGTATAAATGAAAAAATGACAAAAGAGATGAAATATAATGTAAATAAGATAGCTTTAAAAATCATAAAAATCTAAATACATATAATAGAATAGTGGTGTATAAATGAAAAAATGACAAAAGACTACTGAGTACCAATCACTGACATTTTATTTTTAATTGTCTTTGGATTGTACTTGTCTAAATCAGTCTATTAAGTAGTAGATAAAATAGTTTGATTTATTTGTTATAATTTATATTATGATATTTAAAAAACTGATTTAATGAAAATACACCACTATTATTAATCTTAGATTTCGCAGCGGAAAAGCTGTTAATTTTGACTACTGAGTATTTTTTATAGATGCAAATGCATTTTGCAAAAAAGCATTTTTGCTTCCTTTTATCATCTTTCTCGCGCTTACTTAATTTCCCTCAAGTCAACAATGATGTTTGACAGATGGCGCGAAAAAGTGATACATATAAGGTGTGATTCATTGATAATGATTTGGAGTAATATTGGAGACACACGGGTATTACGAATGATATATGATGATTTAGAGTGATCAACGGATTCACTATCACTTTTGTTAAATACAAATACGGTAAATTCAAATTGCCATTTGTAACCCTATACCATAATTTATGCTAATAATAATTTTAATTGAAAAATAGTCTATTTATCTCTAAAGTTAAATTAGTATAATGTTAAAATATCCTTAAATAAAAAGTCTTTCAGTAAAAGTAGCTCTAGAATTTCTTTGCTAATTTGTGTAATAATTTCTTAACGTCCAGAAAATGGGAAGAAGTCTCTCGAAGAAATGATTCGGAAAAACTGGGAGAAATACTATTTTTGCCAAATTTTTGCTAATCCAAGTTTACCCTCTAAATAATCTAAAATCCAAAAATGAAAAATAGCAAAGAAACTCAAAATCTACGGACAATGCAAAGAAGAGTTTAGCTTAAATTTAAATTGTAATTCAGTCTTAGTAACTGAATGTGGAATATAAAAGATGGATGGATATCTTTATAGATAGCCCGTCACCCTTGATTGACTTTTTGATCAATATATTTCTATCTATATGTTAGATAACGATATGTTACATATATAGTCGATATCGTAAGTTGTCGGGGCAAAACTCGGAATGATATTGTTTTTTGATGATATTGTTCCAACTATAGGGAGCAACAAAAACAATCTCTAATCACAGAGCAGAGTTCCTGATTATTTTTTAATTTTTGGTTGCATCATTCGATCATTTAAAGTTGCAACAAAAAATTGCTATAATCTCATATTTGAATATGTCACCGGAAAATAGAGAAGAATCGAGAGAGGAATTCAGATATTATGTACATCTATGTAAAACTCTCTGACTCAAACTAAGGGGGGGGGGGGGGACGGGCTATCTATAAATCAAGCTAAAATCGAATAAAATTGAAACAGAAAAAGCCATTTCTTCTGTTTAAAAAATTTTTTACTTTCAACAATTTGACTATCTTAACTAATCAACATTATAAAACTCAGTAACATTCCTCATCTTCTTGCGGTTGCTATTACTTTTTCGACGATTATTCCCTCCATCATCATCAGAAGAATTTTCATCATGTTGAACATTTAATGGAGCAGCTAAATTAAAATAAATTTTATCAAAATCTTTTCACTCAAAAAATCATCATAAATCCCATAAAATCTGAAACTACTAAATCTTATCAAACTTTTAAGCTAATCAAAACAAATGTCCCTTCCTGAATCTTCCTATAAATGTATATCGGTAGATAAAGGCACTATTGTATACGATGTTCATGCTGTGGAAAAATTGTGGATGGGAGATGGAATTGAACCATCATGGAATGAGCCCAGACCGAAGCACAACCGACTGTGCCACCATCCAACCCGATGCTGGGTTATTTATTTTCATTTATGTTCTTTCTGCAAGTACGGACACAACAGGCACTTTATTCAGATTTGGGTTCGACGGTGTGGGATCTGCAAAAACTTCCCTAAAGATAAATTTTTCTGAATAAAGAGGCTTATTAAATATAAAAGTCCGAGTGTGCTAGACTATCAGCAGCTTGTCATATTCTTATACCGTAATGATTACAACCTCGATAAAAATTGGACTCGACTAAAAAAATCAGAAATCTCACCATCTTCAGGGCTATCCTCTTCCATGTTATCGACAAGTGCACCCTCTTCCATTTCTTCGTTCGTTCGAGGACTTTGTCGATGACCTAAAAATTTATATAATATTTCGATTATTTTTCCAAAATTTTCCTTAAAATAAGATTTAATGACAGCTCAAAAATAATAATAAAGCGATCATGATAATCTCTCTTTCTCTCATATTATGTGTTCCAGCGAGAATAATTCTAATTTCGCTCAAAATAAAGTATAACAAGGGAACATATCGAACTGGGACAAAGCAATAAATTTACTATAGCGAAGCTACTCTCCTCAAAATCCTCTCAATTATAATATATCCAATGATATCTTTTTTAATTCATAACTCAAAAGGAATGAATGGTTAAAGCTTCGGACACAAGAGGCCATATTTTTTCCAATTGTACTTTCGTACTTGCCTAATTCTTACCTCATACTCGTACCGCACCATTTATCTCGTACTCGTACCTGACCGCTTTTCCTCGTACCATTACGAGTACGAGACTTATTTTGGTACGAGCTTCCAAATACTGGTTGGCATCGGTAACATCCGTTAACTAAATTATTAACATACCACGTCGCATAGCCTGTTTTTCACGATTTTTAGAGGATGAAAGTAATGCACTTTGCGGCAGATGTTTACCAGGACTTTTAGAATCTTAAATAATATTTTAGAAATTAAAGATTTTTAAAGATGAATGCTTTAAAAAATAATAACCGTCTCCGTTAATTAACCCCATTAGCGAGAGATTGAAACAATTATTACTCAGGTTAATTATATTCGAGTAATTACAGTAGTCGGTCTTTTGAAGCGACACCCGAACCGAAAATAGTCACGTAATCTCCGATTTTTTAAATCTTCGACTGATTAAAATTACCTTCGCCTCCAAACGAGATAGCACGTCGCATAGTCTGTTTTCCAGGATTTTTAGTGAATGAAAATGAAGCACTCTGTTGCAATGGTTTAGCAGGTCGATTAATCACTTTAAAAAATTTTTAAAAGACTATTAAAATAAATTAATGTAGAATAACTTAGAAATGCTTCCAGAAAATTTTACCCAATAAGGTTTAATGATAGCTCAATAAGAGCTCCTTGCTCTTTCGCCTGGAATAACTCCCTCGTTCGTTTTGTGAAACATGAACCGAAAAATCAAAGCGAACTCTCCCATTTTTAAATTCTTTGGGCCGAACTGTGAGCAAACGGAATCCGACACTAGTTTCTGATTTTATATTTGTATATATTAACATTCTCTTACAAGTATGGTTGCCGTTTCGAGTCGGGCCGACGGTCGAGTCATTTTTCTGGCCCTTATTTTTATCAAGTCGGTCGTACAAGTCTTTTCGGGCCAAACATCTTATGCCCGACTTAATCTTTCGGTCCAAGTCGGGCCATTTTGGCAACCCTACTTACAAGTACAAGTATACCAAAAATACACACTATACTTTAATCAAGTTATTAAATCACCTTCTTTTTCAAACGACATAGCACGTTGATGATGTTTACTCGGACTATTAGTTTCAAACTCTTAATAAAAATTTTTGTAAAATTATCTAACAAATATTGAAATAATAATAATAATTTGAATTATTAATAATAATGGCAAACTTGTTGGAGGCCGTTTTTTTGTTCTACCGAGTGGAATAAGTTGGCCACTTTGGTATGCCGTCATTTCTAAATTTTAATTTAAAACAATTTTCCGTTCTAGTCTATTCTTACGTTCTGTTGGCTTTTTTCTGCCTGGAATAACCATCTCTTTTCGTTGACCCTTCTTTGGTGCTCTACGATGTACTGGTTGCAACTCACCTTCTTCTAGCTGCAGATTACTCACATCTTGTTGGGCATTATTAATTTCTTCGTCTTCCATTTTCCATTCGAGATTTAAATCTGTTGAATATTTAAAAATCAGCAAGTTCAATGGTCTATCATTCATAAAAAATCGACTCATTATAAAATAGGGTTTTCAGTACCAAGTAAGATCTATAGCGAGGTTCAACCGCAATGTAAAGATCTTATGTCCATCAACATAAATTACAGTCAAGGAAAGAATAGTCTGCGCAACTTTTTCAAATTGGCGTGACTCTCTCGCCGCGCAGATTTTTATCTCACCTAGAATGATAAAACGGATTCAATCCTCAATGGATACCTATATTAAATTTTTTGATGAAATTTTAAATAATTAGTTTTGTTTTGTTAATTAAACTATTTTAAATATTTTTTATTTTGCAGAAAAGAATTAGGAGCTTTGTTAGGTAAATTCTACCTAAATTAAGTCCGCCAAAATTGTGTCCAAACGGGTTTCTTCCCGGAGGATTGTTGTCATCGCCGCTTCCTCCATGCATCATGCTTTTTGAAGAATTGAACAAGATGAAAATAAAAAAATATAATGACTTCATCCTCTAAATTAACAAATTAATTTATTAAAAAGTTTTTTCTATAGAATCCTTAAATCTAAAGCTTGGAGGATTACGAAGCAAGCTATTTAATTCCTGAGACTGTGCATAGCTGACACATCTGTCCGGTCTACTGAAGACCCTTTTGGTGTGCTTGGTTGCACCGTATTATCTTCTGACTGCCAATTACTAGCTAACTAGCTAAAGGAGAGAAATTGCTATAGCCCAGCTGCTTTACTCCAATCGTCTGGTTGACTATCTTTCCTTATCAGAGGCGTGAAGGGGAATTATGCTCCCTTAAAGTTTTTAATTATATACTGTATTAATGAATGCTCTACTTGGGTTTATTTCGCGAGTCGTAAGTCTTTAAATGAAGCCTGGGCAAGCGTCTTCCATCGTCTATGAAATGCTGACGTCTTCATTACTGGCAGTTTTTCCAATAGAACACGTATAATAAAAAAAATAGTGTTAATACAGACGATAAAGAAAACTACTCTCGTTTATAGACATATAGACACTCACTTATAGACACTCAAGAATGGAGAGAGTTACAGCTATATATAGAACAGTACGCATCGGAAATCTCGACTTCTCCCTTTCTGGCAGTAAAGAATAAAGATAGCAGTAGAGAAATAAAAAAAATAAGAATAGAGAATAAATTTTAATAAACTTATTATTAGAGTCCGACGTTTTAGGTTTCAGAACTATTTTTTGCAACCTTGTAATGTTGAAAAAGCTTAAAAAACGCATTTGACATGGTACCATGCTCCTACATTGGACTATTTGAGACTAAAAAACCAATAACTATTGGCTGGACTTTTATACTAAACACTTTAAGAGCTGACGTCCATACACAAAAAAGATTCTTTCAAATAAAGACAATTAAACAAAAATGTAGGGTAAACTTCTCTTCACCTGGCGATTTTAGATTTTAGACAATTTTTAGCTTTTAAATTAATTTTTTAATTAATTTTTTTTATTTTGATAAATTTTTAATAATTTAATTAATTTTAATTAATATAAAATTAATTTCTATTTTAGACAAACTAGATGTCATTGAAAAAACGCGGAAACAACTGCGAGCGTAGATATAGGGCTGAACTCATAAGAACAATGGGGGACCAATATAATTTTCTGGTAAAATCTCAATAGAACCGTTGATTCAATTCGAATCACGTCAAAATCATTTCGATATGATGATTCTAAACAAAATTATAACTAACTGAACAAGAACGCTTTGTGCACTGGAGAAGATAAGGTGTTGAAAATCTCAATGCGATTTGAACGCTGAATCAGAAGAAGAGTGTTTTCAGAATTATTATAGAAAGAATCGCGGTATGTAAAGGCATAAGTTCCAGAACTGGATCTGGAGCTGAAAAATTCAAAAAACCCAAACCGGTTCCTGAGAAATTTGGGAACTTTGCCATCACAATGATTCAATATTTTCAATTTTTGGCATTTCCAAATTTCCGATTTCCTATTTGCAAAATTTTGCATTGCTTTCCGATTTACAATTTTGAGCAGCTTATGATTTCCGCCACTTCCGTTTTCTTACATGCCCTCGCTCTCTGCTATAGAGAGCGACTATTTGCCAGTGCTTGTATAGAGCGTTATCGATGTCGCGCATTATAGATTTAATAAAAATGGAGAGAGAAAAAAATGAATAATTGATTGTGGAGTCGTTAGCCCTACAAAGACTTGGATGTTTTATTAAAATGTTTTATTGAAAATTGAAAAATAGTCTATTTATCTCTAAAGTTAAATTAGTATAATGTTAAAATATCCTTAAATAAAAAGTCTTTCAGTAAAAGTAGCTCTAGAATTTCTTTGCTAATTTGTGTAATAATTTCTTAACGTCCAGAAAATGGGAAGAAGTCTCTCGAAGAAATGATTCGGAAAAACTGGGAGAAATACTATTTTTGCCAAATTTTTGCTAATCCAAGTTTACCCTCTAAATAATCTAAAATCCAAAAATGAAAAATAGCAAAGAAACTCAAAATCTACGGACAATGCAAAGAAGAGTTTAGCTTAAATTTAAATTGTAATTCAGTCTTAGTAACTGAATGTGGAATATAAAAGATGGATGGATATCTTTATAGATAGCCCGTCACCCTTGATTGACTTTTTGATCAATATATTTCTATCTATATGTTAGATAACGATATGTTACATATATAGTCGATATCGTAAGTTGTCGGGGCAAAACTCGGAATGATATTGTTTTTTGATGATATTGTTCCAACTATAGGGAGCAACAAAAACAATCTCTAATCACAGAGCAGAGTTCCTGATTATTTTTTAATTTTTGGTTGCATCATTCGATCATTTAAAGTTGCAACAAAAAATTGCTATAATCTCATATTTGAATATGCCACCGGAAAATAGAGAAGAATCGAGAGAGGAATTCAGATATTATGTACATCTATGTAAAACTCTCTGACTCAAACTAAGGGGGGGGGGGGACGGGCTATCTATAAATCAAGCTAAAATCGAATAAAATTGAAACAGAAAAAGCCATTTCTTCTGTTTAAAAAATTTTTTACTTTCAACAATTTGACTATCTTAACTAATCAACATTATAAAACTCAGTAACATTCCTCATCTTCTTGCGGTTGCTATTACTTTTTCGACGATTATTCCCTCCATCATCATCAGAAGAATTTTCATCATGTTGAACATTTAATGGAGCAGCTAAATTAAAATAAATTTTATCAAAATCTTTTCACTCAAAAAATCATCATAAATCCCATAAAATCTGAAACTACTAAATCTTATCAAACTTTTAAGCTAATCAAAACAAATGTCCCTTCCTGAATCTTCCTATAAATGTATATCGGTAGATAAAGGCACTATTGTATACGATGTTCATGCTGTGGAAAAATTGTGGATGGGAGATGGAATTGAACCATCATGGAATGAGCCCAGACCGAAGCACAACCGACTGTGCCACCATCCAACCCGATGCTGGGTTATTTATTTTCATTTATGTTCTTTCTGCAAGTACGGACACAACAGGCACTTTATTCAGATTTGGGTTCGACGGTGTGGGATCTGCAAAAACTTCCCTAAAGATAAATTTTTCTGAATAAAGAGGCTTATTAAATATAAAAGTCCGAGTGTGCTAGACTATCAGCAGCTTGTCATATTCTTATACCGTAATGATTACAACCTCGATAAAAATTGGACTCGACTAAAAAAATCAGAAATCTCACCATCTTCAGGGCTATCCTCTTCCATGTTATCGACAAGTGCACCCTCTTCCATTTCTTCGTTCGTTCGAGGACTTTGTCGATGACCTAAAAATTTATATAATATTTCGATTATTTTTCCAAAATTTTCCTTAAAATAAGATTTAATGACAGCTCAAAAATAATAATAAAGCGATCATGATAATCTCTCTTTCTCTCATATTATGTGTTCCAGCGAGAATAATTCTAATTTCGCTCAAAATAAAGTATAACAAGGGAACATATCGAACTGGGACAAAGCAATAAATTTACTATAGCGAAGCTACTCTCCTCAAAATCCTCTCAATTATAATATATCCAATGATATCTTTTTTAATTCATAACTCAAAAGGAATGAATGGTTAAAGCTTCGGACACAAGAGGCCATATTTTTTCCAATTGTACTTTCGTACTTGCCTAATTCTTACCTCATACTCGTACCGCACCATTTATCTCGTACTCGTACCTGACCGCTTTTCCTCGTACCATTACGAGTACGAGACTTATTTTGGTACGAGCTTCCAAATACTGGTTGGCATCGGTAACATCCGTTAACTAAATTATTAACATACCACGTCGCATAGCCTGTTTTTCACGATTTTTAGAGGATGAAAGTAATGCACTTTGCGGCAGATGTTTACCAGGACTTTTAGAATCTTAAATAATATTTTAGAAATTAAAGATTTTTAAAGATGAATGCTTTAAAAAATAATAACCGTCTCCGTTAATTAACCCCATTAGCGAGAGATTGAAACAATTATTACTCAGGTTAATTATATTCGAGTAATTACAGTAGTCGGTCTTTTGAAGCGACACCCGAACCGAAAATAGTCACGTAATCTCCGATTTTTTAAATCTTCGACTGATTAAAATTACCTTCGCCTCCAAACGAGATAGCACGTCGCATAGTCTGTTTTCCAGGATTTTTAGTGAATGAAAATGAAGCACTCTGTTGCAATGGTTTAGCAGGTCGATTAATCACTTTAAAAAATTTTTAAAAGACTATTAAAATAAATTAATGTAGAATAACTTAGAAATGCTTCCAGAAAATTTTACCCAATAAGGTTTAATGATAGCTCAATAAGAGCTCCTTGCTCTTTCGCCTGGAATAACTCCCTCGTTCGTTTTGTGAAACATGAACCGAAAAATCAAAGCGAACTCTCCCATTTTTAAATTCTTTGGGCCGAACTGTGAGCAAACGGAATCCGACACTAGTTTCTGATTTTATATTTGTATATATTAACATTCTCTTACAAGTATGGTTGCCGTTTCGAGTCGGGCCGACGGTCGAGTCATTTTTCTGGCCCTTATTTTTATCAAGTCGGTCGTACAAGTCTTTTCGGGCCAAACATCTTATGCCCGACTTAATCTTTCGGTCCAAGTCGGGCCATTTTGGCAACCCTACTTACAAGTACAAGTATACCAAAAATACACACTATACTTTAATCAAGTTATTAAATCACCTTCTTTTTCAAACGACATAGCACGTTGATGATGTTTACTCGGACTATTAGTTTCAAACTCTTAATAAAAATTTTTGTAAAATTATCTAACAAATATTGAAATAATAATAATAATTTGAATTATTAATAATAATGGCAAACTTGTTGGAGGCCGTTTTTTTGTTCTACCGAGTGGAATAAGTTGGCCACTTTGGTATGCCGTCATTTCTAAATTTTAATTTAAAACAATTTTCCGTTCTAGTCTATTCTTACGTTCTGTTGGCTTTTTTCTGCCTGGAATAACCATCTCTTTTCGTTGACCCTTCTTTGGTGCTCTACGATGTACTGGTTGCAACTCACCTTCTTCTAGCTGCAGATTACTCACATCTTGTTGGGCATTATTAATTTCTTCGTCTTCCATTTTCCATTCGAGATTTAAATCTGTTGAATATTTAAAAATCAGCAAGTTCAATGGTCTATCATTCATAAAAAATCGACTCATTATAAAATAGGGTTTTCAGTACCAAGTAAGATCTATAGCGAGGTTCAACCGCAATGTAAAGATCTTATGTCCATCAACATAAATTACAGTCAAGGAAAGAATAGTCTGCGCAACTTTTTCAAATTGGCGTGACTCTCTCGCCGCGCAGATTTTTATCTCACCTAGAATGATAAAACGGATTCAATCCTCAATGGATACCTATATTAAATTTTTTGATGAAATTTTAAATAATTAGTTTTGTTTTGTTAATTAAACTATTTTAAATATTTTTTATTTTGCAGAAAAGAATTAGGAGCTTTGTTAGGTAAATTCTACCTAAATTAAGTCCGCCAAAATTGTGTCCAAACGGGTTTCTTCCCGGAGGATTGTTGTCATCGCCGCTTCCTCCATGCATCATGCTTTTTGAAGAATTGAACAAGATGAAAATAAAAAAATATAATGACTTCATCCTCTAAATTAACAAATTAATTTATTAAAAAGTTTTTTCTATAGAATCCTTAAATCTAAAGCTTGGAGGATTACGAAGCAAGCTATTTAATTCCTGAGACTGTGCATAGCTGACACATCTGTCCGGTCTACTGAAGACCCTTTTGGTGTGCTTGGTTGCACCGTATTATCTTCTGACTGCCAATTACTAGCTAACTAGCTAAAGGAGAGAAATTGCTATAGCCCAGCTGCTTTACTCCAATCGTCTGGTTGACTATCTTTCCTTATCAGAGGCGTGAAGGGGAATTATGCTCCCTTAAAGTTTTTAATTATATACTGTATTAATGAATGCTCTACTTGGGTTTATTTCGCGAGTCGTAAGTCTTTAAATGAAGCCTGGGCAAGCGTCTTCCATCGTCTATGAAATGCTGACGTCTTCATTACTGGCAGTTTTTCCAATAGAACACGTATAATAAAAAAAATAGTGTTAATACAGACGATAAAGAAAACTACTCTCGTTTATAGACATATAGACACTCACTTATAGACACTCAAGAATGGAGAGAGTTACAGCTATATATAGAACAGTACGCATCGGAAATCTCGACTTCTCCCTTTCTGGCAGTAAAGAATAAAGATAGCAGTAGAGAAATAAAAAAAATAAGAATAGAGAATAAATTTTAATAAACTTATTATTAGAGTCCGACGTTTTAGGTTTCAGAACTATTTTTTGCAACCTTGTAATGTTGAAAAAGCTTAAAAAACGCATTTGACATGGTACCATGCTCCTACATTGGACTATTTGAGACTAAAAAACCAATAACTATTGGCTGGACTTTTATACTAAACACTTTAAGAGCTGACGTCCATACACAAAAAAGATTCTTTCAAATAAAGACAATTAAACAAAAATGTAGGGTAAACTTCTCTTCACCTGGCGATTTTAGATTTTAGACAATTTTTAGCTTTTAAATTAATTTTTTAATTAATTTTTTTTATTTTGATAAATTTTTAATAATTTAATTAATTTTAATTAATATAAAATTAATTTCTATTTTAGACAAACTAGATGTCATTGAAAAAACGCGGAAACAACTGCGAGCGTAGATATAGGGCTGAACTCATAAGAACAATGGGGGACCAATATAATTTTCTGGTAAAATCTCAATAGAACCGTTGATTCAATTCGAATCACGTCAAAATCATTTCGATATGATGATTCTAAACAAAATTATAACTAACTGAACAAGAACGCTTTGTGCACTGGAGAAGATAAGGTGTTGAAAATCTCAATGCGATTTGAACGCTGAATCAGAAGAAGAGTGTTTTCAGAATTATTATAGAAAGAATCGCGGTATGTAAAGGCATAAGTTCCAGAACTGGATCTGGAGCTGAAAAATTCAAAAAACCCAAACCGGTTCCTGAGAAATTTGGGAACTTTGCCATCACAATGATTCAATATTTTCAATTTTTGGCATTTCCAAATTTCCGATTTCCTATTTGCAAAATTTTGCATTGCTTTCCGATTTACAATTTTGAGCAGCTTATGATTTCCGCCACTTCCGTTTTCTTACATGCCCTCGCTCTCTGCTATAGAGAGCGACTATTTGCCAGTGCTTGTATAGAGCGTTATCGATGTCGCGCATTATAGATTTAATAAAAATGGAGAGAGAAAAAAATGAATAATTGATTGTGGAGTCGTTAGCCCTACAAAGACTTGGATGTTTTATTAAAATGTTTTATTGAAAATTGAAGTTAAACATACATAATTGTTGAATTTAATAAAATTATACTTAAGTTGCATTTAACCTATCAGGTAGAATAAAATACAACTATAAATGAGAGTCAAAAATACTTTCGGTGGAATCTCACTTGTATCTCACCTTTCAAGCGGAGAATGTAGAATAATACTCCTTTACTATTCGCGATAAACTATCAACCTATCGGTTAATAACCAGAGGAAAAGAAGGAGTAGAATGCAGGAAATATGCATTTTTGAAAAAAGTCATTTTCTGACATGGTGTTCAATTTACCTTTATTAGTGATGTGCCCCTGATTTAATATATCTCAACTTTTACTTTCAAACAATCTTCTAACACTGTTCAATTTAAACTGCCAAATTTTTAAACTTTTATGTATATTTTTGTGAAGCTATTCAATATTTTCCATTTTGGCATTTCCAAATTTCCGATTTCCGATTTGCAAAATTTTGCATTGCTTTCCGATTTACAATTTTTATAGCTTATGACTTCCGCTATTTCCGATTTCTGACACTTCCGCTATTTCCGATTTCTGACATGCCCGCTTTATCGCACGCTCTCTGCTATAGCCATTGCTTGAATAGAGCGACATAGACGTCGCGCGACAATTTTTAATAAAAATGGAGAGGGGAATACACGTGGATTAGATAATGAATAATTGATTGTGGAGTCGTTAGCCCAACAAAAACATTGAATTTGGATGTTTTATTAAAACTTGAAGTTAAACATAATGTTAAATTTAATAAAATCAGACTTGAGTTGCATTCAGGCTTTAAGTTAGAATAAAACATAACTTTAAATGAGAGTCAAAAATACTCTTGGTGGAATATAGCAGGCAAAGTTTGAGAAATTTTGTATGATATAGTAAAGCAGCTGGGCTATAGCTATTTCTCTTCTTTAGCTAGTGCAAAAGGTTATTCGGCGGCTGGGAGCGAACCAGCATCTTCAGTAGACGGGACTGATGTGTTAGCCATTGCACCACGCCGCCTACTGCACATCCTTAGGAAATTAATAGCTATATGCTTTACAATATCGTTATTCATTTTTTCTACCGTTCTCTACGCTTATTTTGGCAACACAGCTTTGAAAACATTAAAGACATCTTATTTTTTGCGCTGAAGGTTTTATCTATTTGCGCACAACGCTGTATGTAGAGCCGGGAATCATGTGGAGGCAAGGCAAGGCATAGGCGCGAGCTTGCTTAAGACTAATTTAACGAGAGGCTGTAGACGGCTTTCTTACCGCATGCTCTCTGCTATAGAGAGCGACTATTTGCCAGTTTTGAATAGAGCGTTATAGACGTCGCGCGACAATTTTTAATAAAAATGGAGAGAGAAATACACGTGGATTAGATAATTAATAATTGATTGTGGAGTCGTTAGCCCGACAAAAACATTGAATTTGGATGTTTTATTAAAACTTGAAGTTAAACATATGTAGATGTTGAATTTAATAAAATCTTACTTGAGTTGCATTTAGCTTTCAGGTAGAATAAAAAACAATTGAAATGACAGTTAAAAATACTTTTGGTGGAATCTCAAAAGTATCTCACCTTTCAAATGAAGAATTTAAGATTGACGGAGCTAAGTATGTGCAGGCAAAGTTTGCGGGATTATGGATGATATGTTCTCCTTTTTACATATCCGGTCTCTACGCCTATTTGGCAACACAGTTTTGAAAATATTAAACACGTCTCATTTTTTGCGCTGAATGTTTTATTTATTTGCGCACAACGCTATACATATGGAGGCGGGAATCATGTGGAGGCAAGGCATAGGCGCGAGCTTGCCTTCGACTGATTTAAAGAGAGGCTGTAGACGGCTTCACATTCATTTATCCTTAATTTTTTAATATACATAACCCCTCTCTCTATACACTCCACTTCCCTTCCCCAGTCGACTACTCGATTTCAATTGGGGCTGAAAACTTAAATTTCTTAAAATTTAACTAAACATAATGAAAAAATATTTGTTTTTGTGTTGTAAAAACTTTTTTCACTTAATGTTGCAGGAAATGATTTGTTGAATTTTAAATTTAGAATAGACTTAATTTCAATCCTATAAGGATACTTATTAAAATATTAAATTTAAAAAATTAAAAACTCAAAAAATAATTTTTAATTTTTTAAAGGATGAAGTTGTCTAATTTTCTGATTTTTCTTTTATTTATGTTTAATTTATTTAATTTAACATTTTGCTTTGATGATGAAGGAGGTGATAGATTCAAATTTTGTTTAACTATTTGTATTAATCATGATAATATTCCTTAAGGATTTTCAAATCCTGATCAAAATTTTCAACACCCTCCTGGGTTTGCCCGACGTCGCGCAATTAATGATCGACCTCGTCCACAAAGTAGATTTTTAATTAATTATACTAAAATTGAAACTTTTGATTTTATTAATAATCTTAGATTTTTCACAAAATGCTGCGGATCCGCGAAGTATAGTGCCACATAACACAACCGGTAGTTTTTTGGATTAATTGTAAAGGATTACAGTATTCTACTATTAGAATAGCTACCTCTAGCATCCTTTAAAAAGACCCTTGGCTACCCTACAACTCATCGAATCCTTAACTCATCGAATCCTCAACTCATCGAATCGGCCAAAAACACTCAACTCATCGAATCCTCAACTCATCGAATCGGCCAAAAACGATCAACTCATCGAATTTTTCCAAAAGGGGACGTTTGAGTCCCCGTGTTTATTTTTTAGCTTTTTTATTGTTTTGTTTATTTTTTTTTGTTTTCTTCTGGGGTTTCAACTAATTTTGTTAATTAGTTGATCGGGCACTCATCCAAGTTTATCCGGCCAGTGAAAACATTATCAGAACATTATCTCATTCCTGAAAACATTATCTCATTCCTAATAAATTATGCGGAGATTTTACCGGGTAAAACCGGACCAAATTAGTCCAGTAGACCCCGATTATGCCCAAAAGCCCTTTTTCCTAGCCTTCATAGCAGCAAAAAATTTTTTCAACGAAGATTCAGTTAGCCCTTTCGGGAGAAAAATAAAAACAGGGGACTCAAACGTCCCCTTTTGGAAAAATTCGATGAGTTGATCGTTTTTGGCCAATTCGATGAGTTGAGGATTCGATGAGTTAAGGATTCGATGAGTTGAGTGTTTTTGGCCGATTCGATGAGTTGAGGAATTTTAGCCGATTCGATGAGTTGAGCGTTTTTGGTCGATTCGATGAGTTAAGGATTCGATGAGTTGAGCGGGCACGAGACCCTTTGTAGGGTGATTGAAAAATATAAAAGCCGGCATTTCTAATATAGTAAATACGGTACTCTATTTGTTTTAGGGGGAATATATTTTAATTTATTTTCCTTCCTAGGAAGTTTATCTTTAAACTTTGAATCTACCATAAAATATTTTTTAGGTTATCAAAGTCGTGGACCATCTAGACAATACAGCGACCTTATGCAACAACATCTCCAACCAGTCAATTTGACTCCTAGACAAGATATCAAATCTAGACCTTCCAATATCAGAACACTTTACGGAGGTAAACATAAATATCTGCGGGAAGGCTTAATTTTATTGGCGGTACGACAATTGCGGATACGCACGTGCGGATGCGACGATTGCGGATATAAAATTTTTTAAAAGTTTAAGATTTTTTAAAGTTTTCAATGACACATCTGTCTAAAAATGATTCGGAAATCGTCAGAAGTCTGAAGCTGACAGCCGGGACAAAAAACGTAATATCATTTCAATAATTTTAAAATTAAAAAAAAAATTTTAATCCGCAATTGTCGCATCCGCACATGCGTATCCGCAATTGTCGTACACCATTTTATTACCTAAATATATCTACGGCCATATTTTTCTATCTAGAGTAGTGTTCCTAACTGTGACCAATACTAATCAAGAGAAATCAGGATTTAACTTATAATTTTATTTAAGGGCAGGAAAGAGCTTCCAATTTTGGTTACTTTGCACGAGGCGGAGAGATTCAATTTGGTTAGAATTAAAATTAATTTTTCTAAAAATTATTGAATTTATTGTAAATTATTACAATTAAGGGGGTCAGTCGGATGGTGCAGACAACAATATGATATCATTTACTCAACATGGTAATTTTAATTCTATGCATGAGATTTTGCAGTTTTTTGAAATTATTTAAAATTATCTGGGGAATTCGCGCTTAAATTATTATTTATAGAAATAATAATTTATTTAATTATTCCCCCACACGCCCTTTTTAATACCAAAATCCCTCCTAACACCAACTCCCCAATAACCTTCGAATCCAAAAAAAAACTGAAAATACCTCCAAATCCATCGATACTGTCACGTAACTATGTTTTGATATACCGATCGTTATCGGGATTTCGGTATTAGCAAGAAATAGGAATCCATATACGGTTTTGGCCAATCCAGATACCGAGGCCGGTATCGGGACCGATAACAATTTTGTTTTGGGACCTTAATGACGGTCAACTCTACTAGTATATTGTCAACTCTAGTATATAAAAATCATTTAATAAATGATTTTTAATCCTTGCACATCAATTGCTTTTGACCATATTGTTATCCAAATAGAAATTAGAATTTAAGGCTTGAGAAGGAAAAGGGGGGGGGGCGGATAACACAAAAGTATCTTTTGTTATATAAATAAACTTAGATGTACCTATTGCTGCTCAGCCTATACGTGCAGTGCCAGATTACCCTACAGGTAGTTTTTTAATATATTTAAATGAATACCGTATTCCACTATAAGAATAGCACCTCTAGCACTTTTTTAAATAAGCCACTTTGGTGGATGTTACCATAACAAGGATGGCCACAAAACTTTAGAAAAATCAGAAATCTCACCATCTTCAGGGCTATCCTCTTCCATGTTATCGACAAGTGCACCCTCTTCCATTTCTTCGTTCGTGTATAAATGAAAAAATGACAAAAGAGATGAAATATAATGTAAATAAGATAGCTTTAAAAATCATAAAAATCTAAATACATATAATAGAATAGTGGTGTATAAATGAAAAAATGACAAAAGAGATGAAATATAATGTAAATAAGATAGCTTTAAAAATCATAAAAATCTAAATACATATAATAGAATAGTGGTGTATAAATGAAAAAATGACAAAAGAGATGAAATATAATGTAAATAAGATAGCTTTAAAAATCATAAAAATCTAAATACATATAATAGAATAGTGGTGTATAAATGAAAAAATGACAAAAGAGATGAAATATAATGTAAATAAGATAGCTTTAAAAATCATAAAAATCTAAATACATATAATAGAATAGTGGTGTATAAATGAAAAAATGACAAAAGAGATGAAATATAATGTAAATAAGATAGCTTTAAAAATCATAAAAATCTAAATACATATAATAGAATAGTGGTGTATAAATGAAAAAATGACAAAAGAGATGAAATATAATGTAAATAAGATAGCTTTAAAAATCATAAAAATCTAAATACATATAATAGAATAGTGGTGTATAAATGAAAAAATGACAAAAGAGATGAAATATAATGTAAATAAGATAGCTTTAAAAATCATAAAAATCTAAATACATATAATAGAATAGTGGTGTATAAATGAAAAAATGACAAAAGAGATGAAATATAATGTAAATAAGATAGCTTTAAAAATCATAAAAATCTAAATACATATAATAGAATAGTGGTGTATAAATGAAAAAATGACAAAAGAGATGAAATATAATGTAAATAAGATAGCTTTAAAAATCATAAAAATCTAAATACATATAATAGAATAGTGGTGTATAAATGAAAAAATGACAAAAGAGATGAAATATAATGTAAATAAGATAGCTTTAAAAATCATAAAAATCTAAATACATATAATAGAATAGTGGTGTATAAATGAAAAAATGACAAAAGACTACTGAGTACCAATCACTGACATTTTATTTTTAATTGTCTTTGGATTGTACTTGTCTAAATCAGTCTATTAAGTAGTAGATAAAATAGTTTGATTTATTTGTTATAATTTATATTATGATATTTAAAAAACTGATTTAATGAAAATACACCACTATTATTAATCTTAGATTTCGCAGCGGAAAAGCTGTTAATTTTGACTACTGAGTATTTTTTATAGATGCAAATGCATTTTGCAAAAAAGCATTTTTGCTTCCTTTTATCATCTTTCTCGCGCTTACTTAATTTCCCTCAAGTCAACAATGATGTTTGACAGATGGCGCGAAAAAGTGATACATATAAGGTGTGATTCATTGATAATGATTTGGAGTAATATTGGAGACACACGGGTATTACGAATGATATATGATGATTTAGAGTGATCAACGGATTCACTATCACTTTTGTTAAATACAAATACGGTAAATTCAAATTGCCATTTGTAACCCTATACCATAATTTATGCTAATAATAATTTTAATTGAAAAATAGTCTATTTATCTCTAAAGTTAAATTAGTATAATGTTAAAATATCCTTAAATAAAAAGTCTTTCAGTAAAAGTAGCTCTAGAATTTCTTTGCTAATTTGTGTAATAATTTCTTAACGTCCAGAAAATGGGAAGAAGTCTCTCGAAGAAATGATTCGGAAAAACTGGGAGAAATACTATTTTTGCCAAATTTTTGCTAATCCAAGTTTACCCTCTAAATAATCTAAAATCCAAAAATGAAAAATAGCAAAGAAACTCAAAATCTACGGACAATGCAAAGAAGAGTTTAGCTTAAATTTAAATTGTAATTCAGTCTTAGTAACTGAATGTGGAATATAAAAGATGGATGGATATCTTTATAGATAGCCCGTCACCCTTGATTGACTTTTTGATCAATATATTTCTATCTATATGTTAGATAACGATATGTTACATATATAGTCGATATCGTAAGTTGTCGGGGCAAAACTCGGAATGATATTGTTTTTTGATGATATTGTTCCAACTATAGGGAGCAACAAAAACAATCTCTAATCACAGAGCAGAGTTCCTGATTATTTTTTAATTTTTGGTTGCATCATTCGATCATTTAAAGTTGCAACAAAAAATTGCTATAATCTCATATTTGAATATGCCACCGGAAAATAGAGAAGAATCGAGAGAGGAATTCAGATATTATGTACATCTATGTAAAACTCTCTGACTCAAACTAAGGGGGGGGGGGGGACGGGCTATCTATAAATCAAGCTAAAATCGAATAAAATTGAAACAGAAAAAGCCATTTCTTCTGTTTAAAAAATTTTTTACTTTCAACAATTTGACTATCTTAACTAATCAACATTATAAAACTCAGTAACATTCCTCATCTTCTTGCGGTTGCTATTACTTTTTCGACGATTATTCCCTCCATCATCATCAGAAGAATTTTCATCATGTTGAACATTTAATGGAGCAGCTAAATTAAAATAAATTTTATCAAAATCTTTTCACTCAAAAAATCATCATAAATCCCATAAAATCTGAAACTACTAAATCTTATCAAACTTTTAAGCTAATCAAAACAAATGTCCCTTCCTGAATCTTCCTATAAATGTATATCGGTAGATAAAGGCACTATTGTATACGATGTTCATGCTGTGGAAAAATTGTGGATGGGAGATGGAATTGAACCATCATGGAATGAGCCCAGACCGAAGCACAACCGACTGTGCCACCATCCAACCCGATGCTGGGTTATTTATTTTCATTTATGTTCTTTCTGCAAGTACGGACACAACAGGCACTTTATTCAGATTTGGGTTCGACGGTGTGGGATCTGCAAAAACTTCCCTAAAGATAAATTTTTCTGAATAAAGAGGCTTATTAAATATAAAAGTCCGAGTGTGCTAGACTATCAGCAGCTTGTCATATTCTTATACCGTAATGATTACAACCTCGATAAAAATTGGACTCGACTAAAAAAATCAGAAATCTCACCATCTTCAGGGCTATCCTCTTCCATGTTATCGACAAGTGCACCCTCTTCCATTTCTTCGTTCGTTCGAGGACTTTGTCGATGACCTAAAAATTTATATAATATTTCGATTATTTTTCCAAAATTTTCCTTAAAATAAGATTTAATGACAGCTCAAAAATAATAATAAAGCGATCATGATAATCTCTCTTTCTCTCATATTATGTGTTCCAGCGAGAATAATTCTAATTTCGCTCAAAATAAAGTATAACAAGGGAACATATCGAACTGGGACAAAGCAATAAATTTACTATAGCGAAGCTACTCTCCTCAAAATCCTCTCAATTATAATATATCCAATGATATCTTTTTTAATTCATAACTCAAAAGGAATGAATGGTTAAAGCTTCGGACACAAGAGGCCATATTTTTTCCAATTGTACTTTCGTACTTGCCTAATTCTTACCTCATACTCGTACCGCACCATTTATCTCGTACTCGTACCTGACCGCTTTTCCTCGTACCATTACGAGTACGAGACTTATTTTGGTACGAGCTTCCAAATACTGGTTGGCATCGGTAACATCCGTTAACTAAATTATTAACATACCACGTCGCATAGCCTGTTTTTCACGATTTTTAGAGGATGAAAGTAATGCACTTTGCGGCAGATGTTTACCAGGACTTTTAGAATCTTAAATAATATTTTAGAAATTAAAGATTTTTAAAGATGAATGCTTTAAAAAATAATAACCGTCTCCGTTAATTAACCCCATTAGCGAGAGATTGAAACAATTATTACTCAGGTTAATTATATTCGAGTAATTACAGTAGTCGGTCTTTTGAAGCGACACCCGAACCGAAAATAGTCACGTAATCTCCGATTTTTTAAATCTTCGACTGATTAAAATTACCTTCGCCTCCAAACGAGATAGCACGTCGCATAGTCTGTTTTCCAGGATTTTTAGTGAATGAAAATGAAGCACTCTGTTGCAATGGTTTAGCAGGTCGATTAATCACTTTAAAAAATTTTTAAAAGACTATTAAAATAAATTAATGTAGAATAACTTAGAAATGCTTCCAGAAAATTTTACCCAATAAGGTTTAATGATAGCTCAATAAGAGCTCCTTGCTCTTTCGCCTGGAATAACTCCCTCGTTCGTTTTGTGAAACATGAACCGAAAAATCAAAGCGAACTCTCCCATTTTTAAATTCTTTGGGCCGAACTGTGAGCAAACGGAATCCGACACTAGTTTCTGATTTTATATTTGTATATATTAACATTCTCTTACAAGTATGGTTGCCGTTTCGAGTCGGGCCGACGGTCGAGTCATTTTTCTGGCCCTTATTTTTATCAAGTCGGTCGTACAAGTCTTTTCGGGCCAAACATCTTATGCCCGACTTAATCTTTCGGTCCAAGTCGGGCCATTTTGGCAACCCTACTTACAAGTACAAGTATACCAAAAATACACACTATACTTTAATCAAGTTATTAAATCACCTTCTTTTTCAAACGACATAGCACGTTGATGATGTTTACTCGGACTATTAGTTTCAAACTCTTAATAAAAATTTTTGTAAAATTATCTAACAAATATTGAAATAATAATAATAATTTGAATTATTAATAATAATGGCAAACTTGTTGGAGGCCGTTTTTTTGTTCTACCGAGTGGAATAAGTTGGCCACTTTGGTATGCCGTCATTTCTAAATTTTAATTTAAAACAATTTTCCGTTCTAGTCTATTCTTACGTTCTGTTGGCTTTTTTCTGCCTGGAATAACCATCTCTTTTCGTTGACCCTTCTTTGGTGCTCTACGATGTACTGGTTGCAACTCACCTTCTTCTAGCTGCAGATTACTCACATCTTGTTGGGCATTATTAATTTCTTCGTCTTCCATTTTCCATTCGAGATTTAAATCTGTTGAATATTTAAAAATCAGCAAGTTCAATGGTCTATCATTCATAAAAAATCGACTCATTATAAAATAGGGTTTTCAGTACCAAGTAAGATCTATAGCGAGGTTCAACCGCAATGTAAAGATCTTATGTCCATCAACATAAATTACAGTCAAGGAAAGAATAGTCTGCGCAACTTTTTCAAATTGGCGTGACTCTCTCGCCGCGCAGATTTTTATCTCACCTAGAATGATAAAACGGATTCAATCCTCAATGGATACCTATATTAAATTTTTTGATGAAATTTTAAATAATTAGTTTTGTTTTGTTAATTAAACTATTTTAAATATTTTTTATTTTGCAGAAAAGAATTAGGAGCTTTGTTAGGTAAATTCTACCTAAATTAAGTCCGCCAAAATTGTGTCCAAACGGGTTTCTTCCCGGAGGATTGTTGTCATCGCCGCTTCCTCCATGCATCATGCTTTTTGAAGAATTGAACAAGATGAAAATAAAAAAATATAATGACTTCATCCTCTAAATTAACAAATTAATTTATTAAAAAGTTTTTTCTATAGAATCCTTAAATCTAAAGCTTGGAGGATTACGAAGCAAGCTATTTAATTCCTGAGACTGTGCATAGCTGACACATCTGTCCGGTCTACTGAAGACCCTTTTGGTGTGCTTGGTTGCACCGTATTATCTTCTGACTGCCAATTACTAGCTAACTAGCTAAAGGAGAGAAATTGCTATAGCCCAGCTGCTTTACTCCAATCGTCTGGTTGACTATCTTTCCTTATCAGAGGCGTGAAGGGGAATTATGCTCCCTTAAAGTTTTTAATTATATACTGTATTAATGAATGCTCTACTTGGGTTTATTTCGCGAGTCGTAAGTCTTTAAATGAAGCCTGGGCAAGCGTCTTCCATCGTCTATGAAATGCTGACGTCTTCATTACTGGCAGTTTTTCCAATAGAACACGTATAATAAAAAAAATAGTGTTAATACAGACGATAAAGAAAACTACTCTCGTTTATAGACATATAGACACTCACTTATAGACACTCAAGAATGGAGAGAGTTACAGCTATATATAGAACAGTACGCATCGGAAATCTCGACTTCTCCCTTTCTGGCAGTAAAGAATAAAGATAGCAGTAGAGAAATAAAAAAAATAAGAATAGAGAATAAATTTTAATAAACTTATTATTAGAGTCCGACGTTTTAGGTTTCAGAACTATTTTTTGCAACCTTGTAATGTTGAAAAAGCTTAAAAAACGCATTTGACATGGTACCATGCTCCTACATTGGACTATTTGAGACTAAAAAACCAATAACTATTGGCTGGACTTTTATACTAAACACTTTAAGAGCTGACGTCCATACACAAAAAAGATTCTTTCAAATAAAGACAATTAAACAAAAATGTAGGGTAAACTTCTCTTCACCTGGCGATTTTAGATTTTAGACAATTTTTAGCTTTTAAATTAATTTTTTAATTAATTTTTTTTATTTTGATAAATTTTTAATAATTTAATTAATTTTAATTAATATAAAATTAATTTCTATTTTAGACAAACTAGATGTCATTGAAAAAACGCGGAAACAACTGCGAGCGTAGATATAGGGCTGAACTCATAAGAACAATGGGGGACCAATATAATTTTCTGGTAAAATCTCAATAGAACCGTTGATTCAATTCGAATCACGTCAAAATCATTTCGATATGATGATTCTAAACAAAATTATAACTAACTGAACAAGAACGCTTTGTGCACTGGAGAAGATAAGGTGTTGAAAATCTCAATGCGATTTGAACGCTGAATCAGAAGAAGAGTGTTTTCAGAATTATTATAGAAAGAATCGCGGTATGTAAAGGCATAAGTTCCAGAACTGGATCTGGAGCTGAAAAATTCAAAAAACCCAAACCGGTTCCTGAGAAATTTGGGAACTTTGCCATCACAATGATTCAATATTTTCAATTTTTGGCATTTCCAAATTTCCGATTTCCTATTTGCAAAATTTTGCATTGCTTTCCGATTTACAATTTTGAGCAGCTTATGATTTCCGCCACTTCCGTTTTCTTACATGCCCTCGCTCTCTGCTATAGAGAGCGACTATTTGCCAGTGCTTGTATAGAGCGTTATCGATGTCGCGCATTATAGATTTAATAAAAATGGAGAGAGAAAAAAATGAATAATTGATTGTGGAGTCGTTAGCCCTACAAAGACTTGGATGTTTTATTAAAATGTTTTATTGAAAATTGAAGTTAAACATACATAATTGTTGAATTTAATAAAATTATACTTAAGTTGCATTTAACCTATCAGGTAGAATAAAATACAACTATAAATGAGAGTCAAAAATACTTTCGGTGGAATCTCACTTGTATCTCACCTTTCAAGCGGAGAATGTAGAATAATACTCCTTTACTATTCGCGATAAACTATCAACCTATCGGTTAATAACCAGAGGAAAAGAAGGAGTAGAATGCAGGAAATATGCATTTTTGAAAAAAGTCATTTTCTGACATGGTGTTCAATTTACCTTTATTAGTGATGTGCCCCTGATTTAATATATCTCAACTTTTACTTTCAAACAATCTTCTAACACTGTTCAATTTAAACTGCCAAATTTTTAAACTTTTATGTATATTTTTGTGAAGCTATTCAATATTTTCCATTTTGGCATTTCCAAATTTCCGATTTCCGATTTGCAAAATTTTGCATTGCTTTCCGATTTACAATTTTTATAGCTTATGACTTCCGCTATTTCCGATTTCTGACACTTCCGCTATTTCCGATTTCTGACATGCCCGCTTTATCGCACGCTCTCTGCTATAGCCATTGCTTGAATAGAGCGACATAGACGTCGCGCGACAATTTTTAATAAAAATGGAGAGGGGAATACACGTGGATTAGATAATGAATAATTGATTGTGGAGTCGTTAGCCCAACAAAAACATTGAATTTGGATGTTTTATTAAAACTTGAAGTTAAACATAATGTTAAATTTAATAAAATCAGACTTGAGTTGCATTCAGGCTTTAAGTTAGAATAAAACATAACTTTAAATGAGAGTCAAAAATACTCTTGGTGGAATATAGCAGGCAAAGTTTGAGAAATTTTGTATGATATAGTAAAGCAGCTGGGCTATAGCTATTTCTCTTCTTTAGCTAGTGCAAAAGGTTATTCGGCGGCTGGGAGCGAACCAGCATCTTCAGTAGACGGGACTGATGTGTTAGCCATTGCACCACGCCGCCTACTGCACATCCTTAGGAAATTAATAGCTATATGCTTTACAATATCGTTATTCATTTTTTCTACCGTTCTCTACGCTTATTTTGGCAACACAGCTTTGAAAACATTAAAGACATCTTATTTTTTGCGCTGAAGGTTTTATCTATTTGCGCACAACGCTGTATGTAGAGCCGGGAATCATGTGGAGGCAAGGCAAGGCATAGGCGCGAGCTTGCTTAAGACTAATTTAACGAGAGGCTGTAGACGGCTTTCTTACCGCATGCTCTCTGCTATAGAGAGCGACTATTTGCCAGTTTTGAATAGAGCGTTATAGACGTCGCGCGACAATTTTTAATAAAAATGGAGAGAGAAATACACGTGGATTAGATAATTAATAATTGATTGTGGAGTCGTTAGCCCGACAAAAACATTGAATTTGGATGTTTTATTAAAACTTGAAGTTAAACATATGTAGATGTTGAATTTAATAAAATCTTACTTGAGTTGCATTTAGCTTTCAGGTAGAATAAAAAACAATTGAAATGACAGTTAAAAATACTTTTGGTGGAATCTCAAAAGTATCTCACCTTTCAAATGAAGAATTTAAGATTGACGGAGCTAAGTATGTGCAGGCAAAGTTTGCGGGATTATGGATGATATGTTCTCCTTTTTACATATCCGGTCTCTACGCCTATTTGGCAACACAGTTTTGAAAATATTAAACACGTCTCATTTTTTGCGCTGAATGTTTTATTTATTTGCGCACAACGCTATACATATGGAGGCGGGAATCATGTGGAGGCAAGGCATAGGCGCGAGCTTGCCTTCGACTGATTTAAAGAGAGGCTGTAGACGGCTTCACATTCATTTATCCTTAATTTTTTAATATACATAACCCCTCTCTCTATACACTCCACTTCCCTTCCCCAGTCGACTACTCGATTTCAATTGGGGCTGAAAACTTAAATTTCTTAAAATTTAACTAAACATAATGAAAAAATATTTGTTTTTGTGTTGTAAAAACTTTTTTCACTTAATGTTGCAGGAAATGATTTGTTGAATTTTAAATTTAGAATAGACTTAATTTCAATCCTATAAGGATACTTATTAAAATATTAAATTTAAAAAATTAAAAACTCAAAAAATAATTTTTAATTTTTTAAAGGATGAAGTTGTCTAATTTTCTGATTTTTCTTTTATTTATGTTTAATTTATTTAATTTAACATTTTGCTTTGATGATGAAGGAGGTGATAGATTCAAATTTTGTTTAACTATTTGTATTAATCATGATAATATTCCTTAAGGATTTTCAAATCCTGATCAAAATTTTCAACACCCTCCTGGGTTTGCCCGACGTCGCGCAATTAATGATCGACCTCGTCCACAAAGTAGATTTTTAATTAATTATACTAAAATTGAAACTTTTGATTTTATTAATAATCTTAGATTTTTCACAAAATGCTGCGGATCCGCGAAGTATAGTGCCACATAACACAACCGGTAGTTTTTTGGATTAATTGTAAAGGATTACAGTATTCTACTATTAGAATAGCTACCTCTAGCATCCTTTAAAAAGACCCTTGGCTACCCTACAACTCATCGAATCCTTAACTCATCGAATCCTCAACTCATCGAATCGGCCAAAAACACTCAACTCATCGAATCCTCAACTCATCGAATCGGCCAAAAACGATCAACTCATCGAATTTTTCCAAAAGGGGACGTTTGAGTCCCCGTGTTTATTTTTTAGCTTTTTTATTGTTTTGTTTATTTTTTTTTTGTTTTCTTCTGGGGTTTCAACTAATTTTGTTAATTAGTTGATCGGGCACTCATCCAAGTTTATCCGGCCAGTGAAAACATTATCAGAACATTATCTCATTCCTGAAAACATTATCTCATTCCTAATAAATTATGCGGAGATTTTACCGGGTAAAACCGGACCAAATTAGTCCAGTAGACCCCGATTATGCCCAAAAGCCCTTTTTCCTAGCCTTCATAGCAGCAAAAAATTTTTTCAACGAAGATTCAGTTAGCCCTTTCGGGAGAAAAATAAAAACAGGGGACTCAAACGTCCCCTTTTGGAAAAATTCGATGAGTTGATCGTTTTTGGCCAATTCGATGAGTTGAGGATTCGATGAGTTAAGGATTCGATGAGTTGAGTGTTTTTGGCCGATTCGATGAGTTGAGGAATTTTAGCCGATTCGATGAGTTGAGCGTTTTTGGTCGATTCGATGAGTTAAGGATTCGATGAGTTGAGCGGGCACGAGACCCTTTGTAGGGTGATTGAAAAATATAAAAGCCGGCATTTCTAATATAGTAAATACGGTACTCTATTTGTTTTAGGGGGAATATATTTTAATTTATTTTCCTTCCTAGGAAGTTTATCTTTAAACTTTGAATCTACCATAAAATATTTTTTAGGTTATCAAAGTCGTGGACCATCTAGACAATACAGCGACCTTATGCAACAACATCTCCAACCAGTCAATTTGACTCCTAGACAAGATATCAAATCTAGACCTTCCAATATCAGAACACTTTACGGAGGTAAACATAAATATCTGCGGGAAGGCTTAATTTTATTGGCGGTACGACAATTGCGGATACGCACGTGCGGATGCGACGATTGCGGATATAAAATTTTTTAAAAGTTTAAGATTTTTTAAAGTTTTCAATGACACATCTGTCTAAAAATGATTCGGAAATCGTCAGAAGTCTGAAGCTGACAGCCGGGACAAAAAACGTAATATCATTTCAATAATTTTAAAATTAAAAAAAAAATTTTAATCCGCAATTGTCGCATCCGCACATGCGTATCCGCAATTGTCGTACACCATTTTATTACCTAAATATATCTACGGCCATATTTTTCTATCTAGAGTAGTGTTCCTAACTGTGACCAATACTAATCAAGAGAAATCAGGATTTAACTTATAATTTTATTTAAGGGCAGGAAAGAGCTTCCAATTTTGGTTACTTTGCACGAGGCGGAGAGATTCAATTTGGTTAGAATTAAAATTAATTTTTCTAAAAATTATTGAATTTATTGTAAATTATTACAATTAAGGGGGTCAGTCGGATGGTGCAGACAACAATATGATATCATTTACTCAACATGGTAATTTTAATTCTATGCATGAGATTTTGCAGTTTTTTGAAATTATTTAAAATTATCTGGGGAATTCGCGCTTAAATTATTATTTATAGAAATAATAATTTATTTAATTATTCCCCCACACGCCCTTTTTAATACCAAAATCCCTCCTAACACCAACTCCCCAATAACCTTCGAATCCAAAAAAAAACTGAAAATACCTCCAAATCCATCGATACTGTCACGTAACTATGTTTTGATATACCGATCGTTATCGGGATTTCGGTATTAGCAAGAAATAGGAATCCATATACGGTTTTGGCCAATCCAGATACCGAGGCCGGTATCGGGACCGATAACAATTTTGTTTTGGGACCTTAATGACGGTCAACTCTACTAGTATATTGTCAACTCTAGTATATAAAAATCATTTAATAAATGATTTTTAATCCTTGCACATCAATTGCTTTTGACCATATTGTTATCCAAATAGAAATTAGAATTTAAGGCTTGAGAAGGAAAAGGGGGGGGGCGGATAACACAAAAGTATCTTTTGTTATATAAATAAACTTAGATGTACCTATTGCTGCTCAGCCTATACGTGCAGTGCCAGATTACCCTACAGGTAGTTTTTTAATATATTTAAATGAATACCGTATTCCACTATAAGAATAGCACCTCTAGCACTTTTTTAAATAAGCCACTTTGGTGGATGTTACCATAACAAGGATGGCCACAAAACTTTAGAAATCAAAAATATGCTTGTCAACAGGACCGGTATTAAAAATTAGGGCTGTAATACCGAGATAGTTATTAACACAAATTATCTTATTTTCACTTCTTACTTTTTATTAGCAATTCTTACCTTAACATGGATTTTAATAAAAATTAATTTTATAATATTGAAGGAAGTCAAAATATTGGACTTGAACAAAACACACGCCGGGCAGGCAGAGCCAACAGAGGCCGTAACTCTCGTGGCCATGGTCAGTTTACAATTTGTCTATTTTGATTTATTTAAACCATTAATATTATTCAGGGATCCAAATTTTGGAATCAAATCCTATTGAGCCTCCTCAACAAGGTAATGGAAATTCTAATTATTAAAAAACAGAATCTGATGAAAAAACCGAAAGATAGTTGTTAAAGCAGCTGGCTATAGCTATTTCTCCCTTTAGAGAGTTCAAAAGGTTAATCGGCGGTTGGGTGCGAAACAGCATCTTCAGTAGACCGGACTGATGTGTTAGCCATTACACCACGCAGCCTACTGCACATCCTTAAGAATTAAATAGCCTATATGCTTGGCACCTCCATCACTGGGACTGCAGGATTGCATTGAAAACAAACTGCCAGAATTAATTTATTATTTTACTGGGGAGGAGGCTATTTTAGAGGAAATACGGTATATACATGTCCAAAAATTCCAATTTTATTAATAGTCAATGAAAATATTCCTTAAGGGCCTTCAAATCCTCAGCAAAATCTTCATCTGGCCGGTCCTCCTGGTTTTGCTCAACGTTACGGAATTAATTGGCTTTTAACTAATTAGGCCTAATAATTAAGTATTAATAAAAATTAACAGATTAATTGAGTTATTTGGGGTCTGGAGATTAGCAGAGATATAGATTAATTTGGAAAATTTTTAAACATAATATATTCTCAAGTCCATTGAATAACTAAATTATTGTGTATTTTTAAGCTCCATCTTACATTCTTACTCAAACTCAGCACGATGGTAAATTTATTAAATTATTTTACTACTATTACTGTTTAGGTCAACACCGTGGGCATATCACCAATTTAATTTCTACTGTTCGAGATGTTCCAGGATATACTCTACCAAGTAACAGATATATTATCATATAGTAAAAAGAATATCCGAAATCCTTTTTAACTGGAGCTAGTAGGTGCTGGGCCCTAAGAGTGCAACACACTCTTAGGCGCTCCAATTAAAAGAAAGCTCCATTTTTAAATATTTTTTGATAAATATCAATCAAATATACCGTAAATGCTGAAATAATTACCCTGGGTAATTATTGTTTCAACCTCTTTGCTGAAGGGGGTATTATTAGGGAGGATATGCTGGATTTAGGGTATATCTCAATCCAATTGAGGCGAAATTGATTTATTTCTTGATATTGAGTCTTAAAATGTTACAATAATCAAATTTGTAGTAATTCTTCAAATAGTAATTCTTCAAGAAATAAATCAAATATTTTTAAAGTTTGAGTAAAATAACTAGGGGGTAATTATTAGAGAGAGGGTAATTATTTCAGCATTTACGGTAAGTGCAGGAACCAGTATTTAGGGTCGGGATTTCTAATTGTGATTTTTCAATATGCAGTTTACCGGACTCTTAAGCTTTTATGAGGCGCTAAATATGTGACATGCACTTAATATGTTATTTATTATTTTAGCTCGTCGTCATAATGGGCAACAGTAAAGCATGAAAGATGATCATAACGAACATGATATTGAAAAAATTTTTTTTCTAGATTTTTCATTATTTTTTGATTTTCGGATATTTGGGAGAGCATGACAATTTAGACGCTCTTTTCCTCAGTTAAAATTTCAAACATTTTTTTCTTATTTAAAATTCAAATTGTTTCGATTTTTTGGATTTGATTAAAACTTTAAAATTTTCGATATACAGTTTACTCTTGTTTTCGGAATTTCGGTTCCAGGTTTTCGGAACTTTCGTTTCTAAATTTTCGGAATATTAGTTTGCAGCGGAATATTCGTATCAAAGTCAAAAACCGGAATATTCGTCAGCGATCGTTGGATTCTGCTACAACAATAACATAAACCTATCCATTTCTACTGATTTTCAGTTTTGAAATGCCGAACTTCCCCCTAAGTATCATCGCAAAAACAGTTATTTCAGCGAGATTCAATTAATCATAATTTTGTTCAGAATGATTGAATCGGGACGATTTTAGTGTCGGTCAACATTGTCAGAAGAGATCTTTCGAATGAAATATTTTGACGAGATTCATTCGTATTTTATAGTTTTATAGGCTTACATAGTTTAATATTGTGTTATTTTTCGAATAAACCAAGAAATTCACTCCGACGAAAATTCCGAAAAATTTAGGTTAACTTCAAGTAGCCAAACAAATATTAAAAACATTTTCCTAAAATATTAAACTATTTATCCAAATTTTATAAAATTATCCTTAATTTTTTGCAAATACTTAAGTTTAAAGATATTTTATAGAGCTTGGTGTAATTTAAATAAAATAATAGTACTTTTATTATTATACAGTTATTATTATTTATGTCTCCTTAATCCCAACTATGTTTTAGCAAGTTTGAGTTAATTCCGATTTCCTACTTCCGAGTTCCGACGTTTTATCCCTTCCGGTTTCCGATTTCCGAAATTTTGGAAAAATTTCCGATTACCGCTTGATGTCTCCGTAATCTCTCGGTCTCCCTAATATTCGCTCCTAATATTCGCTCAATTTAAGCTAATATATGATTTAAATTAAAAATAGCAAATTTATCTCTGTGGTTAAATCAAGTAAAAAAAGTTTTTTAAAGAGAGGAGAAGTTTTTTAAAGTTATAATTGCTTTCTTTGTCTTCGTTAATTTGTTTAATATCTTTTTGATCGCGAAAATGGGGAGTAATCACTTTAATAAAATGGTAATATAAACTTGAAGGCTACTATTTATTTATGTTAGCAAAGCTGAGTTAATCCAAGTTAGACCCTAAATATGCTAAAACGTTTGCATGAAAATCACAAAGAATCTTAAAATCTGCGGTCATTGTAAAGAAGAGTTGGATTTCCAACGATAGAAAAATCTAGATATGCATTTTTTATAACATATTTATATGGTTATTAAAAGATATTTTAAAATCAATTAAAATTCCAAGATCGCGAATGCATTCTGTTTCTTGTATTTTTAGTCCATGAATGTTAAACTCTCTTTTTAGGTTATTTTTCCCTAGATATAACGCTTCTATACAATGAATTATAATACAATGAATTACTTGACTGGTATAAAGTGTAAAGACAAAAACATTAAGCATTCACGACTAAATGTGAAAAATTTATATAAAATTGAATAGCCTCTTTTAAATTTAATAGCCTGTTTTTCACTATCAGATAGTCAAAAAGACAGTTTTAGATTTATCATTATTTTTATTTATTATCATTCCCCATCATAGAATTAAATTCTAAAATTTTCTGCTGTTTAAAATCCTCCCCATCTTTTCTTGATTTTTTCGCAATATCTTTTATTCCTTTCAAAAACTCATTACTTTCAATTCTTCTTATCTTATATTCTTTTTCAATATTGGCTTTATATTGTTTATATCTTCTTTTATCGATATAATTTTTTCGACGATTAGCTTGAAGAGATTTATTTAAATTATTAATGAGTTGCTGAATTTCTTCTTTTGTAGTAGTTCCATTAATGTTCTGTCCTCTTTGAGCGGCCGTTTCTGCAACAGGCACTTCTTTATCTTCTCCATCTCCTCTCATTTTTAATCCGCTAGATATAGGAAAACCACGAGAACCACGTTCACCACTTCCTTCACCTTTTTGACCGCCATATTTATCAACCTGCTTTCCTTTACCCTTACTCACTCCAATTGCATTGTAATTTTTAAAGGAATGATACGGTAATGATCTACATGGATTAGCATGTTTTTTAACAGTTCCAGGTAAATTATACCCAGGAGGAACTAAATTATAAAAATGTTTTATATTATTTTTAGTGACCTGGTAGATGCTGATTAACATTACAAGGTTGATTAAATTGTATAATATTGCCAGCTCCGCTATCCGGCTGACCCCCTTAATTTTATTTATTTTTAAAAATTAATTTAAAATATAACCAAATGAAATATTTAGTCCAGATTGAAAGTAATTAAAATTAGGTGCTCTTTCCTCACCTTAAATTATTTATTAAATGTTAACAGTCTTTTAACAAGAGCTAGTGACGTTTTGTCCAAAGGTGTTAAGTAGTATATCCCACGTGGTGCCCCGTATCCACCAATTTGAATAAAGTTTTTTAAATTTATTAAAATATTAGTGAAAGAGAACCGGTAAACTTTTGGCCGGAATCAAAAAATTGAGATCGATTGATTTTTGCCCTGTTATTCCGACGGAGTCTTTACGAGATCTAAAAATGATCTTTAAATTAAGGAATGAGGTGGAATGAGGAAATTATGTAATGCGGTCCAAAATATTTTAATTTACCATCGTAAAGCGTTCGGATATTCTTATCACTGGATTGAAAATTTTGTCTAGGAGTTAAAATAACGGGTCGAATAAATTGTTGAAGTCGATCACTGTATTCTCTAGTCGTTCCATGACTTTGATAATCTAAAAAGAGATTTTATAATCATTGCTGTCTACATCCGAACGATAAGTGTTAGTGTTCGGTATGCTGCGAAACAGATGCAATAATAAGGTCATAGATTTGGATGAGGTTTAAACATTTTTTGGTTGGGAAAAAAGAATGTTTAATTTTAAAAAGGGTGTAGAAGGAGCATATATGTTTTGTTGTTGAGAATTTTTTGAAAATTTGATGTTTCATTCGGATGTTTTCACTATAATTGTGCTTTAGGGTTTAGTTATCAGACGAATTATTTTCGCAACATTTTATTTTTAAAAATTTTTTCCTTAAAACCTCATACCCCTACCCGTACCTCGACCATTTTGCTCCTCGCCATGGAACAATTTTAAACCCCGTACTCCGACACATCCACCCCCAGGCGTTTGGAGTACACCCCTAATTTACATTATAAAACTTTTAATTATAATATTATTTATTGGTTTAATTAATTAATAACAAACTTTGTGGAGGAGAGTTTTCAGGACGTGGAGCAAAACCAGGAGGAACATCCACATTCTTTTCTTGAAAAATTGTTAGAGAATTTGGTCGAGTATTTGATGAACCTTATGTAATATTTTCAGATAATTATCACAAAAATTTAAATTTAATTGTCAATTATCACCTCCATTATTTTTAGGTTCCACGCAAAATGTTAAATTAAATAAATTAAAAATAAAGAAAAGAAAAATAACAAAATTTGACAACCCCATCCTTTTAAAATTAAAATTATTTTAGAGCTTTTTAGCTAATTTTCAATAAATATTGTATTACTCAATAAGATGGGGTCCTTTGTTATTGTAAATTTTGTCTATTTAATGTCTAGACAGCTAAAAATAAATAAAAACATTTGCCAAAATAAAATAATATTTCAAAAATATTTAATTGTATGATGAAATTTTTATTTAATAGATTATTAGCTCGGTTCTAAAGCCTTAGAGGCTAAAAGAAATTATATTTTTAAACTTGAAACTCTACTTCAGGAAAGCTGTCTAATATAAGCACAACATGCGAGAGATTGCTAATAAGAGGTACTACTCGAGTATTTACGGTAATATTTACACTTTAGATGTTTAATTATTTATAGACTAAATTAATAGATCAAGTGCAAAGTAAATAAATAAAAGAATATGGTCGGAAATGTCGTTAACGTAAAGTGCAATTCTTAGAATATTTACTAGACAAAGCGACAACTAAATTTTTCGAAATAAAAAGTTTAAGATGATGTAATTTAAAAAAATTTTTAATGTAAGGGCAAGCTAACTTTATCTTTTTTCTTATGTTGTTCACCACCACCAGTATTTTCAGTATTATGTAGTTGTTGTTGGGGATGTTCACCATTTTTAACATAAGATTGTTGTTGATCAGTAGTAGTTGGCACAACATCAGAAAGACCATCTTTCTACAAATAAACTTCACGTTCTGAATGTTAAAAATAAATAAAAATTTACCAAGAAACTCGTGAACTTTTGGAATATAAAAGAAATAGGTCTAATAATGTAATAAGTTGACATTATACCTATAAAAATGAACAAAGACACAAAATTAATTTAAACCTCAAACTTATTCCAAAATGAAGAAAGTCCAAGACGGAATACCCGAACCATTTATAACGACAAAAATTAACTTAAAGGTTAATACACGTAATAATATAGCACTCAATTATTGTTACATCAGAGAGTGTTTGACAGTCCATCCCCCTTTTCTTGTCATAATTCAGGAAGGCCCTGCACCCGTCATAATTAATTTAAATGCTGCAGCAATTTCGTCTTACAAATTTTTGTTTCCAGTCAATTTTGAAGGGATTGTTGGACGATTTGCAGCCCTTAATAATAAAATTTTTTGATTTACAAAAAAATCCTTCAAATTACATTCCACTTCCAATAAATGTTGGAGCATCAGCCATTGTTTTAGTAAAGATTGATGCGCCTGGAAAAATTTTAAAATTTTCCATATAACCTTGTTTTCTCTGACATTATCCACTCCAAAATATTTTTGGCTGTTTTGAGCTACTCTGAACATCCTCTTCTCCTAGCATTAAAATATCGTCTGGGAAAAAATTTATAATTTTAAACAGAATTTTAAAATATTTTTAAAAATTTCCAAATAATTTTCGATTACCATCAACATAAGCATCATTTTTATGAACTGTACGTGCTGGAGCAGGATGAGTTGTCATAGTCTTTTTTGGTGGATGAAAAAATTCAGGCGGAGTTCCAACACACCGCTTGATTAGTTTTGCTATATTTTACTACAAAAGAATGATTAAAGTCGATATATATTTATATTATAAATTTACGAATCTTTATAACAACGGATAAACCTTGGAAGCAACTTTAATTCATTTACAGATCCTTTTTATTTTCAAAAAATAAAAAAATATTAATTAAAATACATATTCATCATTAAAGGACGCTTGATTTTTTTTGATGTATTTTGATTAAATAAATACATAATAGCTATTTTCTCTAAATAACAGCCGGCGACTTTATATTTCGATATTTATAATAGTGCGTGCCTCTCTATTGAATGCGGCTGTCAGGAAGATAAGACCGCTCAATTATAGAAAATAGATTTGTTTCTAAAACTGACGATTTTATCTGAAGATTTTATATCGATGACACGTTTTGAAATTTAATTTGAATCAAAATGACTGTTGTAGCCCCAATTTTAAACAAACCTTGAAAATGATTTTGTGATTCTGGATTCTATGGACAATGTAAAAAAATTTTCCGATTTGATTTGTCGGAAACCTCTGAATTGTTGTCCTCTTGTTTATACAAAAACTTTATTTAAGAGGAATTTTATGCCGACAAAAAGACGCGCTCATTTATTTAACATGAGATTCTCTAAGAAACGCTCGCATATTTCCACATACATGCTATAATTGCGTGAAAGAAGAGGGAATAACGAAGAGGGAATCACGAGAGGGCGAATCACGGGAAAGGAGGGGAGGAGGAGGGAATCATGAGAGGAGGGAATCGCGGGAAAGGAGGGGAGGAGGGGGAATCATGAAAAGAGGGAATCATGGGATGTATTTTTTATTTTCAAATGAGAAAAATTTTTTTCATGAGAGATAGGGCAAATAATAATAGCTATTTGATAGTCAATAATTATATATTTTTAATATTATTTTTATTTAAATGTTTATTAATGAATTAAAAACATATATGTATATATCGAAGGTTTGACTCCGAATTCCGTTTTCTAAGAATTCAGGGCATACCGTCTGTTTCTTAATCTTATCGCGTTTATTCACTATCCCATCTTTTAAATTCAAATAAATTTAAAATAAAATTATTTCTAGACTTCAAATTAAAGTTTCCTTTGTCTTATTTATGAGCTTGGGTTTGACATTCAAGTTCAGTCCGCGGCATTTGTTTGATTAAATTTTAACGGGTCTACATGTCTTATTCGGCATTATTTCTTAAAAAACACAGTTTTACGAGTCAAGGTTCTGTCCGATTATAAGGGTTATATCATTATATTTTATATCATTATAAGGCCTAGGTATTCAAAAAACTTTTTATTTATAAATGGCATAACTTAAGCTTTTTTATAGTTTCAACATCAAAGTAACGCATTTTTCTTGTCACAAAGTTAATGAAGGGTTCATTAAAAATGTAACTTATTTCTGAAGAGACGAATGCTAGGGACAAATTCTGATAGCTTAGTTCCAACAAAAAACTTCCAACCAACTTAAAAATATTTATTTTTCAAATTAAATAAGTCCAATAATTAAGAAAATAATTGAGCCAAATAGTAAGCCAAAGCAATAAGACAAGAACCAAAGAGACCCAGCCAAAGGAACAACGGAACCCCGAATTTTCCTAATAGAACATGTTTCTAATAAACACAAGTGTTTCTATTAGGAACAATACGATAACAATATACATTTAGACTAAAAAAGATGAATTTGTCAATTCTGACAATCTTCCTTTTTCCTTTTTTCAATCTATTTTATTTGACGGGAGGAATGTATAGAGGAAACAGGCAAGGTAATTTGAAGGATATTTTAATTATTTGCGATATGCTATTATAATCTTGATAGGAGGATATTTTTGTGGGTTTTAATTTAAATAGGATATGAACTAGATATTTAAAATATTCAGGGATTTAATTCACTGGAATTACTGCAACCAATATTCTCATAAAGATAAAAAATTAACCGAAAATTCTTCGGTAACTACGAAAATTCGTATGCCTTTGGGTGAAAATGAAAAAAAAAGCAATAAGCAAAACAAACAAAATGTTTATAAACACAAATTTTTAATGCTTTAGCTTATAATGTCATTTTTATATAAGAGCACATCTAATCAGTGTAGATCAACAAGAACCTAAATAAGCTCCAAGGACAAATATGAATTAAAATATTATCATTCATAGCGAAACTTTAAGAGTTATATAACATAATAAATTATAAAATTTGAGGCTATGGCTACAATGGAGAAGGATCGGTCCCTCCGCGCAATAATCAATCTGATCGACAACGAGAAGGATTACCTCGGGGTTATCAGCATTATGGATTTAACCGCGATGAAGAAACTACTCCGGCTGAACTGGCATTATTCTACCGTCACCAAAATTTTAATCAAAACCATCATAACAGGAATGAACGTATTTTTAAAATTTTTATTATCGTATATGTAGAGATTGCTGGTTATTGGATTAAAAATGCTATCTCCTGTTTAGGATATTTTCTAGAGTTTGATCCTATTTATGCTTAATTTCATTTGAAATCGTTGATAATAAACACAGACAAAACTTTAGAAAATATTCTAGCTTTGAAGATAAGTGTAATATTTGTTATGTCGGAGGTTTTTAGGTCTAACCACGACTCAACTAGAATTATTAGCCAACATTGGCCGACTGAATCTATTTTCAGTTGTATTACTCTATACAAAACAATCTTGAATAGGATTGTCGGTTTCAAACATAACCAAACCGAAACACTGAAGCTTTTCGGCTCGGTTTGTTGGTCGGTTTCGGTTAACCGAAGAATTTTGTGAAACAGACAGCCCTAATCTTTAATCCACTTAGTATTATTTGCAGGAGCAGAAGTAATTGAACACTCATACCCTGCAAGTGATGATGAAAGTGAAAATAATACTACAGAAAACAACAATTTTGGTATTTAAATATAAATTTTAAATTTTGAAAATTTTTATGTTAAATGATACTCTCGCAAAAATTTTACTTAACCGAATTACTGAGCTAAAAGACCGTTAAGAATGGCATTATTAGGGTTCTTTAATAAAGTAATACCTAAAGTATAAAATTTAAGGTTATGGCCGCCGTGAAGCTAACCTAGGTTATGGCCGCCCTAGTGGAGGAACTGCTCATATACAGCGTGGAGGACGATCAGGCAATAGTCGCCATGGAGAAGTATCAGGTCATGGCTTTTATGAAGGAGGATCAGGCTATGGCCACTCTGAAGGGCAATCGGGTCATCGAAGCCATGGAGAATCAAGTTATAGCCGCGATGGGCACGGATCAGGCTATGAACGCCATGGAGGAGGATTAATTTATCGCCGCGATGACGAAGGATCTGATGATGAAGCGAATGATGCTTATTGATTTTCTTCATGAAAATGCAGCAGAAGAACATTCGGAAAGCTTTGAAGCATTATATACATAGTCTAGCACGCAATTTTTGTACGCGTTGCATATACATAGATGTTCGAAAGTATCGAAATTCGTAGCGTTTACAAGTCCCTTTGTCTGATTATTTTTGGGAGACCCTGATGAAACCAGGAAAACAGTTACTTAAATAGGCAGAGTGTGCAACAAGGGTTTCAGAGTGGTTTCAGTACTAGGATTTCAGTACTATCGTTTCAGTGCTAGGTTTTCGGGTGTGAACTTTTTCAGTGTATATGAATTGTATAAAATGATTAAAATTATATGTTAATCATTTTAATTAACTTGTTCATCATTTAAATTAAGCAGAATTTAAAAAAAAACTAAGATTCTTTCTAGATACAGCTTCTCGAATTTTGACATCAAATCTTTAGAGAAATAGCAATCGAAAAAATATTGCGAAAACGAAACAGAAAAAAAGTTATATTTATTTCAGTGCCACTGATACGGTTCTTGGTTGCAGGTTAAGTTGCTGTGAGGAACACTGATTCCCATTTTCTCGATTCGGAACTGGCTTCATATCAATTCAGTTCCGCCACTTTGAAATAGAAAAGGGGACAAAGGGACTAAGACATGCAGACTGAAATCTATTGCTCCTAGAATTTTAGTTTAGTCAATTTGTCGCATGTCTGCTTTGTCTCGGATACTAAATTTTAAAGTGTCAAAAATCTGTTTCAAGCAAGAAAAAAACTTGCATATTGAATTAAAATTTAACAATCTGAGACAAAGTGTGTAGTTACATTACGCTAACCCCAAGTAGAATAGTCTAAACTCACATTATGAATGATACTATGTATCAGCTTTTGAACCTATTTTTATTAGTCATATTGATTATAACCTGTTTATATTATCCAAAAATTTAAAGTAGCTTATAAAGTAGTTTTATTTATTCGCTATTTTTATTTTACAGGGTGCGGCAAAAGTTCCCGTACTTTTAATAATCGCAAATTTATTTCAAATATTTTCTTAAATTTTATAAAATCTATGAAAAAGTGTTCATTAATATCTAAAGAAAAGAAAAATCATAACAAATGTTGAAAATGTACTCACTCCGCCAAGATATACGCGTCCAAACGCTTACTACTGAAACCACAACTAAATTTTTATATTATCTTTCGACGTTAGCGAAGCTAATAATTAATATTAAGTATTTATAATTATGAACAGATTTTTTGTTTAGATTAAGATTAGTGTTTTATTTTATTTGCAAATGATTAACTTATTTCGAGAAATTCCAGAGACTTAGCGGATGATAGATTCTAAATTGCTGTCTTGGTACTTTTTTTTTATTTTATTTATTTATTTATTTATTTATTTATTTATACGACAATTACAAGTAATATTTGTACACTAATGTGATAAAAAAATAAAAATGTCAATATTAAAAATAACTACTTATAAATTAAAACATAAAAAAATGGAAAATTAAAAAAATATAAAAAAAAATTTTTATTACTCCACTTCAGACAGTCTTAGTAAATCTATTTCTTTTGTATATTCCCTGAATTTTTTTAAAGTATTAATTTCAACTATTTCTTTTGGTAGTTTGTTCCATAATGAAATTATTCGGGCAAAAAAGTTATTTTTTATTTCTTTGAAAAGGGTCTATTTTTGTAAAAGTAAAGCCCTACTTTTGCCCGTTTAGTTAAAGTGAAATATTTTTCTAGTTCCAAATGAGTGTAATTTTTAAGAATTTTATGTGTCACTTAAGCCAACAGGTATGTTTTTTGACAAATAAAAGATGTGAGTTGATCAAACATTTCTGTTTCATTTTACTTTTTGCTTGCCTCAATCTTATGTTTAGATTTGAAATTAATCTATTAGACTATTGATAATGAATGCTGTCGAGTTTTGATTAACCTCAAAAAAGAATTCCAAAATTCAAGGAAATGATGAGAAGCTTAAAAAGCCTAACCTACACTTTAAATGTAATTTTTTAAACTTTGAAAACAAAACGAATACTATTTTAGATCAAGCATACTCACTTTATAGCAATAAATATTAAATAAACTTGGGTTCTCTTTTGTTAATTAGAATAATAATTTTAAAAAATTTAAAAAAATTTTGTCAAATAAAATTTAAAAAATAAATCTAGATTTATCTTTTACTTTTAAAAAATATAATAACAAATATTGTTCATGATTCATGGTTATATGCGAAGGCTATTTTACTGGAAAATTTTTGTTAATTTAGTTCTTTCAAATATTTTTAAATCTTTTCAATTCCCAAATGTTTGTTTTAAATATATCAGCCATTTTTCGTTTTCTATTCTTTATTTTTAGATTTTTGATCATTTGCTTGTTTGCGATCGTAGCCTAGAAAAAAATGTTTACTGATAATTATACGCTAAGCCCCCTTTCTATAATATTCTTTCATTTCTTATTTTTTTAGAAGTTATGACATTAAAAAAACCAAATTAGCAATATCTCTTAGTAAAAGTTTTAAGTTTTTTATTTATTGACATAGCTAAAAATCAAGTATTTTGTTTGGATAATTATAAATTTTGTGCACACCTCTTTAGCCATTATTTAAGTTACCTTCAATAAAATGCTGCCCATGCTTTTCATCGAGAAATAATGTCTCGAATGGAGTATCCATTCCAAGTTTTAATTGATCAAGAGTCGTTCGCTTTTTTTGCTCTTAAAATTAATTCATTTAAAACTCGAGAAATAAAATATTACAGTATTTACTCGATTAATTCCCCTGGGTAATTATTTTTCAACCCATCCGTGGCATGGGGAATTATTCAAGTGCGGGGAATTATTCGATTTTTGAAATTTGAACGTGTAGTAGGGTATTTGTTGGAGGGGGATCGTTGTTATTATTTTTATTCAAGTCGTCCGTAGCAGGGGGAATTATTCGAGAGAGGGGATTTCTGAGTGAGGGGAATTAATCGAGTAAATACGGTATTACTGTATTTATCCTAATTAAATGACACATATATTAATTGCAATCCAAAAATTTATTATTAGTTATTACAAGGGATGAGCGCAAGTGACAATCTCAAAAAACGCAACGCAAGGCCAAAATTTAACGCAAAAAACGCAGTGCGCTGCGCTCACCCCTGGTTATTACTGATGTTAAGTTACCTTCAAGAAGGTACTGTCCATCTTTCTCATCAGGAAATAATTGATCAAATGTAAGATCCTCTCCAGGATTAAATTGGTAATGAAACATTCGCTTTTTCTTACCTTAAAATTAAAAATCATTTTATTCAACTAACGATAATTTTTATTAAGTCTTTGAAAGTCTCCTGGGGCGTATTATAAAAAGCGGGTAGGGTTACCCGGTTCTTTGCTTGCGCCGAAAAATTTTTCTTTATTTAGCGCAGCAAGTAAGAAAAGGAAAAGAGAAGAAAAATGGGCATAAAGAGGAAAAAGTGGGAAGAGAAGGAAAAGGAGAAGGGATACTGTAGAGATGCGGGTAAGATTTTAACCCTGCTCGGAGCAGGGTAGAAATTATTTTAAAAAATCATAAAAAATCGAGATTTAATGGGAAAATTATAAATTAAATATTTTTAGATAGTTTGGAATGTCCTCTATTTAATGATATAAAGTTTGGAATTTTTTATTTAAAAATCAATTTATGGCAATTTTTAGCAAAAAGTACCTCATTATTTAGTCATTTTTTAAGGAAAAGTAGTACCTTTCAAGAAAATTCATAACTTTTAAAAAAATCTTTAAAAATTTTTGATTTTTTGGTAAATCATAGTTAACACTCCGAACTATATTTTGGCAAAAAATTAAATTTTTAGCTAACTTTTAAAAAAAGTTATGATTTTTCTCGAAAATAGGGAGAAATGAAAAATGAGCGGCGCCAAACCCGATGGTTAGAGAGCAAAGTCTTTGCTGCCGTTAACTGTCTGCTCTTCCCACTGCTCTTTAGTTGGAATGCTCGCGCCGCAGCAAATCGGCGCAAAAACCCCGCAGCTGAGGGTTGGTTAACCCTTACCTCGTTTTTATAATACGGCCCCTGGTGTCATTCTTAATAATTTTTTACTAATTTGAATACAATGCAAATATTAGATACTTGATATAATTACAACTTACTTGATAACCTCACTCTGTGTATAAAAGAATTTGTTTATTTTTTTAAATAAGGAACACCAAAAAATACCAAAAAACCGGATTTTATCACAATGCTCGGTTTGAGGGCTATCGTTCGCGGAAACGGCCTTACCCTGTTCGAACTCTATTAACTAAATTAAAATTAAAAATAAAAAAATTTAAGTTTTTCGTCGTTAAATCATAAAATAAGATGTATACCTTCTATAACGGTACCTTTGTTAAGGCCTTCATTTTGAATGTTTAATAGCTCCTGACAAGCCTTCTTAAGCTTTTTCCTTTCCTCACAACGTTTCTCTTTTAAAAATCCCATACGTTTAGGCTGTTTTCCTTCGTGTTTACTTGTATTTCCAAAACTTTCCTTGTCATTATTCATGCTTTCAGATAATTCGTGTAGTAAGCAAATAAATAGAAGAATTTCATATTTTTTCAAGTTCATCTTTAATAAAAAATTTATATGAAATAAATTAGAGTTCCTAAGGGGCCAGAAGTGTTAGGGACCGGAGGTTTGCCGTGGATATCATATCTGGGTTCGTGCTTGCTAATAAAATTAAAAATAAAAACTTTAAAATAAAGAGAATATTGACAGGATTTTGCAAAAAATATTTTTGACTTTCAAAATAAAAATTTTTATAAGAGAATTCTTAAATGCAAGTCTTTATGCCGTGTTTACATCTTGCGTTTTGCAGAAAAAAATAGCCTTGAGAATTTAAGAGAGAGATGAGAGAAAAGAGAGAGATGAAAGAGAAATGAGAAAGATGAGAGAAAAAAAGAGAAATTAGACGCGATTTTGTCTCTTCTTTTTTATGAGAGAGAGAGAGAGAAATTAGACGCGATTTTGCCTCTCCTATTTATGAGAGCGAGAGAGAGAGGGAGAGAGAGTAATGAGGCGTGATTTAGTCTCCCGTTTTTTATGAGAGAGAGAGATAGAGAAATATGACGCGATTTTGTCTCTCACTTTTTATGAGAGAGAGAAAGAGAGAGAGTGTAATGAGGCGCGATTTAGTCACCCCTTTTTTATGAGAGAGAGAGAGAAATATGACGCGATTTTGTCTCTCCTTTTTTATGAGAGAGAGAAAGAGAGAGAGAGTAATGAGGCGCGATTTTGTCTCTCCCTTTTTATGAGAGAGAGAGCGAGAGTAATAAGGCGCGATTTTGTCTCTCCTTTTTTATGAGAGAGAGAAAGAGAGAGAGAGTAATGAGGCGCGATTTTGTCTCTCCCTTTTTATGAGAGAGAGAGAGAAATTAGACGCGATTTAGTCTCTCCTTTTTTATGAGAGAGACTGAGAGGGAAATTAGACGCGATTTTGTCTCTCCTTTTTTATGATACAGAGAGAGAGCGAGAAAATGAGACGCGATTTTGTCTCTCCTTTTTTATGAGAGAGAGAGAAATTAGACGCGATTTAGTCTCTCCTTTTTTAAATGTTATTTTTGCCGTAAAACGCAAGACGACTTTTATGTAAACACGGCATTAGACATGGATGCGTGCGGTCCCTGAATTCGATAATTTTATTTAGACAGACTGTATTTTTCTATATTCTTAACTTTTTTTCGCTATTATATACACCAACGAGAGCGTTTTTCTTTAAAAATAACCGCGCAATTGAGTAAACAACATTGCGAGCATGTTGCCCTTATACATAGGCTTTGTAGGATGCCGCTTTACAGGATGCCTGCCATTTTCACGTGGAATAAATAAAAATAAATTTAAAAATAAATAATTAAAATTTAAAAAAAATTATCAAGAGTTGGTTAATCTGCCAAAGCGGAAGGTTAAGCTCCAGCTGTGGCAGGAAGAGGGCCGGAGGCGAGGGCGATGAGGGCCAAAGTGCAAAAATGTGTCCCAAAAATGGGGACGAGGGTCGGAGACCAGAAGTTGTTTAAATGCTTATTTTAAATGCTATTTTTGCTGTAAAACGCAAGACGCTTTTTATGTAAACACGGCATTAGACATGGATGCGTGCCCTCTAAATTCGATAATTTTATTTAGACAGAATGTATTTTTCTATATTCTTAACTGTTTTTGGCTATTTTATATCCAACGAGAGCGTTTTTCAAAGGTAACCGCGCAATTGAGTAAACAACCTTGCAGCATGTTGCCCTTAACATAGGCTATGTAGGATGCCGCTTTACAGGATGCCTGCCATTTTCACGTGGAATAAATAAAAATAAATTTAAAAATAAATAATAATAATTTAAATAAAAATTTTCTGAAGTTACATATTTTTCTTTCTTATACGCAGAAATTTAGTCATAATTTCGGATATTATATAGCTAAATATCAAATATACTTAATTAAAAACCATCTGGGTTTAGTAACAGCAATGCATATGAACATTACCATTTAGTTACGTTGGGGGGAGTGCTTTAAAGCATTTTCAGGCGCATACATGAACTCGCATTGAAAGCCTAAGGGTTTCTAACTGTGCTAAGTTAATTTTTTGCTTGGAGATGGCTTGGCTTCAGGACTTTGGCCCTAACCCTTCCTTTTTAGATGGAAGCGCGGCGGGTAATGCCCATCATTATTGATGGGCCGCGTTGGGTCTTCGGCTCTCGACCTTCCCTTTTAGACTGTTTAACTGTTTTATTCTATTTTATACCCAACGAGAGCGTTTCTTCTTTAAAAATAACCGCGCAATTAAGTAAACAACATTGCGAGCATATGCACTTATACATAGCATATGATGCCTGCTTTACAAGATTCACGTGGAATAAATAAGAATTAATTTAAAAATAAATAATTAAAATTTAAAATAAAAGTTTCTGAAGTTATTTTTCTTTCTCATACGCAGAAATTTAGTCATAATTTCGAAAATTATATAGCTAAATATCTAATATATTTAATTAAAAACCATCTGGGTTTAGTAACAGCAATGCATATGAACATTACCATTTAGTTACGTTGGGGGAGTGCTTTTGGAGGCGCGTACATGGACGCGCATTGAAAGCCTGTGGCTTTAAAACTGTGCTAGGTTTATTTTTTGCTTGGAGATCTATGTTAAATGTGTTTAGATTAATTTGTAGCTTTTTTGTGAATTTTGGGAAATATATACTTTTTTCGGAGCTTACCTTTAGTCTGTAGAAGTAGGGACTAAAATCCTCTTGGATGGGCTTGGCTTCCGAACTTTGGCCCTCGTCCTTCCTTTTTAGTTGGAAGCGCAACGGGCTATGCCCTTTATTATTTATGGGCCGCGTTGAGTCTTCGGCCCTCACCCTTCCTTCTTAGATTGACGCTCGTGGCTATGCCCTTCATTAGTGATGGGCCGCGTTGGGGGGCTGCGTAGCTGTTTTATTCTATTTTATACCCAACGAGAGCGTTTCTTCTTTAAAAATAACCGCGCAATTAAGTAAACAACATTGCGAGCATATGCACTTATACATAGCATATGATGCCTGCTTTACAAAATGCCTGCTATTTTCACGTGAAATAAATAAAAATGATTTAAAAATAAATAATTAAAATTTAAAATAAAATTTTCTGGAGTTATTTTTCTTTCTCATACGCCTAATAAAATTGGTCCTAGTTGAAAAATAAAAAAATATATCAAAATTAAATTTGGTGATTGAGTAAAGCAGATGGGCTATAGCTATTTCTCTCCTTTAGCTAGTGCAAAACGTTAATTGGCAGCTGGGAGCGAACCAGCTTCTTCAATAGACCGGACTGATGTGTTATCCAGTAACCACGCCGCCTATTCTACACCTTAGGAATTAAATAACTATATGCTTTACAATAGCGACTTGAACCTAAAATATTTATTTAAATTGAAATTTATTCCTAATTACAGTAAAATAGAATTGCAAGGTTAGAGCATCTAATGCCTTACAGGCATCTTAATTGCGCAATTTTGTTTGTAAAATGAACGCGAAGTTGGGGAAAAAATAGTAAAAAATATTTAAGAATAGAGATAAATACAAATTACCAAAAAAGGCAATAATTTTTAAAGCAAATTTTTAAAATTTAGAGGCCCTTTCCTTTATCAGCGAGTAAAATCCAAATCTATATACGCGCGCAGCTTTATATTTTTAAATAGACAGGGCAAGCATTTTAATTCATTTACCCTCTTCTTTTTATTAAAAATTGTCTTTATTAGCTTTAAAAAATTTTTTAACTATAAATTTTTATATTAATTAAAATTATTTATAAGTTTTTAAAATAATCCCTCTTTTTGCCCCCTTTTTGAGAGGCCATGCCCCCTTTTGGCGATTTGGAAATGCCCACCCTGAATCTAATTGTTGTGTCAGCACTTCCAGAAGGAATATAAATGAAAATAAATAACCCAGCATAGGGTTGGGCACAGTCGGTTGTGCTTCGGTCTGGGCTCATTCCATGATGGGTCAATTCCATCTCCCATCTAATGAATTTTTCCACAGCAAGAATTCTCGCCTTAACGAAGGCAGAAAAACTCATTACTGCAAGGTCCCATGCATCATTGCAGGACTTTTGCCTTTCTTATATTAATTACGATTAAGCAAATGTTTTTAAAAATATTAAAATTTTCACTAAATTCTATTATATTTTCCATATATTTAAAGGTAAATTCTAAAATGTCCAAGTTTGGAATTTTTCTGTTCTACATTTTAATTTTTTGGGAGATAGTAGAATGTATGGATAATAAAGGAAAAGGTAAAGTTGGGGAAGAATCTTCCGGACAAGAAGGGGGAGCAAGTAGTCAAGGTCGTAGAGGAGGAAGTCGAAGAAGTCATGCACATATACCAACTCGTGAAAGTGAACCGACCCAAAACTGGAATGAGGAACACGAAATGGGACCAACAGAGGGCCATGCCCCAAATCTTGACGATGAAATTCAAAATCAACATGAACTTCTTATGCAAGAACGGTTGATGCATTTGCAACAGCATACTGAGATGATAAATCAGCTCCAAAATGCAACAGAACGGTTAAATCTTCCTCAAGAGCTTCGCAGAAATCTACGTATTAAACCAGAAAAGTTAATGCAAAATATGCAAAAGAAAAATGAAAAAATAGCTAAGCTCCAAACTAAAAGAGAAAAAAGTTTAAAGAAAAAAGAAAATGCTATATATGATCAAGGCAGAGAGGACTATCTCGATGGATTTGAATTTTCAAACGAAATGCGTGAGATTGCAAAGAAAAACAATAAAGATTTGAAGGCATTTTCGAAGGAGAAGATGGCAGAAGTTCAAAATTATTTATACGGTAAATAAATTTTCTGGAAATAAAATTGGCGAGTTTTATAGAGGAAACAAAAATAGTGATAAACCTGCTGGATTTTCTTCCGCTTCCACCTTCCGCTTTTTAAAATTCAAAATTTTCCAGCCCTGTTACATAATATACATATTTTATTTATTTTGATGGTAATACATAAATGTTCGGCTAACTTAAGCCAAGCTTACTTGAGGAAAACCTCGGCACTTGTAATCATGTGACTTTATTTTCACTAAAATATAGATTTTGACCAATTTATTCAGTCATTGGAAAAGTAATCAAATAATATTTCAATTTCAGGACACGTTGCTGAAGATGATGTCGTTCATAATCCTGATCCAGTTCGTTATCGTTTGGAAGGTGGAGAACCTCAACCCTTTATGGCTGGTCAACAGATACAACCTCATCAGCTTCCTACTGGTTTTGACCCGATTTCTCAATATACTGGACATCCTTATCAACAAGGTTGGCCTTTAAATGATTTAGTGATTGCTTTGTGTTTGGAGAGGTCGTGAGCTGAGTAAATCAGTCTGAAAATTCAAGACTGATTGTTAGTCGAGGTAAAAAAAAAGGTAAAAATGTTCAAAGATTTCTGTAAAGATCCTTTTGATTTCGGCGAAACGCTGCCCTTTATCTACCTTTTTTGTGCTGCTCTTAAGTCGGAAGTAACTAGAAGGCATTCTTTGCTAGGTTTTATACGTAGTAAAATAAGCCCCTTTAATTTTCGCAATTTTCAACATATCGCGATTTTCAGCAATGTTGGCCTAGCCCCCTTAGCAGAACCGTAACGTTTTACAGCATATTTGAATTTTTAATCCAAAAATTAGTTTGTCCCTCTTATGGTTTTGTTTTCAGGGTCTAATATCTGGGAAAAGGTCAAGGTATTAGCTATAAGGATACTTAAAACATGTTTGAGTTGTTAAGCTCGCCAAATTGCCGTAATACCGAACCTGAAAATTATAAAATTTTGCCTGCCGACGGCGCGAAAGGATAATTTTTTATATATTTATCTCAATTGGGCTTTTGATGGATTATCTGTAGTTTCTGAAAGAATATAAGTGATTAAATAAATATTTATTTAAGAGCATCAGATGTCGTTTACTGATTTGTTAAACCAACAAATGGCTCAAGCAAATCCTATGCCACAAAATCTTCAACTCGTACCTCATCCTTCAGGTTCAATTTTATGGGTGCCGGAATTTTCGTCTCTGGAACATTCGTCTCCAAGACTTTTCGGAACTTACGTCTCAAACATTTTTGGAATTTTCGTCTCCAGCGGAATATTCGTCTCCGCAATTTTCGTATCCGCTAGGAATTTTCGTCTCCAAAGGAAAAATGTTGTGTTCCGTCAACGGGGAAAGTTCGTCCGTCAACGGTGTTCCGTCAACGGGGGATGTTGTTTCGTAAACGGGGGACATTGTTCCGTCAGCGGTGAGGTAGTTTCGTCAACGGGGAATGTTGTTCCGTAAATAGGGGACGTTGTTCCGTCAGCGGGGAATTTGATCCATAAACGGGGGATGTTGTTCCGTAAATGGGGGACGTTGTTCCGTCTAAAAAAACGTTGTTCCATCAGCAGGGATTAAAAATATTTGGGTTTGTAATCTGCAAACCAGATTATGATGAAATTTAGGGGTGAACTCATAAAACTGGGACAGAGTCAACTCCATCCCAGGGACTGCAATGAAAACACAATACCAAATTTAATTAAAAATTTAACTGGGGGGAGGCTATTTAAGAAGAAATATGGTAAATACATGTTCAAAAATTCAAATTTTATTAAAAGTTAATGAAACTATTCCTTAAGGACCTATTCCTTAAGGACTAATTAGACCCAATAATTAAGTATTTTAGAGAATTATCAGGGGTTCTGGGGAGGTGAGTCCATTGTACTATAACTAAATTACTTATATTATGTATAATTAAGGTCCGTCTTATATTCTTACTCCAACTCAACACGATGGTAAATTTATTAAATTATTTTTCATATTATTACTATTTAGGTCAACAGCGTGGGCATATCACCAATTTAATTTCTACTGTTCCAAATGTTCCAGGATATACTCTACCAAGTATCGGACATGGACATACTGTACAAGGACGCCGAGGCCGTGGAGACGGGCAACGTGGCCGTGGCAATCGTGGCCGCGGTAATAGTGGCCGTGGTTGGTTTTTTATTTATCTAATTACTTTATTTAAAGTAATATTGTCTTTTAATTTGTTGGTCGATGATTAAGTGGTCTGACTTCACTTATTTAGATATTTTTATAAGATTGGGTTCGAATCATGGGATGGGAAATTATAGTTAAATGATTTTTCCTTCTAAAATACCTAAATGTGTTTGAAACTTGATTTATTAATAAATTTTCAAAAATTTTTGCCTGAAGCGCAAAAAGATAGAAATTTGGCCCTATGATTTTCCTACATTCAAAAACATTCAGATGAATTTCCGATGAAGTTCTCCATTTTTGCACCTATTTTTTATTTTTATCACCCATTTTGGGAATTTTAGACAACCTATTTAGGTACCTATTCTAAGGTTTTTAGACCTAAAAATCCGATCCCTATATATTAAAACTTGAAACAAAAACTATGTGACTGGTTATAAAAGTTTATTCTATAGGGGAATGAAATTTTGTCTATCATCTTGAAGAGGACAGTAAATTGAAAAAAATATGATGAGAACTAACGAAACACAACTGTATATTTAGTAGTTTTAGTAGAGTTGTCGGTTTCACCAAATTCTTTGGTTAACCGAAACCGAACCGAAAATCTTCGGGTTTCCGGTTCGGTTTGAAACCGACAACCCTAAGTTTTAGAAACAATTTACATACGTTCTATTTTTAGAACCAAAAAACATTTAAATATTATCGAATTCCATCGACATAATTGGTATACAAGATTTAGCCAGATTCCTCGATAACTATCCTAGGTAACTAACGAAAAGCAACATTTCAACCTCTCGCTGAGGAGGGTTAAAATAGAGGTGGGCTAATTATTTGAGGGAGGGCAATTGATAGTGCTTATATGGTGTAAGGCTTAAAGATGTAATCCTTGAGAAACGAATAAAAACCCCGCCTAGAGAGAAGGGAAATAAAGAAATCGGCTTAGTTATGTTCATTCCAACTTTGTTCTCAATTCATCAATGGCCTAGTTTTCGGTCTGCTATTAGGCGGACCAAATGGTTAACCAATATCATTCACCCGCTCGCTTGCGTTACCTCTGGAAGTTCTATTTACCGCATGCATTACCATCAACATCTTCTCTATTAATTAAGGTTGGGCCCCTCTAATTAAAATTAACTATAGTATAGAAACGTTACCCTTCCGAATTTTTACAATTTACACCATGGATCAGAACCAATTCGAAATCACTATATGAGTTTTACAAACAGATTAAACAAATTTGTAAATTTTTATGGAATTCGATAATAATTTACTAAAAAGCATTTTCTATGTAGATGTAGTCAGAGGTGAGTCGGAATCCGATTTCCGAAAAAAAATTTGATTTCCGAGTTCCGACTTTTAAGCCAGTTCCGATTTCCTGATTTTCCGATTTCCGACATCTCTGACTGTTCCTCCCACCTCTGCATGTAGTTTACACAAAAATTCATTTTAGTAGAATTCACAGATATAGAAGAAACATTAAATACTTTAGGTATTTACTTGTTTATTCTGTGATTTATTACAACATACATTTTATTTAACGTTAAATTAGTTAGATTTACTCTTTTTAATTTTAATTTGGTAATATGAAAAATCAGAAATCATTGAATCGGCTATAGCTTTCTAATGGTAAATGTCCATTTGGCGGTCTACATTTCCGCAAAGAGAATCTGCTCTTTTCTTTCCTTTTCTTGCATTTTTTGCCTGGGAGAAGTGCTTCGCTCATTTTTCCTTTTCTGTCATTTTTCCTTATCAATACAATATGTTTTCCTTTTCAAATTGCAAAGTAAAAATAATACCTCTAATTTAAATGATTTATTTTACAAATGAAGTTTTGGATTATAAAAATTACAATGATAAATTCTGAAATATTGTAGATTATTGCTATCTTATAGAAACTTTCTATGGCGTTCTAAAATGATCTAAAAAATTTTAAAACAATATTTAAAGAGACTTTTACAACTTTTCTACGTTGATCTTCGGTTTATCAAGATATCGATATTCAGTAAAGATATGGGCTCAGTTTTTATATTTATTTTTATTTATTTTATATTTTTTTTATTTTATATTTATTTTAAAATTTATATAAATTTTTAAAAAATCATAAGGTTTATGTTTTCCAACTTATTGTTGTGTCCGTGATTTAAGAAAATTTAATATTTATTTTTAAATGTTGTTTTTAATTATCTTAAAAGTTTTCCCCGCTTAATTCAAATTCTTCCCCCAAACTATATTTGCAATTTAAACTTTGCCAACCTATATTTAATTCCCTTTTATTTATTTAAATATTTTCCTTCCTTATGGCTTAATTTTAAATACATTCACATTTCCCTTCTTTGTCTATCCCGCTCTTAACTTTACAATATTTCCCTCAAAACATAATTTGAATTTACTCTTTATGCTTCCTTATCAAACCTTTCCTAACCTATAAACAAATCTTAAACATATTCAACTTTCTTTAATTACCCGCCTTTTATCAATCATATAAAGACCCATTTATTTTCTGTACATTTCAGCTTCAATTGAACTAAGCTTAAAACTTAAAATAAAATATTGAATAAATTGAGTCCTCATTAATTTAGAGTTAAAATAAAAATAAATAAAGTTATTTCCTCAAATAAATTTGAGAGTAAAATATTGTTAGTCTCGGACAGACATAACACTTATGTATACAATTATGACCAGAGCGAGTTTTTTTAGGTTTTTCTCTATTTTTTTGCGAACTAGTTTTGATGAGATATGCACAAAAAACACTGTTTTGGGTCGAAATAATGAGTCTATATTGGACCTATTCGAACCTAAAAAACCTATTTCGGCCTTTTTGGACCTAAAACCTATTTGCAACCTATTTCGGACTTTTTTGAAACTATTCTAGGTTTTTTGAAAAAAATCTTAAAAATTGCCTTTATTTTCGCAAATATTTGAGAATTTAAGTCATTTTTTCACTAAATCTCTGGTTTTTTATAAAAAAATTTTTAATTTTGATATTTAATTATCCTTTTTAACCAATTATCGGTAAAAATTACTTTGAGGACAAAGGCGTGATTAGTTCTCAAAGGCGTGATTAGTTCGAAAGAGCTCGCCGAGCTGAGTCGAATAACACTAAAATCAAAGCGATCTGACTTCATAGGGCAGAGTTACATGGACCCAAATATCGAACAACCATACGGGGGAAAAGACAATTTTGAGGTGAAAAATTCGATTTTTTGAATGATAGCTCATTTGAAAAAGCTTCTCAATCTGCGTTGATTAACACCAAAATCAGCGCAATCTGACTTGATAGGGCCGAATTACGGGCAGTGAAACTTGAAAAACCATAAATTGAAAACACAAAATTGAAAAAAACTCTAACAATACAAACTATTTGTTAAAAATTCGTACCTATTTTGATACTTTTTGCGTTTTTTTCAACCTTTTTAAGCCTTTTTTTCTAACCTTTTAGGTACCTATTATCAGGTTTTTTGAACCTAAAAAAATTCGCTCTGATTATGAGATTATTAAAATAAAATTTCTAAAAATTTGAATATTCGCGCAAATCTTAAAAAATTTAAATGTTGGCTAAAATAAATTCGTAATTTGAAAAGAAGAACACGTATAGCTGGCAAATTTTGGGATATCATATATATCTGGATCCATGTACAATATCCGAACGCGAGATATTCAGATTCGCCAGAATAAATATATTAACTTCACAAAGAATATTATGCATTAAAAAAGTTACGATAAGAAAATAGGTAATTAGGATTGATGACTCAAATATGTAGAAACATGAACAAAGAAAAATTGGGTAAATTTAACAGTTAAAGTAGGAAAAGATAGGAGTTAAGACCGGATTGCACAAATAGGGAAAAAATAGAAGGGTCACTATAATACGTGGGGCATAAGACCTGGATTTTAAATATACTCCCGCAGACTGAGTCGATCGTATAATTGTTTTTTCGAGGACATTAAAACTCGCAAGATAAGGCTCCTGAAAATTAAAAAACCAAGAGGGCCGTAAGCTGATTTTTGGGGTAAAAAATTCTGATATGTAAATTATAGCTCATTCTATCTCTCTCTCTTAAAAAATATTTTAAAATGAAAATTGCTTAATGATAATTAATTAATAAAATATGATAGCATTTTAAAGACAATATTGCTTGAGTTTTTAATAAATTGCGAGCCAAATTAAGACAAGAAGGCTGTTTGCGAGCCAAGAAACAGCGAGTAAAGCTACTTCTTACATAAGCTTATTCTAATTGCAAAAATATATCTAGCCAATAAATAAATAAGCAAATCTAAACACGTAAATTGCTATTTCACGTGAAGATAAGTCGATTAAAGACCTTTCCCTATAATAAAAAATACAAGGCAATATGAAAGATTGGCCGGCATAGAGGTAATTTCATGGCTCGGATAAGACATTGAATTTTTATTATTAAATTTTATATAGAAAAATATAATTCTCTAAAAAATAGAGTAAAGCAGCTGGACTAAAGCTATTTCTCTCCTTTAGCTAGTGCAAAATGATATTCAGCGGCTTGGAGTGAACCAGCATCTTCAGTAGACCGGACTGATGTGTTAGCCATTACAACACGCCGCCTACTGCACAGCCTTAGGAATTAAATAGCGGCGCAAATTTTCTCGGCGCAAAAGTCACGGAATCATAACAATTATAAATCATATATAACACTATAATTAATAGTTTCCATTTTCGATTTATTTTTTGCAATAATTCGAATTCTAAAAAAGACTGTAGGAATAAGTCCTAAATATATTAAAGCTAATGAACCAATCTCAGAAAATTGCAAAGGTTTGGATGGTGACTTAATCATATTAGTTGCGCGATGCAAGTTTGTTAACCAACCAACAATCCTACATTTAAAACAGAACCAACACCACCACACTTTCATTTTTGATCTGCTAGGTGGGAGGTAACCCCGCCAGACTTAAATAAACTCAAACATTTTTTAAATATTCTAAAAAATATTTACTATACTTTTGTTTTTTTAAAAAATAGATAATTTTGTTTTGTTTGTTTCAAAGGCGTAAAAATAAATTGGTTAAGGAAAAAGAAACATCCAAGCATGCGTTAATAAAGTTGAAAGTTTGAAAGTTAACAAAGACCCCCTATAATCTTCTTTTCTCGATTCTAAATGAATTCTTAATCTTCATCTGATTCATCTTTTTCTTCGGAAATGGTCTCTTCTTTAGCAGGAATGTCGATATTTGAAATTCTCGAATTTCTGGAGTCTTCAAAATATATAAAAAAAAATTTTTTAAATATCTGAAAATCCAAACCTATTCGAAGTGTACCAGGTGCAGGCAGAGGCGGTATTCCATATTCATTACTAATATTTCTGCTAGGTGAATAGCTGCCTCTAAAACTCGACATACGCCCAAATGTTGGCTCTTAAATATTTTATAAATCATTACCGTTAGTTTATTTTAAAAATTAAATATTGAGTAGCTAAATTATTGAATTTATAACTATTTTTTAGTAGCAAAAGTAAAAATATCATAAAAAAGAGCAAGGCTGAACCGAGAACTTGACTAGAAATCTGACGCATTTCGTGTCTGTTAGTTGATGATGTAGGGATGATTTTTAAAAGCTTTTTCAGTGGTTAAAGAGCATAAAAAGATAAGAAAAAGTTTAACCGTTGCCTGGTGAATCCTGCCCGGTGCTTAAACTTTTGCGAAACTCTTACCACAATAATCTATTGAAAACTTTTGTGTATTTCGTTAAAATGGACAGTGAGATATATACAAATGTTATAGATCTGACAGCTGTATTGAGTAACGTTCCCTCAGCTTTATAAAAGAAAAGAAAAAGCCCAAAAAAATTCAGTATTAACCGAACGATTTAAAAAAAGAAAAAGGCTTTTTCTTACTTCCCCCTGCCTCTTAAACTTTCCCATTTTTGTGTTGAATAAAAGTATTTTGTTAATAGTTTTGTTTTAACCGTTCTTAGTTAAGGTTGGGGACCGGACTCCCAGGGCGTCTCCCGAAATTCTTTCGACCTTTGTATGACCCAACCCTGGGAGGGAATCAATTTTTCTTAATAACAACTTTTCCAAGTAGCCCGTAATTCTAAATTTTATAACAATTTAGCTAATAAACGCTTACTTTCTTGCCCCTTCCCTTTTTCTTGAATTTGTGTCTTTTCCTTAACTCTCATTGGAATTCCTCCTTCATTAAATTCTATTCCTTTTCCTTTGTTTTGAATTACAGCCATTCGTTTTCGATATTCTTCCGTAAAATTAGGTGGTAAATCAGATGATTTATGTTTTACTCGCATGGGTCCTATATTCAGTTGCTCACCAGCTATTCCATGCCCAATAATTCCATGCTCAGCCCTTCCAAGTTCATGCATTCCTTCTCCTGTGCTTGGTGGTCTTTGGCCACCAATTATGCGCCCACGTCCTCTCCCGCTTGATCGTCCCGCGCTCTCTTCTACCTTTCGTGGTGAAGAAGGTTCTTCACCAGCTTTATCTTTACCTTTACCGCATTCTATTAAATCAAATAAAATAAAAAATGTAAATAGAATGGTTGCAATTTTAGGAAAATTCATCTAAAATTTTTAAAAAATCATAATGGTTTGTGTTTACTAATTTAGGTATATTATGAGAATATCACAAGAAAATTTCTAAAATTTTGGATGTTCCTGACAGAAACTTGGTAGTTTAGCGGATATACATAAAGGATTTCCGCTCCCTTATAATTTTGAGCAGTCAGAAAAGAGCGAAAAGCAAATTTGATAAATTCATTATTAGTCACGTCTAAAGGCATTTATATTTTATTGTAATTTAAAATAAAATATTTTAAAAATACAAAAAATTTTAAAAATTAAAAAGTAAGCTGTAAATGAATTCGAGCTGCTTGCCCGGTCAATTAAATGCGCGATGAGCTGCCTGACTGTCAATTAAAATGCGCGCGTATATGGGTTAGGATTTCACTCATCTAAAGAGAGTGTCTCTACATTTTAAAATTTGGGTTTAAAAATTATTGCAAAATTTTGCCCTATGTAATTTTATTCTTTTTTTTTAGCCGACAGGGCGCATATACATGTCATATGTTGCCAGCTATATACATATTTCATAATTATATAATTTAAAAAAACAAGAATATAAGTGTTTTATTAGACGGAAACTCTCTTTAATAATTTGATTTTCGTTTAAAAGTTCCAACCTTTAGTTCTAATTTAGACAGACAAAACATTTTGGCTCTACTCCAGTTTATGCGTCCTATAAATGCGTCCTATCGGATCCACGATTTCAGATTTGTAATCTCCGTATACACTTTTGAATAATCTTAGTTATATGAAAATGGGCAAAATTACAAAGCTGAAATCGTGGACCAGACAATCACTGGTTATAGCATATACATATTATTGTACTAATGTTTCTTTTTTTAAATCGTTTAACCCCCGCCTAAGCGTTTTAAATGCTGCAAAGTGAATCATCTTTACAATAAAATATATTTTTAAGAATTTACTTTTTATTGGACGCATAAACTTTGATTGGACGCAAAAACATTTTTAGGACGCATAAATGTCGATTGGACGTATAAACTGGAGTAAAGCCAAAATCTTTTATCTATCTAAATTTTAACTAAATGTTTGAAACTTTTAAACGAAAATCAAATTATTAGAGAGATTTTCTGTCTAATAAAACACTTATATTCTTGTTTTTTTAAATTATATAATTATGAAATATGTATATAGCTGGCAACATATGACATGTATATGCGCCCTGTCGGCTAAAAAAAAAGAATAAAATTACATAGGGCAAAATTTTGCAATAATTTTTAAACCCAAATTTTAAAATTTAGAGTCACTCTCTTTAAATGAGTGAAATCCTAATTCATATACGCGCGCATTTTAATTGACAGTCAGGCAGCTCATCGCGCATTTAATTGACCGGGCAAGCAGCTCAGATTTATTTACATTGAAGGCTAGCTCACCCCCCCCCCCTTTTCAACAACAGGATCGCCAGAAAAAAACAAAAATTAAAACATAAGAAAGGGCTGAAAATAGTTACAAACTTAAAGTAGTCGGTTGTTTAGGATGAAGGGAAACAAAAAGCACCGAATAACTTAAAGCACTAAAATTTTATTTTAAATTTTAAGTATTTAATATTAATTAATGAGAATAAAATTTTCTGCCAAATTTTAAAGTCAATTTTCTTAGTTTTTTTGCTCATTCTTGGATTTTTGGCTTTTTTGGCAAGAATTTTTAAAGCCGAATCCATCGATATTTTTCCAAATCGAACTTTAATCTACATATAAGTTAAACTGGATATCATCTAAATTATATTTTATAAATATCTTTAAAAAACACGGGAAAACACGGGAGTATGCCCAATTTTTAGTAATGAATACAAAACAACTCGGTTTTGATTAAAGAGATTTACTGTACACAGACTATGTCGCATTCTGTAATTGCGTCCAGCTCTGCCCACGAGTAAAATAAACTCAAACATTTTTAACATTTTTTTCAAATTTTTTATTCTTGTTTTTAAAAGAAAAATATATAATTTTGTTTTGTTTGTTTCACTGGAGTAAATAAAAATTGTTTTTAGGAATGGGAAAGGAAAGGAAGAAACATAATTTTGAAAGTTTTTAAAGTTAACAAATCACGCGGGAAATTAAAAAATATAATAAAGAATTGAAGAAAGTCTTATCTTTCTTTTCAAAAAAAAATTTTAATTTTTTAAATTAATTTTTCCGCAAATTTATAAATTAATTTGACTAGAAAACTTCACGTAAAAGAGAAAAAGTGAGTTAATAAAATGGCTAAAAAATTTTTCTATGTTTCTGAGATTTTGCTGGATATACATACATTTTTATTATCGACCTCTCTGAAAGTTTCAGTAATTTTAGTTTTGTATTTCAAAAGTTATGGTCAAAAGACAACTTTTTACTAAAAGTTTTTAAATTTAAAAAGTTTTTAATTTAAAAATTCAAAAAATTTTAAAAAGAAAGATAAAGTTACTAAATATATAAAAATAATCATAATAACATTTAACTAGAGAATGTCTAATATAATTTTAATATAAATTGGAAAAAAACTAATCGCGATTATCTAAAGTTGTTTAAATTACAGTTGTGAAAAAAATCTACTTAATATTAAATAGTTGAAAAATAATTTTCATAAAACTAGCCATGTCGATGTATATTTTATTTGAAAAATTAATACATAATTGTATAAAAACTACGAAACTTGTTTCTATAGAATGTTTGATTTGTGTTTGCTGATAATATCAGCCCAAAAACTATTCAGTGATTTTGAAAGACCTCTTTACTAATGGCGGTTTTGTACCCTACAAATACGTTTGAGCCATATTTCATGTATTATTAAGCCACTAGTGCTACAAGCCTCTAGGGCTACAGTTTCGCTATTTTTATTACAAAAGAATTAAAATTCCAATAAGAATAGATATATATTTTAAATTTACGAATTTTTATAACACCGGATAAACTGTGGAATATTCAAGGGGAAAAATATGAAAGCAGATTAAAAACAGAAATAGAACAAAGTAATTTCAAATTATCTAATCAAATTTATTTTCAAATGTTTATTTACACATTTGTGCCATCGGTATGTCCGCATAAATTGAAAAAGAATGTGGTAATTAATTAAAAATAACAGGTTAAGGCTAGGAAATTTAATACTATTGTTTCAAAATTATTTAGTTAAATTACCTAGCCTTTTAAATATAAAGAATGATTGTAATGATCATAATATTCCAGCAACAACTATATAGTAGAGATGTCCACGAAAACTTGCCAATATCAATAACGAAAAAACTGAAGGAAGGTCTTAATTTAAGATTCATAAAATAGAGCTTGGAATTTTTACTATATATAGAGAAGGGATTACAAGGTCATAAGACATATCTTAAAACTTATCGATCTCAATAATGCAATTTTTTAGAAATCTCGTCTGGTTCACTTCTCTACTATATTCCAATTTTAGTGTAATAAGAAAGAAAATCGCGGAGGTTTTGAAATTCGTTTCATGCTCATTTTAATTAATTAAATATTATATACGGAGTAAATGAAAGTTTTGAAGAATGAGGAAACACGTTAAAACAGAAAAGATTTTTAACGTTTAACAAACAAAAAATAATTTTGAGGTGTGGAATTGAAAGAGCCGAGTGTTTTGCATTTTATTTGGATAAAGTTCTCTCAATTGTGGTAAATGATTAAATAAAAATAATTATTAAAGAAAGGAACGGCAGCTTTCTGGTAAAAATAACGGGCTTTATTCAATAAAATAAAATTAAAAATGCCAAAGAAATTCTGCAATTAAACATTTTTAAGAGTAAATAGCCTTCTGGGAATGATTAAAAGACTGAGCTTCTAAAGCGCAATCATTTTAAAATGTAAAGCAGTTTCGGATGTTCAAGGCGGAGTTCAAAAACCATTATGAGGTTTAGAAAGCTACTATAAATCACTTTTTCCTAACTTAATAAATCAGAAAAATCAAATATATTAGAAAATTTTTTTGGCATTTTTTTGTAACAAAAAACAACATAAAAATAAAAAAATGGAATATTTCAGGGGAATCAAAATACCAAAAAATAATAGTTCTGGCATTTCATATATAACAAAATCGGTAAACAATTAACAATTCAGGAATAGTATGGTGCAAATTTTCTGTTCGTGCCTCAAAAAATTAAAATTTTTTTCACAAAACGATTTTTCCCTAAAAGTCATAACGCCTAAACACCGCCAAATTTGAAAAAATTAAATAGCCTGTCAATATTTGGATTCACTCCATTTGTATTTCCTCATCTCTCAATTCCTCATCATCATCCTCTTCCCCCTCTTCATCATCCCCTTCTTCCTCTTCGTCATCTTCCTCTTCCGCTGCCTCAGCGGCGAGTGTCGACACTGTCCCACGCATCATTGGACTGTCTGTGTTGCTGCTACAGGTGCCTGAACTGCTTGAAGACGCGGCAGAGGTGCGCCTTCGATCGTCTCCATTCATTAAAGAATTATTTGAATTGTGTTGTGTAAATGTTAAAAAAGTCAAAAGAATATCAGGTTCTATAGTATTCAAATTTGGTTGTTGTTGTTGATATTCGACAAAAGCCTGGACCAGGTTGGAAATGTGTGAAGCAATTTTCTGGAAAATATTTTATGATGTTTTAATTAATAATTAAATAATTTATATTAAATAAAAGCTCTCAGAAAATAAAGTTTAATTTAATAATTATCTCTCCCTCTAGCCCTGGAGTTATAAGTTGAGCTGTACATCTAAGCTCAAAGGTATAACACTCAAGTATAACTAAGAAACATTTTAATATCATTCGATAAGGAATTTAATGGGCTACGAATTATATAAAATCATCAAAATTTTGAATGACTGTTAATAATGTTAAGGCTTTTAGACTAGCGAAAGTAAATATTTTCTGTGATTATATGGATTTTACTTAAATTTACTTGAGTTTAAAAATTGAAAAAAAAATAAAAGTTGAGTAAAAAAATTCAATTGACTATCGAGAGCTTTAAAAATTTTAAAAATGTTCATCTGATGAAAATGTTCATCTGATGAGAAAAAAAACTAACACCCACTTATATTTAAATAATTTCTCCCAAATCTCCTACCGTAATATTGGTAACAAGCATTAACAATCTTCCAAAACGTCCAATTGCCAATTGCATTTGTGGACATTGATCTACCAAATGCAGAAAGAGAGCATTTTGAACTGAATCTCGAGCAACATTAAGCAGACGAATAGTCTCTCTCCCTAGCCCAGGGGTGTGAGGTTCGAGAGCGATTATTGCCTTCAAAGTAACATATTCTACTTCACTAAGAGAAAGTTGTTCAAGAGATGGCTGCTGAAATGTAAAAAAAATAAATTGATGTTAAAGTTTAGCAGTCCTTAGATCATATAGATATATTTTTCCATATTTTAGGTCCTAAATTAGAAATTTAGTAAAGTATCACACTTAACTCACAAAAATAATTTGAAAAACAAAAAATGCTTAACACATGCTGATTCCCTCTCGAATTATTTATTATAAAAATCTAATTAAAATAATATATACTTTGCAAATAAAAACTTAGCTAATTGCAGTAGTATGTAGGTCTTTCATATGTCCTTACCGAATTTTCGGTTCTGTTTGTTCGTATGTTAACTCACATTATAACTATTAATTAAGCCTAATAAATCCCTGTAATATTCAAATATCCAAAATGCTAACCAAAGTATTTAGCCACTCAGCCCGAATAGTCTCCAAACGCCATCGAAGCATTGGAGGACACATTGCCCCCTTTCTAGGCAAAAGTAAATCCAAAGCAGTGTGTGCATCAATGAATAATCCATTGGGCAACAAAATGTGTTCACTTCGATGTGCAAACGCACTTTGACAAGCTACAGCAAAGACCGTAAAGGGTAACAGGGTGCCTCGTAGGAGTGACAACTGAAAAGAGGAAAAATTTAAGTAAGGACGAGTTATAAAATTTTCAAGGAAGTTAAGGACTCTGTCAAATCACCCATACTCCAATTCAGAGAATAAAACCAGAATTAGGATCGGCTTTCAATTTTGCAGGCCAAAAATTAAAAAAAATCTTGGTCCATTTTTTGAGTTGCAAAAGAATTCTCACAAAATAATCCTTACCCTTTCTACTTGTGCCAAATCAGCAATAGGTTTAAGTGTATTTGCATAGTCTACAGCTAACAACAATTGGCGACGTAAAGCATAACGTAATTCTGCCCATTCTGAGAGTGATCGAGCTCCAGAATAATTCAACTTGAAAAAAATTGTTTGCATAATATATATTATTTCAAATTAATTCTTATATAATCGACACTAATGTTTAGACGAATATTCGGATGTAGTACGACAATGATTATATTTTTGAAAGTCGACCAGATTTGGCTTGACTAAAAGTATGAATTATCCGAATTCTAAAGGAGCATAAAAAATTCAAATAAATATCACATTATTTCGGCCAAAATCCCCCCAATTTTAACTTAAATTTCCCTCAAAATTTTTTTCCTTTTCGTTCTTTTTTTTCACGCGGTTATTCTCATCTATGTACTTTTATAAAATTTGTACTATTTATTTACATTTTCTTTACATTTTTATTTTAAAATTTCCGCCAAACGGACTTTAGTCTTTTCCCGTCGACCAACGATCTATTTGTTCTTATTTTATTATTTATTTACAGCCTTGCGACATTTGCGAACACGACAATTGCGGCGTTTCTGTTTAGTATTTGTCCTGGGGCGTATTTTATGGGTAGAAATATTAAAGAGGAATGCAAAAAATTTTTTAACAGTGATAAGACATCAGAAATAAAATTTTCTATTAAATTTTAAAATTTATTTTTGCCTAAGACCGCAATTTGCTTGTTCGCAAGTGTCGCTCTTGATTTTCACGCCAACGCTCTTTTTTCTTTTTTAATGGCACAACGACCAAAAAGAAATTTTTAACGGAGACAAGACCCAATTTGGCAGACACTCAAAAATATTTTTTTCTCTTTTTATTTTTGTCCTTTAGAAAAAGAAAAGGGAAAAAATAGACATTCACTCTGCACTTTCTTTTACACATTTCCGCCAGCTGGGTGTCACGAGGAATTTTTGTTCTTTGTCAACAAGTTGGTCTCTTATACCCAATAGATCACTTTTAGACTATTTTTAGTTGTTTTTGGGTTGAAAAAATTTCAAAAAATATTTTTGAAGAAATTTAAATTTACATAATATTAATTATTGCATTTACGATTTTATATAAATAAAATTGTATTGAATTAGTAACATCTTATCCATTACGCCCAACTCGAAAAATTATTTTTGCAAGCCACTCTTTGTTTGGCTAATATTACGTTATAGATTCTACGAAATCCGTCATACTTTATATTAGGCACCTTGTTAACGTTTAATAAAAAATTTCTCTCACCTCGGTTCTGTCAGCAATAAGTTTCGGTTGTTGTAAAGCAGCCAACATTTGATCCATTTCACTCAAATTCCCTGCTCTAATTGCCAAATCAAATTCTTTACGCATTCTTTCATCATCTTCCAATTCTTGTTTGTTTTTAGGAGACAAATTGAGTAATGGGGATTGTTGTCTTTGTTGTTGTTCTGATATACAAACAATACGTTCGATCTCTCGAAGTGTCTAAAAATATTTTTTAATTGAACTGTTTTACAAAATTGTGTTTAGAGTTTTGAAAATAAAACGAATTGAACTTGTGGTCGTGAGGTTATTTTAAAATAAGGTGTTATTAACTAAACACCTTCTAAACAACCCAAACTCAAACAAATCTCCTATGGAATTAGTCAAGTTGTAATCTTGACTTGCAAAAATATAGGCGTTTACCCCTTTGTCACTACAGTATTAGTGGCTTTATATTAACAAACTTATATCCAAAACAAACAAAATTAATTAACATTAAGTAAATCATTATGGTAAATAATTTAAACAAATAGGCATGGACGACCCATTCCAAGCTTTAAACAAATTAATTCACACATTTAGTCAATGTTTACGACATGACTTACAAAAATAAAAAATCGATATGACTGGCAGGTTAATAAACATTAACCTATTTAAAAATTTTAGATAACTCCAAACTCAATTAATTAATATTAAGTAAATTAATCCTCTTTTTACATTATCCAATAAAATTTTCTCCACACCAATTATTTCAACTTTCCCCCACCTGTATAATCAAAGCCTTTTCCTGACTCATTTGTTCAAATTCTGGAGACGAAGCACCTCCATTTCCATTAACAACACTCGCACTTTCAGATATACGTTGTAATTGTTGTTGGTCATGATCTCTTTGGGAACGCCTAATTTCTTCTGCTAAAGAGCGCAAATCATTTATTGTGTTGGCTCGTCGTCTAGCTAGAGGGTCGTTTTGCATACCTTAATTTATATTATTGAGAAGGATGGTAAAAGGATAATGGGGAATTCTAAAAATTAGGGCTATAACAGAATCAAGTCAAAGGAACGGTAACTTGCTATAGTTTTATTAAATCTGGTTTTCAAGTTTGCGTGTTTCCAAGGTTTTAGACCAGAGACCCAGCTTTGGTTTTATAAAATATTTTTCAAGTTATAGCCGATGAATCTAATGGAATCAACATTGCTGGTCATAATTTTCAAAAATTCTGTACAATATGAATTATCTTATTTACAGATCATTTATTAATTTTTACAAGTATGTGCGACAACCCAATAGATCAAAAATTAAATTGTATTTTTGTAAGCCATTTTATAGTGGCTAAAACTAACTTCTGATTTTATCAGCTCTCGTCCTAGAACTCCTAATCGTAAATTTTAAAAAATTTACCGTTATTTAGATAAAAATCTTCGTCAGTAATTAATTGATTTAATTCTCCAGCCACAGAAGTATTTGTTGATTGAGATTTTATAGTTAAAGTACCCCCAGACGTAGTCCCATCAAAATAACCGCCGTTTGAATAAAGAGAGGAGGTACCCAAAGTGTGGGAAGAACGCCGAGGATTTCGTTGTTTTCCAGTCTTGTCGCGGTCTGGACGGATTGCTTCTGGTTCCATCCCGACAGTTAAACATTTTTGGAAACGGCAAGCACGGCAAATGTTGCGGCCGACTGAAAAACGTAAAAGAAACTTCATAATATCAATTATTTCATTTATTTTTTTATATAAAAAGATTGACCGCCTGCTTTATTGCACATGCTTTTGCTATGAATGCTTTATTTTTGTAAGCCATGCACACGTGGCTAAAATTAATAACAAACTGTGGTACCATAACATAGTAATGTTCCTAGAAGAAAAAACTTGGGAGTGGGCTCGGGAAATGATCTAATGAGCCGGGATCGGGAGACGAGAATTTTCAATAATTTTATAAAACTGTTAAAAAATTTTCTAAACATCCAAAATAATTTTTATCAAAATTAAAAAGTAATTCTTTTGTATGTTGAATTTTGCCTCTTAACCTCGATCAAGCCTCGGTGCTCCTCGGCCTCAGCTTTTTCAACAAACCTCGACCTACTCTACTGAAAAGGGCCATGAAATTAATGAGCCAGATGAATGAGCTACCCCAACTTTGTTAATTTAAATTTGACTCAATAGAAAATTGAATTTAAAATTTACCTTTATCAATTTGACATTTTTCTTCATATCGGCAGTTATATTGTTTATTAGCCCGCACAGTTCTACGAAAAAACCCTTTACAACCAAAGCAAGTAGAAGCACCGTAATGACGACCAGAAGCTTCGTCGCCACAAACATTGCTAAAAAAATAATAATTTGTGTATTTTAAAATTTGACATTTTGAATTTAGATATTTTGAAAAATAAAAGTTTGTGTTTTTAGAAATCTTATTTTTGATTTAGATAGAGTTGCCAGAATATGAGGAAATTCTGGTAGAGGGCATAAATTAGAGTTCAATGGATTTTACACAATATTTATTTTATCAAATAACTATTTTATAAAGCTTGTCATTGCCAATAAGTTATTGTCAGTCTTGGTACCATTGCTTGATATTTTTGAAAGTCAGACTTGTTTCGACTAAAATTTATCGTTCGAATATTCGTGTCACAGAACAAAAATTTTTGTCTTAAAACTGATAAACCAACCAAACATTAATTTCCATAGGTTGTCCATTAGTTGGAGTATCAGCCGAAGAATTACTACTTTGTTGTTGTCCTCCATAAAGTTCCAAACAGCCCTCAGATTTATTCGAGTTTAGTTTAGCTGCTAGAGTGAATTTTCCTATTTGAAAGTGTGGAGGGTCTCCGTTTCCATTAATAAAAGGTTTTGGGTTTGTTGTGGAAGATACCAATGGTGTGGGTGTGGTACTTCGAGAAGAGGAACATGGTGAACTGGAAATTGAAGAAATTTTAATGTAGTTTGTCTAAGAGCTTAAAGCTATATGAGGAAAAATTTTTTGCTTTAAATCCAATTACTACATAATTTTAGAAAAGGTATTACTAAATAATCAAATAACAAAGTACATAATAGCGCATATTTATTTATTAGATTATAATTAAAATAAGAAATTTTAGAAAATGTATACTGCACCAGAATCACCGTCTTATATTTTTGAAAGCTCAACAATTTTGTTAAGCTAAATTACAAACCGCTAAAAAATCATTTTGGACATCGCTTTTGATAAATCTCTGGGCAACGCATTTTATAGGCTAGCTTACAAAAAATTGGCTATCACCTAATTGAGGAAAATATTTATGATTAACTTTAAAAAAATATTCGATCTATTTATATTAAGTGGTTTTTTAATTTAAGTCAAAATCAGTAATTTTCTCATAATAATGTCTGCCCTCATTACTGAGGGGCCTATCTGCCTTATATAGAGGCTCCTCTCTAGTAAACGATGTATCTTATTTGGAGTTCGGACTTTTATTCTAAAAGCGTACATGAATTTATGCTTAAATACCTTTGTTGATTAAAAATTTCTTGTTGGTTATATCTCCCTCCATCATCCAATAATGGTGGTTTGTTGTATTTATTAGACAACCCATTAATTAGAGGGTTATTAGAATTGTTGTTTGTTGTCTCTATATTTGTTGTGGAGGAAGTGGAAAACGATTTTTGTTGGATTTGGGAATTTTCTATTTTTGGGGCATTTTGTCCCAGGGAAGATGAAGAAGATGTTTGGTGAGGGAGAGCACTCACAAAGTTTTGCTAGAAAATTTTAGAAAAATTAGAATACATTTATTTAATATATTAAATTGATTATAACACGAGATTAGACCTTAATGTTAAAATAACATAACACCGGGAACCTTGATTTTTGAATGACTTTTTGCTCTAATATGCAAAATAGCGATTATTTCATTTATGCATTAATAAAATTACTAGCTGCTTTACATAAATATCGGATAAATATGGCCAAAAAGTTATTTTTGAAAGTCAAGTATTATTACTTTGGCTAAAATTTTATGTTTTGTGTGAGTTTATAAAGTTACGGCTCATAGGCAGAAATTACTAAATCGTCTCAGATTTTTCCATTTATCTTCACAAAAGCAGTAATGACAAATTCATATCATTTAAGGTATCTATAACAACCCGGACCTTTAGAGAAGCAATATTTGCTAATACTTGATTAAAAATTTTTTTTTCCCAATTTTGCGCTCTTGCGTTAAATTTTGGCCTTGCGTTGCGTTTGCTCCAGCTCCTAACTCTGAAAACCCGTCTCTAAATAAAAAATTAAATTTAATTTTACCAAAATAGTATTAGCAGCAATAACAGCATTCGATTGAGAAGACTGTAAAGCATACAATAAAGAATTTGCTGTTGATGCCAAATCTGCTAAAGAATGTGGAGGGGCTGCGGAATTAGAAGTTGGTGGAGGAGGAGGAGAACCAAAAGCACTTAACATTCCTTCTTCCCTTCCAGAATTATTTGAAGTTAAAGAAGTTGGAGGAGGATTGTCGTTTAAAGTGTGTCTGTGTTGTTGTTGCCTATGGCCTCCAAAAGCTTCGCCCAAGGAAAACATTTTTTGAAGGATGTTGAATTTTTTGAATCTTTTAACTTTCTCTTAGTTGAGGGAATGTGTTGTATTATATTTAGGTATTCTTTGTTGAAGAGTAAGACAATAGTATGAAATTATTTTTTAGAATTTAATTCTGAAGAATTTAGAACTAAAAAATAATTAAAGTCTATTAATATCGTTAAAAATTGAAAAGAAAAAAATTTTGTAAACATAATATTAATTAATATAATTATGTTTTAATAAAAGTTTTGGAAAAGTCTTAGTGACGTCATTAAAACAATAGTATCACAAATTGGGCATGATCAAAGAAAAGACGAAATGATAAATAGGGCAGGTCATAAAAAGAACTTTGAGGAACCAGCTTCAATAAATGATTTAAAAACAGAACATTTTTATTCCATGACTTTAATTTACTCGTATTGTTAAAATATTAATTTTTTGCACAATATTAATTAATTCAATTATGCATAATTAAAATCAATTAAATTTTGTAAAAATAGTTTTCAAGTAGTTAGGCTAAATATTTTTGTAAGTCAAGCTTGGTTTTGACTAAAAGCCTTTTAAACACTGCGAATCTTAATGTTTTAGTTTATGTTTTCGGTTACGTTAAGCATTGATACCGACGTAAACCTAAGTGAATTATCATTGAAATGTTAATGAAAGTTTCTAGGAAAAACGAAAATGATTATGTAGAATACTTTCGTTCTAATTTTTGTAATTCAGGATACAAAAGTTTTGACTAAAAAATTTAAACAATAGCTTAATAATGCTTTCAAGAAAACCATAATTTATATACCATCCTACAAATTTAAATACAATGACAAATTATGAGTAAACAGAGATAAATAAAAAAACCCACAGTATAATAAAAAATTAAATATTAAGTAAAGGATTATCCCAAACATTTTAAATTAAGTGGTCACATGTTGGCGATTTTTTTGATTTTTTTTCTGTTTACAATTTAATATTTTTTAATAAAAAATATAAATTTCCGGCTTTTAAACTGCAAAAAAATAATTTTTAATTTATGGCATTTACAAGCGCTTCTAGAAAGATTATATTAAAGAAAAAAGTGTTTATTTCCATTGGCCAACAAGCAAAGGGCAAATAACAAGTAAAAACGTGACTTTTTGTCATCAACAAAATTTAAAAAGGAGGAATAATAATAAAAATGTAAATGTGTGAAATAAATAAGGAGGAAGAAAAAAGAAGAAAAAATTTTTTAAGTTGAAAAAAGCAAAAATTCGTCACGCCCCTGGAGAGGCGAGAACCTGAGTTAGTAAATTTGTGATAACTCAGTAGTGGGTAAACCTTTCCGAACAGTTTTTATATGATTCGATAGAGAATTAAATTTGCTATAAAGTACAGGAGGAAACAAAATTATAGGTGTTCAAACAAAAAAGTTGAGTTGAAAAATAAGGGAAAATGTCTATTTTTGGAAATTTTTAAAGTGAAATTTTTTGTTTGTTCATCTAAACTTTGAAATTTTTGTTGAACTTTAAAGCAAATGTAATTCCTTAACGGAGGAATAGCCAAATAAAAATTTATCTGAGTTAGAAAAAAGGACAAGAATTAGGGACACTTGATGATATGTATGAGCTTGCCCTGAGCCAAAATTTTCCAAAATTTTTTTAATGATTATTGACAATGTTTTAATCGGAAAAATTCTTAAAAAATATTTTTGAGTATGAAAAGAATATTTTTGAAGCAAGAAAAAACTATGAAAATCACGCCAAACTAAAGAGCTCATAGTAGCTTTGCTAAACCATAAGAATTCAATAAGCGTTAGCGGAGCTACACGTCGCTAGTCTAATAATAAAAATTTTAAAATTTGAAAAATTAGCCCAAAGAAAAATTAAAAATAAAATTAATACATTTAGAGGCGTAAATTTTTATTTCAACAAAAAATATTTCAAAATTTTCTTAACAGCCAAAAGCAGACAGACAAATAACCCCCTCCACTCATTTTTAAAATGCCGCTAAGCGGTAATAATCTTTGAATTTTTTGCTCTCTTTACTAGGAAGGCCTTTAATTTTGATCATTTGACTGATCAGACTTGCTCTCTGCCGTCGTAAACACTTAAAAGTGATAAATAGTAATAAGCAGGGGTTTTCTTTAAAGTCAATTTTTAATCTTGTAAAGGGCAAAAAATTTTGCAAAAAAAATTTAATGAATTAAAATAAAATCTTGATATATTGCAAAATAGTGAATTACTAAAAAATTAGATTTTCTAGTAGCTCGTTAAATCAACAACACGCTGTAGCGGTTAAAAGAGCTCGTCAAAATTCCAAAATTTAAGAGAAGCTCTTTAAATCATAGGGTAAAGCTAGCGGCTAAAAAGCTCGTAAACTGCAAGCTTTTAATTCAAAGGGTAAAACCAATGGTTAAACTCTTGTAAGTCGCAGAATTTTATAAAAAAAATTTTCAAAATTTTTAAATTAAATTTTAATAAAAATTAAAGAGATTGAAAATAAAATAATGATTCAAAACAATAAATAATTGATTCATAATTCTACATCCCTAGTCTATAGAAAATCGTTTAGCTGAATTAAATTAATGTAAGGCTATTAGAGTCTTGTAAGAAATTAATAGAAGATTAATTTAACTGAAAAAATATTTTTAAGAACTCTTTTACTTAAAGTTTGAATAATTTATCATTCAATTTTAATAAATTCTTGGTGTTAAATTTTATTTTAAAAACGGGAAAATTTTATGAGAGGGGATGTATTCTCGCGCGAGAGTTGTTAAATTTTTAGTCTCCTCCCCTCACGTTTTTTAAATACATTCCCGAGAATTTGGCCGATAAAGTTGTTAAAAAGTGCGAAATAAATTATAAAAAGAGAAGTTAAATAAATGAGGAAAAGACTGCGAGGGATGGAAGAAATTTGGGCGCGGGAAGGTTTAGGCACAACAACACTTAGAAAAAGGCTGTAGAAACTTGGATCTTTGAAATAATAGTGTCATCTAGCATCGCTAAAAAATTTCACAATATTAATTCAGAAAATCGGAAGAATAAACGAAAACCCCGAAAAAATTAGATGTTCCAAAAATATTTACCCACAACTTTAAAAATAATTGCTCAAAAATCCTGAAATTTTTAACAATATTAGATAACACCTTGGAAAAATTCCGTCATATCACTCGGAAACCGATTCAGACAAATGATATGTCATTCGAAAGATAACGCCGAGCTGAGTCGAACGACAGCAAAATTAGCTTCGGGACTCAACTATGGGCCGAGATATAGGTCCCCGAAAATCGAAAAACCAAAGGGGGGAGTAAGCTCAATTTTGGGGTGAAAAATTCAATTTTTTGAATGATAGCTCATTCGAAAGAGCTCCTCGAGTTGAGTCGAATGACACCAAAATCAGCTCGAGATCTTTATTCTGAGCCGAGATAAAGAGGCTCAAAATGGTCACGTATACCTATGGGCATCGGCGAGGCGCGTGCCGCAAAACTCCGCGCTTCGCGCGGAGTTTTGCGGCACGCGCCTCGCGGGGAGTCTACGGTCGCTGGGTTCTGGGCTCGTAACTTAATCCTATTCCTATCATCGATGAGGTGGGCATACTTGGCTTCCTTCGTAGCAGCAAAAACCTCCGCGGAGACCATAGGTAAGGAGCTAAAAGAAACGATCATAACTTTGTCAAATCAAGTCAGATTTCAATGATTTTAATGTCATTCGACTCAGCTCGACAAGCTCTTTCGAATGAGGTATAATTTGCATATTCGAATTTTTCACCCCAAAATTGAGCTTACTCCCCCCTTTGGTTTTTCGATTTTCGGGGACCTATATCTCGGTCCACAGGTGAGTCCCGAAGCTAATTTTGGTATCGTTCGACTCAGCTCGGTGAGATCTTTCGAATGACATATCATTTGTCTGAATCGGTTTCCGGGTGATATGACGGAATTTTACCAACACCTTTACAGATAATTGACCAAAATTTCAAAGCTCTAGCTTAAAAATTGTTAAAGTTATACTCGTTTGCGCCAAAATTTTGCTGCGCCCAAACGCCTATTCCCCGTATAATTACATTGGCAGCGCTTTCTTTGTTCTTGCCCCCAATTTTTTAAACTTGAAGAGACTCTTCGCCCTCATTTTTCATTCAATTTAAAATAATTTAGTGCTCTTGCCTTTGGCCTACTTTTGGCCTTTATTTGTTAAAATTAAAAAAAAGGCAAAAAGACAATTTTAATTTTACAAAATTTACGACGTTTCGGCACTATTTTTAAGCATCACGCTGAAATTTTAAAAAATTGGGGAAGAAAAAAAATAGAAAAAATAAATAAAGTTGTTAGTAAACAAATTATAGTGTGAAAAAATATAAAAAATAATTTTTAAATTTTGTTACAATTTTAAGAATGAAAATTGAAGTGCGTGAATTAATGAAGGGAACGAAAGAAAAAAAGTTTGTTGTGGAAAAAATTAAAAGTTTAAAACCAAAAAGTTGTAGTAATAAATAATTATTAGTTTTCTTTAAAAAAAACTAGAATTGTAAAATAATTTAAAAATCAGAATTAAATTTATTTTAAGCGAAGAATAAACTACTATGTTGTCAGTGCGAGTACATATACAATAGGTCTATAGGCTGAAACGTTGATTTTAGCCATTATACAATGGCTTACAAAAATATTCTTATTGAGGAAGATTATTTTTTTGGATTTTAAAAATTAATAAATACTATAATATTTTCTAAAATAAAATAATTGCTATTATGCACCTTTTCTTCAAAATTTTGACAAAATGTCGATAGACGTTAATTTTTTTGATTTTTCGATTATAAACTTAAAAAATTTGTTAAGAAATTCAGAAATTTTTGAAGGGGTAACCCCTTCAATTTCAAAAAAAATTCGAGAAAAATTTTATAAGATTAGTTTAATGATCATAAATTGTAAAAATCAGAATTATAAAATCCTCCTTATAAACACTATTATAAATTTATAATAGTTACAGTCAGAATTTTAAAATAAAATATATTAAGTAAAAATCAAAATTTTAGTTTTAATTTCACAATAATTAAATTTAAAATTTAGTAAAGTAAAATGTTTAAAATTAAAAAGATTAATGAAACAAAAATCAAAATAAATTTGTTATTTAAATACATAAGGTCCTATCCAAAACTTGTGACGAAGATCATGCGAAAAACATTTTCAGAGAGAGAAATATTTTTTTCAAAAAAAATATTTTATATTTTGCAAAAAATCGTCCAAAGCTTAAAACAAATTTTGAGAAAATGTGTGTCATAAAAGGCGGTATTTTTCAGTCAAAAAAGCTGTAAGGTGGGAGAGAGGCAAGGGCTGGTTGATCAATTGCTTTTTAAAGTTTTTTACTAAAAAAGCGCCGCCAAGTAAATTAAAAAGAAAAAAGAGAACATAACAAATAACAAGAAAAAAAAATTTAAAAATAAATTGTTTATAAAAATGTGAAAATGACGCAAACATTTTTATTGTGTTTTTTCTTTAAACTTTGCGCGCAATAAACAAGGAATGAGATTACGTGCTTGTGAAATGAGGAAATTAAAATTAGTTAAAAATAAAAAGGAGAGAAGTGTGGGTGAATTAAATGATATCCGATTGAAAATACAAGAATTGAAACGTAGAAAGAAGAAAATCAGAATTTGTAAAAAAAAGTTGAATTAAAATAACAGAATTGTAAATTGAAATTACAAAATCAGAAATATACAAGAGAAAAATGTCAGAATATCAAAATCAGAATTATAGCTAAACTTGAAGTGTAAAAATTACAATTGTAAAAATCAGAATTAATTAAATGTCAGAATTGTAATTATCAAACTTTAGAAAATCAGAATAGTCAAAATCAGAATTAAAAAACAGAATTTGAGAAATAAGAGTTGGCTGAAAATAAGATTTGTAAAAAATCAGAATTTAATAAAAACCAGAATTATAAAAAAAATTTTTTTCTATCGTTTCCTTATAGAAAAATTACAATTGTAATCAGAATAGTAAAACAGAATAAATATCAGAATTTTAGAAATAAGTGTTTTAATAAAAATCAGAATATGTAATTATAAGTACAATTGTAAAACCTTTGGTAGAACAGAATAAAAATCAGAATTAGAGAAATAAGAGTTAACTGAAGGTAAAAAGTGTACAAATCAGAATTTAATAAAAACCAGAATTAAAAAATCAGGATATTTAAAATCAGAATTTTAAAAAATCAGAATATTAATTACAATTGTAAAACCTTTTCTAATATAATAAAAATCAGAATTAAATAAAAATAATATAAATTTACCTTAAATAGCATATAATTTCCAACCTAATAATTAACAGCAAATAAATAGAAAAAAACAAGCAATAACCCACACCCCTCCCATTTAATTCTCCAACCTTGCAAAGACGGAAATTTGGTTAGAGATTAAATAAAAAACAAAAAGTGTTGGGAGAACTGCGCGATAATAAAAAAAAAACCAAAAAAACACTAAAAAAAGAATTCTTTGCTCTTTTTTCGTTTAAAAATATTTTTTCTATTTTTGGGGCAAAGATCGAGAAGAGAGCAAATTTTTGTTGTTTTTTTATAAAAAAAGGTAAAAATAAGAAAATGATTAATTGAGTTGGAGAATGTATTTTGTAATTTCCGGAAGGTTAAAAAAATAATATTAATTTATGTACTGACGTGTGAAAGATTTTATATTTATAAATGCTTGGAATGCTTTAAACGTTCAAAAATTAATATTTATTTAGTTATGATGTTACTTAATATCAGAAAATTAAAAAATTAAGTGAAGAAGTTGAGAAACGGGGAAAAATCAGAATTTAAATCAGAATTTTATTAAAATTAGAATTTTGAAATCGGAAACGAAGAAAATCAGACTTAGTAAAAAAATCAGAATTTACCAATAATCAGAATTTAGAATCAGAAATCAGAATTCATTTAAAAACAGTTGGAGAATGTATTTTGTAACCTTTAAAAATCAGAATTTTATATATCAGAATTTGTACAAATCAGAATTTGTAAAATATCAGAATCGTAAAATCAGAATTTCAATAGAAATCAGAATGTATTTAAAATTTCAGAATTTTAGATATCAGAATTGTAAAATAATTAATTTTGAACATGCTTAAACCTAATAAAAATTCAAACTCGCCATAGCTTGTAAAAAATATTAAATTATAGCAAAAAAAAACAAGTAATGCCTCTTACAAATTTTAAATTTAAAAATTCAATGAAATTTAATTATTTTTCTTTAAATTATAAAAAATAATAAAAAATTAATTTTTTATTTGTCCAGTCACCACCCCAATTTTTGCAATAAATTAAATAAAAATTAAAGGAAGGATTACTCCTCTCTGTAAAGCAAATAAATTTTTATTTTTTTATAAAAAGGGGGAAAATTCTCGAGTTTTTAATCTTTGTTCTCTTATTTTACAGAGGGGGAATTGGGCGAAGTATTTATTATATGGAAAAGGTAGTTGTTGTAGTTAGTTTTAGTAATCGCTGGGCTCTGGCCAAAGAAAAAAATATAAAAAACGTAAAGGTTAGGGAGTGGAGGTTTGGGCGCGGAGCTATTTGAGGCGTGAGTTCATAAAATAGTGTTTTACAAGTTTAGCAGGATATAATTTTTCATTGATAACCCTTGTATGTTTATCAGATTAAACAATGGTTTCGGAATTTTTGGACAACAGAACAGTGTGTTTCGGCAAGGACCTCTACAACAAGAAAATAGGTTAAAACATTGATTTTAGCCAAAATAATTTGGCTTACAAAAATATCTCACTGGCCTCAATACTTTTCGATGTTATTGTTGCATACCGTAAAAATTAATAATTGCTATAATAAAATAATTGCTATTATGCTAATTTTTTTAGAAATTTTGTCAAAACATGTCAAAAATGCTAATTTCATTTGGTTTATCAACCATAACTTAAAGAATATCGAATTAAAAATTCTGAAATTTTTGCAGGGGTTAGTCAAGAAGTCAGAAAAATTCGAGAAAAATTTCTTATGTAAAGGTTTTGGCTAAATCTCAGTTATGACTGCTCGCGCCAAAACCGCCCAGCGCCAAAATAACCACAACGTTAATGTTAGTGTTTGTGTGGTTGACGCCATCCCGCTTAAACAAAAAAATAAAAATAAATGTAGTTGTATATATTTATTCTTTTATTACTTGAATACACCCACGGACTACGTAACCAACTAAAAATATGATGTTTAAAGCAAAAAGTGGATGTAAATAGAAGGATTAGAAATTAGTCTCTCTCTCTAGCAGTCCAAAGCCCACACAGTTAAGGGCCAAATTTTTTTTTGTTGATTGGAAGGGAGTTGAAGCTTAGGAGAGAGAGGTAGAAAAATGGCCAAAGACCAAAACCAAAGATTAAAAAAAATTTTTTTTGAAATTTAAGAAAAGGAAAGGGGGGAAAGGTAAAGAAGAGGGATGACACATATTTAAAAGGATTTTTGAAAAAAAATTAAAAAAAAATTTCTTTTGGAATTCAGGAAATTCAATTCTAAAAATGGAAAAAAATAATGATGATATAATGAAAATAATGTTAAAGAATTTTTTGTATTTTTTTGTGTTTTGTTTGTATTTTTAGTTATTGAGGTAAGCTATAAATCGCGCTATTCGATTACATTTTATTTTTTAATTTTGTGCTAGCTACATACTTCAATAAACTGGAAATGTTGCAAAAAAAAATTTAAGGTGCCCCGTATAATCTGACAAAATTTCAGATTTTTTGGTTTATTAGAAAAATTTTTATGAAGGCACATCCCTGAACTGATCATTAACACATCCCTGAACTGCTCACTAGTTAAAATATGTTAAAGATTTTAGGTGTAAAATTTTAAATGTTGCTTGGGTTAATGTTGCAGTCTCAAAATAGCCTTAATCCAGAAAATTTTGTTCTCGAAAAATTTTCGAAATTTTTTTTACAATTTTACTTGTCTAAAAATTCATTGAATTGGAGAAAAAATATAAACGTGATGGAAAAGGTCCGATTTAAGAGCATACCAAAAAAATTAGCTGAACCCCCCCCCCCCCTCTATTCTCATGTTTCCCTATTGAACTTTTTGCTTGATATATAATTTATTATTTATCATTCGAAAGAGCTCTTCAAGCGGATCGAATGGTTCATAGATCGCAAGGTTTGATAATTCTGAACAAAATTATGAAGCTTAATCCTCGCTAGGAAAACTTTTTGTGCAGCTGCAACGGTTAAAATAAACGGTATTAAAATAAACATTTAATTAAGATTACTTTGATTTTAGCTTCAACCGACTCATCTCGAAAAGCTCTTTCAAATAAAAAATAATTTGCTTAAATTGAGAACAAATTGAAAAAAATGAAAAAATAGATGGGTGGGGCATCAATGTATTAATAAAATTTGTTGGTGTTCAACGGAGTTTACACTAGAGATCGGCCGTAGAGGTCGGTCGATATTTTTTCGATAATATCGAAAAAATATCGAAAAATATCGATAAAAAATCGTATCGAGCCGAACTCTAGTTTACACCATATTTAATTAAATAAATAAAGTATTAGAAAAGTAAGATTATGAAAACATTCAAAGTATAAATTGTTTAAGACCAGTTTGAATATTTTTGTAAGTTGGATAAGTTCCGACTAAAATGTTTTATGATAGATAACAGCTCTCGAATTCGGTAACAGATTTCTGAAAGGATCGAGTAGTTTTCATGTTAAGGAATTAGGTAAAAGTGTGAATGAGCGGGGAAAAATTTATAATGACATCGTATTATAGTGACATCGAAAGCTGAACTGGTTCAGCTAAAATCCTTGATTAAGCACCGATTTTTAAATTCAACGCTTCGTAGTTCAAAAAATCGCTAAACGTCTTGCGACAAGAAGGTAATAAGTTAGAAACCGAATTTTTTGTTAAAGTATTGAAGATTGTTTAGTGACGGAGAGAATCCTCCGAAAGAAGAAAAACAAAAAAAACTTAAAAAATATAGAGGCTATTATTTGCTAATAAAAGCTAAAAAATTGGAAAAAATTTTTATAGTCTTAATTAGCCTGGTTATAATTCTTTTATCTCAGGTATCCTTAATCTCAATCCGACATGCAAACGAAATCCCACGGGAAATTCAGATCAGAAACCGAGATTTTTTTATTAAAGTAGTTTAAATTATTCGGCGATGGATAGAGTTTTGAAATAATTTTCGAGGAAAATGGTGGATGATTAAAATTATATTTCTCCCTTTACATACATATGTCGAACAAATGAAAATTTTCGAAATTTTTTACTAGAGGCCTTAAAAAATTATTTTTGCCTATAGGCTCAAAAGATAAAAGATTAAAATTTATTTTCCTTAAATTTTTCTGAGAAAACGAGAAAAACAAAAAAATTGTAATTTGAATGAAATTTAATCTTTTTTGTATTTTAATTTTTAATTTTCTTTAAGAAAAATAAAAGAAAACTTTAAAAATTATATGGAAAGTGTTGTGGGCATTTTGAAATATAAAAATAAATATTTACATTAAAAAATTGGTCTCGACTGGTCTTTGTTCAACGGACTTTGTGTGTTTTAAGGAGGGAGAGAGATCGCTCTTCCGTAAATAGTTGAAGAAATTATAAGAAGAAAAATGAAGAAAAAAGTGGAAGAAATGAGTAATGTTTTAAAGGTGTATGGAAAAAATTATTGGTAATAAAAAAATTTTTCTAATAAATAAAATAATATACAATGCCGGAAAAAAAGATAGGACCAGAGGCTGTTAAATTAGTTTTTATCGATTATCTCTTTTCGATTAACTTTCAGAAAAAAAGTTTCAACACAAAAATTGTAGATCTTTAAATGATCTTTTAAATGATTATAAATATCGAGATAATTTACCCAAAAAATTTTTTACAAAAAAATTTAAACGATACTACTCAATTTTTGGGGTGGAAAAAAAGATAGGACCAGACTAGAAATATCGACTTTTGTTCGGTCAAAAATTCTGTAAAAATTTTTATGAACATTTCCATCGATACTAAGTAGAAAATTAAAAAGAACGAGGTCTGTAACTTATTTCTTCATCGAGATCTCAAATCTCGAAAATCAACGGAAAATTGGGGTACAGTACTTAAAAAAATATTTTAACCCCCTAGAGCTTAAATTAAAAATTTTATTTTAGGCCTATCTGAAAGCCCATAAAATTTGCTACAAGAATATCTCACGTTTAAAATTTCCGTTAAAAAATTCATGGAGATACGGACCGGGAAATTGAGAAAGTTATCTTTTTTGGGGTATTTTGGGAGATTTTGTCACTTTTAATGTAAAGTGGACTAGGGTTAAACGGATATTTTTTTAGAAAGATTAATTTCCGGACTATTTTGTAGTAAATTTTATGGGCTTTCAGATAGGCCTAAAATAAAATTTTTAATTTAAGCTCTAGGGGGTTAAAATATTTTTTTAAGTACTGTACCCCAATTTTCCGTTGATTTTCGAGATTTGAGATCTCGATGAAGAAATAAGTTACAGACCTCGTTCTTTTTAATTTTCTACTTAGTATCGATGGAAATGTTCATAAAAATTTTTACAGAATTTTTGACCGAACAAAAGTCGATATTTCTAGTCTGGTCCTATCTTTTTTTCCACCCCAAAAATTGAGTAGTATTTGTTTTTAATGTTTTGTAGTATTAATTGCTTAAGTAAAAAGGGAATATTTGTACTCATTTGATAGAGGATAAATTAATCAATAGTTTCTGACAAATTTTTTCTCTTAAAAGCCTAAAATTCGAAAGATAATTTGAAGAAAGGAAAATGTGTGCGTCTGGTCCTATCTTTTTTTCCGGCACTGTATATTGTGTAGACAAAATGAATTGATCAAAATACTTAAGCAACTTGTATATTTTTTAATTAAAAAACTATAGATTGAGGTTTCGAACTTAAGTAGGAGGAACTAAGGTGGCAGATCAGAATATTCCTAAAGTACACAAAGATCAGGAAAAAAGATGTGACTATTTTCAAACCTCTGTGCCTCAGATTCATTTCGAATTAAGTAAGTTTGAAAAATGCAAAAAATTCGGAAATCGAAAGAGCGTAAGATAAAAAATACATAGACTCCTTTTAAGAAGCTCTAACAGTGCAGTCCGCAATTGCGGTTGCAGATTGCAAAAATTGGAGTGGTTTTTTGAAATTGCGGACTGCGGCTGTGGACATTTTTTCATTTACGGACATCCCTGATAGGTTAGAAACAAAACCGAGAGCCTTTATTAAACTCTTCTTTATTTCCGCAATTTACAAAAAACAAAAATTGAAAACAAAAATCCAACAAAAATTAAAAAATAGAAAATGCAAAGAAACTGAGGTGTAAATTATGCTATGCTGACTGTTGAGAGTAAAAAAAAGTTTGTTTTTTGAAAATTTGCTTCCTCCTCTCAAATTTTTTTATTTTTTGGATCTTGTGTGTTTGTCTAAGAAGAGAAAGAATAAAAACATTTTGGGTGTTCCAACTGATTTTTTACAGCAACATAAGCTGAAGGGAACAAGCAAAGGAAATGTGTAAGGAACGTGGTAGTATGAGAGGAACAAGCATAAAAATTTTTAGAAACTTTTTTGCAAAGAAAAAGCAGCTCAAAGCAATTGTTAGTCCAGTCTAACAATTGCTCTGATTGTTAGACTGGACTTTATGGCCCAGTCCCATCCCTAACAGGGATGGGAGGCCATCCTTTTTACTTAGTATTAATTTTTATTTTAATTCTATTATACTAATTTAATCTGAATTTGAGACACATAATGTTGAATGTCGTGAATGAAAGAATTATTTTTGAAAGCTAAAATTTCCTGTTTTGGCTGAAGAATTAACCAGAGCTAAGTTGTTAGAGACATTTAATCTTGACTATATGGATTTTTCGTCGTGGTGTCAACTATTAGGTTTTGTTCTCAATTCATGTAAAATCTTTGACCTTAGACAGATCTGCCCGATACAAGTTAATTATATCCAGAAAGTCAATTTTTTGATAAACTTCTATAACTGTATGAAAATAATTCCAATCAACCCAAAATTGAAAGTAAGACTCTAATGTCCGTATCTTCCAAAAAAGTCAAAAATCCATCAAGCAAAAATCACAGCTGATAAAAAAATGAGAGGATTGAACCAAGTTCTTTTAGCAAAAATCAAAACAAAATTAGAAAAAAAGGAAGGAATTTAAGTAGGAGGTAGACAAAAAGTGAAAAATAAAAAAAAAAGTTGGGTCTGTCAAGAAAAAAAATTTTTTTTTCATTTTGGATGAACTCTTGCACACGTTATTAAGCAGAAAAGAGTTGTGTTGTTTTGAGTTAAAAAAGCAAAAACAACAAAAAAAGGAAATAAAAAAAATCCCCGGCAGGCGTCTGCTAAGAGCATTTTTCTCGTAAAAATAGTAAAAAAAGAAAGGGCGTTGGAGACGAAAAAATAAAAATGTGAAAGGAAGGGGGGATGGTCTAGACGGCGACGTGGAGGATTGAAAAAAGAGAGAGGTTATAGAGTGTGTATAAATAAATAAATGGAGTAAAGCTTTGCGCCAAAATCTATTAAAAGTTTATATTTTTTACGTGTGTTATTCTTGAGCGGGAAAAAATAGAAAGGTAAAGGGAAGAAGTGAAAAGGTAGAGTGAAGGGAACATGAAGGGTAAGGTGAAGGGAACATGAAGTGTAAGGTGAATGGAACATGGGAAGAGTAAAGTGAAAGGAGTAGAGTAGAATAAGGAAGTGTAAGGAGAAAACGAACAAATGAAGGGTACGGTGAAGGGAATATAAGAAGGCCCGAAAAACTCAAGAAAAGTCATTAATCAGGATTCTGAGCAAGTCTTGAACATCTCTAAGAAGTATAGTGAAGGGAACAACAATAACAAAGTAACTTGAACACAAGTGAAAAGCAGAGTGAATGAAACTTAACTCACTGACCTAAATTCAAGTATAAGCAACAATTTAGTCAGGTATATCACAGGTCTGACTTACAAAAATAAAAAAAGGCTACAAATTATTCACTGTGAAGGTTCATAATTTTTAAATATACTTAAAATCAACTGAACTAATTAATATTATGCAAAGTTCAGCTTATAACAAGGGTTGGCGGTTCCGGTTTCGGAGATTTCACAGAAATTGCCAACCCTATTGAAGGAAAAAGTAAAAAGTAGGGTGAAGGGAACACGAGAGGATGAGGAACGTGGTAGTATGAAAGGAACAAAAGCAAACAGAGCACTAATAATACGTGGGTGGGTTGCAAAAATAACAAAAATAGAGAACAAATTTAGAAAACAATAAGAGAGATCAGACAGATTTTTTTGTTTTTTAATAAGTAATACTTGAAAAACAAATCCAGGAAGACGTGGGGGAAGTAAAAATGGTTATATTAAGTACGGCCTCTAAAATAAACTCATGGGGTTATTTTTTTCGATCGACCTCTAGAGGGGGGTAATTTTAGAGGATGAGGCTATTCGAGAGGAATAATCAAAGACTTACTCTTAGATTTTCCAAAATGTGATGAAATGAGACATGACAAAATGGGGAATATGACGAATGATATCTTATATTCCCGTTAAAGATAAGAAACTAACAAACTGAATGTGACAATGAATATATGTGAAACAAGCATGCGATAAAATGTAATGAGAATAGAGTTTTAACGGAAGTTCAGGTTCCGGTTCCGGGAAGTTCCGGTGCTTTTTTGGTTCCGGTTCCGGGACCCGGAACTCAACTTGGATCCGGCTCCGGTCAAAATTTCGGTTCTGTTGAAACACTAAATGGGACGAAATGTAAAAGTGAATGGAATGGAAATAGGGTAAAATGCTTGTTAATGCTCCAAGTTAATAAAAAAATTCGAAAAATATTCAGAGACACGGTACACTTGAGTCTTATCTTTTTAGCCGGCCAATTTTGCATTTTTAGTTTTTTTTTGTATTTTTCTTTTTTTTTACCGAGAATGTTAAAAAATAGAAAAAAGAATGAAAAAGAAGGAAGTAAAAAAGTCTGTCTGTATGTGGTTGGCTGTGGTGGTTGGTCTCATTCTCGAGACAAAAATGACAAACGAAGAAGAAAACAACATCTAAAAAGATGGGTGTGCGCCAAAATTTTGCGTTTTGCGGAAAATAAGAAAAAATCTCTTTTTGGTAGATTTTTGGCATTCTGTTAATAAAATGAGAAATTTTCTAGGTAGGCTAGGTGAAAAATACAAAACGCCAACAAAATAAAAAATAATTCCAAAAACGCCAAAATTATTTGCGCACACTTATTTTTTCTTTTTTTTCTATTTTGGCCCAGACATAAATATACCTATAGAGGAAGGAAAATATATTAAAATATAGAGTGCAGAGCTTAATGAAGGCTGTCAGCATTAAAAAAATAGAAAAAATAAAAAAATAAAAGAAGAGTCGGGAGAAGAATTTTGGCCTTCTTCTGTGGTCTTTCAAGCAAAATTTTTTTGTTGTTTTGCTCGTTTTTTCTACTCTTGAGAGAGGGAAGTGTGTGTGTCGCGTCTGTGTTGGCGGGACGACCGGGTCGACGGCTGGCTGGAATTAAAAAAGGAGAAAGGGCGGAAACTAAAAGGGAACAAGTAAAAGGGGCAAAAAGGGCATTTTTATATAGTACAAATACTTTTTAGTAAAAATAGAAAAAAACTAAAAGTACTAAAAGGACAAAAATAATAAATTGAAAATATTGTAAAAAATGTGCAAAAAATATTGGACGTATAAACTTTGATTGGACGTATAAAAGTTGATTGGACGCATAATAGTTGATTGGACGTATATTGTGTAATAGAGCCAAAAAATTTATTTAAATAGAAAAAGAAGACAATAATAAAAATAAGGGGTGTGCTGAATTTTTTACATGATTCAAACTTTGGAAAATGTTATGGTTATTTAAAAATCGAATTATAAGCAAAGGGGCCTTACAAAATAAACCGAAATATTAAACCTTATTTAGTCGAAATAATAATCGACTCACAAAAATAAAAAAAAAGAATATTGTACTCAAAGCGATTCATGAATTCCGAGTATTTAATCCTTCTTTTACCTAAAACTAATTGAATTAATTGATATTATGCAAATAGCAATTGCCTAAAAAATTAAAAAAATCAACTCCCAACCGTGATCATTAATCAAATTATAATGGATGTAAACTTAAGCAAAGCAAACATTAATTAGTCGAGAATAAATGCCCGACTTACAAAAATATAAATATTATTGGAATAGCTCATACAAAGAATGCATAGGCTTTTGGATTCAATTTTACAACAATTAATTGAATTAATTAATATTATGCAAATTTGACTTGACAATAGCAAAAAAGTTATATAAACGTCTAACTTCTCTACTATAACTATTTTTAGGGATTAAAGACTAATTATACTATAGTAAATTTCTATATACTTTTTTGTTTTTTTTTCTCGAGTAAACAATAAGTACAATTTTAATTACCTTTCCTATTTATTTAAAAAAGTTTAAACCTGCATATTTAAATACTTTTTAATGTTCAGACGTTTGCACTTTTTGTTTTTCACAAGTGATAGACAAAAACAAACGGAAAAATTGTGAGAAATTATTTATATTATTATTCATGATCCTCTAAAAGTTTTTGGCAGTTGGTGAACTTGAATGAAGGTGAGTGATAGGATATTAAGGGAACGATATATCAAGGTATAAACTTATGGCCTTTTTCAACGTGGCAGACAAAAATTTTGTAAATTTTGGAAGGTTAATGGTACACACGCTTAAAGTCAAATGGAACACTGACTTTTAAGGTCAAATGTACAAACCTTTAAACACTAAGCTATCTATGGTATACAAAAAACAAACTTAAATGTCATAATAAAAGATAACTTAGCCAAGTTGAAACTTGACTTGCAAAAATATAATCAGATCGATGGATTGGACTGATATCGATATTTGTCACTTAACTTCTACACAAAATTAATTGTATTAAATAATATTATGCAAATTTAACAACAAGAATTAAAAAGCTAAAACTCAAGATAGAAATCCTAGTTTTTAAAATTTGGATTAACCAAAAATTAACCAAAAAAGAAGAATTAATTAATATTATGTTCACGACACTTAACAAATTCATATAAATGGATTAAACAAGAAACCGACCCCAAACTTTTAATTTTATAGAATATACCAGGCAAACTTAAAATAACATGTTAAAATCACAATTAGTCAAGAATAAAACTTGACTTTCAAAAATAACACTATTCTGGGCAATTTTATTACGAGATTTTTGTTTTTTTAAATCTACTTTTATTTAAAATTAAGTAAATTAATTAATATTATAGACTAAACTCCCATCCTTTTAATTATACATCGAAATTCAACTACATTAAAATAACTAATTAATCGTGCGTTAAAGCCCGACTTTCAAACTTGACAAAAAGGAGTGTCTATACGTATTACAATCATGGGTGGGCGCATTGCGTTTTGCGTTGATTTTTGGCCTTGCGTTGCGTTTTGCGTAAATTTGGCCAAAATTAACGCAAAAAACCGCAAGAAATATACCCAATCTGAGGGCAAAATCTTGAGGAAATCAGGCTTATGACTTTCCAAAATTCTCAAAATTTTCGCCTGCGGCGCTAAAAGTAGATCATGGAACTGCTCAGAAAAATATCAGTTCAATATCTTGAGCTCCGATCTCCCTTTATCCCTCCAAATCCCATGATATCCACGGTATCAATTGAGAATTACAGATAGGCATTTATCCTCCGCTACTCCCCAACCCATCCGACATTCATCAGTAATCGCATGGTATCTTTTTAAATTTCCTTGATCCCTCCAATTTTCCTCGATCCCTCCTTCATAATCGCTCTAAATCCTCTAATATCCTTCATAATCCCATTGTATCCCCTTCAAATCATTACCCATCCAACTTAATTGTATCACAAGATCAACTAGGACTCGCTGACTTATACTTCTATTTTAACTGAAAAATGGCTAATACTCGATTTAAAATTTTTTTCAGAATTTTGCGTTCTTGCGTTTTGCGTTGATTTTTGGCCTTGCGTTGCGTTTTTCACGATTGCCTCTTGCGCCCACCCCTGATTACAATCCTTTAATTTTTACTCAGAATTAATTGAATAAACATTGTTATAAAAATTTAACTTGATCAGGGTCAATTGATGTTTTTTCCATCTCTTAAAATACCCTTTTTTGGCTCTTTTACTTAAGCTTAATTGTTGTTTTCCGTATGGTTAGCATATCATTACTCGTCTCAACTTTCTCTTACTTTTTTTCTAACACTTACCAACTCCTTCACTCACAAGACCTTTTATAGGTGGTTTATAGAATTTCAGTCTTTCACACAAAAAGCGAAACAAGAAATATGGAACAGCAAAAATCAAAATTTTGGCGAAAGATAAAAGACGAATCGACACACCCATTGTTATGTATGCTTAACGAGAGTAAACAAATCTAAAGTATTAAGGCTTAATTAGCCGAGCATTAAAAGCCCGACTTACAAAAATATAATCCTGCACGCACTGCTTCCACACTGCCATATCAAAAGTTTTGTAATCAGCTTTTACTTAAACTTACTTCGATTAATTGATATTATACATACTAAATACCTAACGAAGAATAAAACAAAAAGGACATCCCAATTATATCAAATCTTAATTAAACAAATCCATCGTCAAATTAAATTAAAGTAAAGACCACCACAATTTATCTTCCATTATAACTAACTTAATATTAAGTGAATTAACGTTTACTTTTTAAATCTGCTCTTACTTGAAATTAATTGAATCTATTATACAAATATAATTTAGCAAAAAAAACAACTCTCAAACTTTCGGTTTTATAATTTGTACTAAACCTTGATCAGTCGTGCGTTAAAATCCCGACTAACAAAACAATAATTTTGCTACTGACAATCACACAGTTTGATCTGCTTTATTCTAATATTAAACCACATTTAATCAAGAATTAACAGCTCGACTTTCAAAAATAAAACAAATGGGTCCTGATTAGGGTTGCCGTTTTCGAGTCGGGCCGACGGTCGAGGCATTTTTTTTCGGGCTTGTTTTTATCGAGTCGGGCCGGTACGAGTCTTTTTCGGGCCTTACTTTATCGAGTCAGGCCGATACGAGTCTTTTTCGGGCCTAACTTTATCGAGTCGGGCCGGAACGAGTCACTTTCGGGCCTGACTTTATCGAGTCGGGCATCGAGACATTTTCGAGTCTTTTTTTAAAAGATTTATTTAAAAATAATTAGTGGATTTGGAGGGATATCTGTGAATTAAAAGGTATATCGACGGATCTGGAGGGTAAAGGAAGGGCTGAAGAGAATTGAAATGGATATCAGTGGATTTGAGGGATTAAAGTGATTTAAATTATCGGAGGATTGGTGTGAGATATTGCTAGATTTGGTTTTATTAAAGGAGATCAGATGATTAAGGGGTTCAGGATCGCATATCAGATAATTAAGGTGCTATATTGTAATGGGATTTAAAAGGATTGAAGAGATTTGAATGGATATCGGAGATTTGAAGGATAACGCAAGATTTAAGTGATATTGTGCGTTAATCACCAAATCCCTTAATAAAATCCCAGTGTACCATGATTGAACTATTCGTATTTAGATAAGGGCTTACTGGAAAGTCAGGAAACCAGATTTCTTCTATTTTTAGCGCCGCAGGCGAAAATTTTGAGAATTTTGGACCCCCTGGATACGCCCTTGACTTAATCTCTCAAACCGCCTTATATTCCCAGATTACACCTTATATCCCGGATGGTGGACTGCGGATTGCGTAAGATTGTGTGTTTTTGACTTGTGGACTGAAGATTACGACTGCGTATTTTAAAGTTAAAATTGCGGACTGCGGAAAATTGTGGACTCTCAAAACTGATTGAGTTTAAAAAGTTCAAATGATGATGGGATCCTATAAATCCCAGTATTTTGCCAAACATATATCCTATAAATCCCAGTAATCCAGCTTATCGATTAAAGCCAGTAAGTTCGAGATGTGAAGCAAGATATGAAGCTAAAAATTCTTCATTTCAGCGCCGCAGACAAAAATTTTGAGATATTCGGAAGGCTAAGGACCAAATTTCTTCCTTTTTCAGCGCCGCAGGCGAAAATTTTTCGAATTTTGGAAGGCCAAGGAGCCAGATTTCTCCCATTTTTGTCCACAAATCTGGTGAAAATATTATCGAGTCTTGTTCGAGTCGGGCCGACTTTTTCCGAGACAATTTTTTTCGGGCCTGTTTTTATCGAGTCGGGCCGGTACGAGTCACTTTCGGGCCTAACTTTATCGAGTCGGGCCGTTACGAGTCTTTTTCGGGCCCAACTTTATCGAGTCGGGCCGGTACGAGACTTTTTCGGGCCAAACATCGAGGCATGACTCGATCTTTCGGTCCGAGTCGGTCCATTTTGGCAACCCTAGTCCTGATAGCAATTTTTACTTTTGTTTTTTAAATCAGCTATTATTAACATAAATTGAATTAATTAATATTATGTAAGTTCACTTGACTAAAAAAGTTGGGCAGCAATGTTCGTACATTATAACGTAAACAAATTCGAATTGAGTACTAAACTAAAATTAGCGGGAAAAAAGCCGCTTACAAAAATAAAACAATGGTATCTATTTGGATCCAAACGTTTAAATTTATAAATTTACTATTGCTTAAATTTAATTCAAAAAATTGATATTATGCAAATTTCACCTAACCATGCTATAAAAACTATATGTATTATTCCGATTAAACACTAATTAGGGATTAAATTTATAGACACCCTTTGTATTCTTTGTCGAGTCAACAAAAAGTACAAATTATTTATATCTAGTTCCCTATTTATTTAAAAACAATTTAAACTTGCAAGCTTTAAATATTTATTTTCCTTTTTTTAATATTCAGACGTTTGCACTTTTTGTTTTTCACAAGTTTAGATAAAAACAAACGGAAAAAGTGTGTGGAATTATTTATATTATTATTCGTGATTTTTTTAAAGTTTTTTGGCAGATGGTAGCAAAAAGAACATTTGCACTTTATAGCAGGGAAAGCTTGAAACTAATAACCCTTCTAATTAAACTAGACTAAAAATTAAATACAGTTGCTAGTTAGACTCTAATAAAAGCTTAAGCAATTATAACTCTAAATAAAAAGACTAAAATATATTGGGAACTAATTATATTTAATTAAATGAGTCTCTAATACCCCTTTATTTAAACTGGTCTTGGTAATTACAAGAATGAATGAACGTCGACTGATTACTCTAATGACCGCTGAAACGCATTTCACTTAAATTCATAAAACTTTATTAGTCGAGCTTTAAAAGCCTGACTTGCAAAAATAAAAAATAGTATTCTGGATACGGAGCTGCAATGCATTGTTTTGAAGAAACTTTAATTTAAAATTAATGGAATTAATTAATATTGTGCAAATTTAACTTAACAATAGAAAAATTATACAAACTAGACTAAAGGGCTCTAAAGACTGAAAGATTAATAAATGTGACTCTAATACTCCTAAATAAATAAAAAAATTGAGTGATTAAAAAAGGTGTTTGGACCAAATAACTTCTTTTCAATTAAAAACTTTTAACAAAAAATTAATCAAGAAAAAACCAAAAGTCAAAGGCTTAGCAATTGAACCAACCTAATATTATTCCCTCGTTGTTTCAAATCATAATTTTAAGTGAAAGACAAATATTGACTTAACGCGACATAGAGTACTATTTTAATCATCCTATAAGTTCAAGTCAAGTTTAGCCCAAAAGATCACCCACACACAACCAAACGACCTCTTATGGTCTTTAAAGTCACATAGATAAATAGAAAAATTACTCAGACTCTAATGGGTAAAATTTTTACTATTACCAACTAACTCTCATGAACTTCTAAAACCATTCTCTAATAAAAAAACACACTCTGAACCATTAAAATCACAGACACAAGTAACACAATCGCAGTTCCCCGACAACCGCAGTTTTGCCTTCTTTATTCAAAGATCAAAACATATTTAGCCAAAGATTACTGCTTGACTTTCAAAAATACAACAAATGCTCATAGACAATACTTCTTATTGTTTTTATACTGTAAAGCATATAGCTATCTATTTCCTAAGGCTGAGCAGTAGGCGGCGTGGTGTAATGGCTAACACATCAGTCCGGTCTACTGAAGATGCTGGTTCGCTCCCAGCCGCCGATTAACCTTTTGCACTAGCTAAAGGAGAGAAATAGCTATAGCCCAGCTGCTTTACTGGTAGCACCGGATGGTTCAGCGAATGCTGAACGAATGACGATCCATCCCATAGGCCCTGGGTTAGAGAAATGAAATTCCGCCAGAGAAGGCGATGATTAAGCTACCCCGCAGGTGAGAGAAAAAGCGGGAAGAGGGCAGATAAGAAGACTAGGGACAGTCTTCCCTGGGGATGGAGGTGTAAAGCATATAGCTATCTATTTCCTAAGGCTGAGCAGTAGGCGGCGTGGTGTAATGGCTAACACATCAGTCCGGTCTACTGAAGATGCTGGTTCGCTCCCAGCCGCCGATTAACCTTTTGCACTAGCTAAAGGAGAGAAATAGCTATAGCCCAGCTGCTTTACTATACTATCAGCTTTACTTAACATAAATTGAATTAATTAATATTATGTAAAATTCACTTGACTGAAAAAAGTTAGCACCAGCGTCTTCAATTATAACGAACATAAAATCGACGCGAATACTTAACAAAATTAGCGACCTTAAAAGCCGCTTACAAAAATAAAGCAAATTCCGTGTAGATGGTAAGATTTAGACTTTTAGATTTACTTTTGCTAAAATTTAATTCAATTAATTAATATTATGTAATTTTCACTTAAAATTGCATAGAAATGACCTAGCATCTTACCACACTATAAAAACGATTACTCAGTTTTAAACACTAATTAGGGATTAAATTTCTAGACTTTCTGTATTCTTTGTAGAGCAAACAAAGTGTACAAATTTATTTATATTTAGTTCCCTACATATTTATTTAGAAACAATTTAAACTTGCAAGCTTTAACTATTTATTTTCCTCTTTTTAATATTCAGACGTTTGCACTTATTGTTTTTCACAAGTTTAGACAAAAACAAACGGAAAAAGTTTGTGGAATTATTTATATTTCGTGATTTTTTAAAAGTTTTCTGGCAGGTGGAAACAAAAAGAGCATTGCACTTATGCAAGGAAAGCTTGAAAATCTAATAACCCTTCTATCTAAACTAGACTAAAAATTAAATATCATTGCTATTTAGACTTTAATGACCGCTGTAACGACACAACCAGTGTAACTTAGATTTATAATGTAGTCGGGCATAAGAACCTGACTTGCAAAAAATATAAAAAAAAGCCACCCAAAACATAACATAATACAATTTAACAATTTTCCTTTTACTTGAGCTTAATTGAAATAATTAATATGTATTATGTAAAGTTGACTTGGAAGACTAATCCTTGATTAAATTATTAATTAGTCGAGCGTTAAAAGCCTGACTTGCAAAAATAAACGAAACCCTAATTCACCAGGAGATATGGTTATATTTTTAAGATTACCTTAGTTTAAAATTAATCGAATTAATTAATATTATGCAAATTTAACTCAACAAAAGTAACAAGACTAAAGTAAACTTTACAGACTGAAGAAAATAGAATGATGTGACTCTAATTGTCCTTAAACAAATAAATTGGTTTGGACCAAATATATTTTTTCAGAAATAAACGTTTCGGCCCTATCTGAAAACAATGCGGCAATCAAATTTTTTCCTTATTCTTAAAAATGGTTAATTTTCTTATATTTTTCTCTCTATTTTTGATTTATGCCTTAAGACTATAAACGCAAAAGGATTATTTTTCTTTCATTTCGTGAGCATTTACGTTTTTTCTGTCCGTGTTTTAGCTGACCGATGTGTGTGCGTGTTTTGTCTGTCCGGGTCCGTTCTGACAAAACACGGACGGTCACAGACAGACAAAACATGGACGGTCCTTGTTTTGTCTGTCCGTGACCGTCCATGTTTTCTGTCCGAGTTTGTCCGTGTTTTGTCCGTCCGTCTTCGTCCGTGTTTTCTGTCAGACAACACAAAAATGTAATATTTTTTATTTTTTGCTTTTAATCTTTTGCTATAATTACATTTGAACATGCCACAGGGAAATTCATTTGAAGTGAACTAGAGAAAAAGTCTGACCTTTCTGTACAAAATAAGGAAAAATATGGAAAGGAAAAAATGAAGGAAAAAATTTGATTGCCGCATTATTTCAGATAGGGCCAACGTTTCTAATCAAAAACATTTTTAACAAAAAATGAAATAAGAAAAACCAAAAGTCAAAGGCTGAGCAATTGAACCTGCATAATTATTATTCCCTCCTCGTTTGAACTCAAAATTTAGTGTGAAAAACAATATACTTAACTCGACTTAAAGTACTTTTTAATTATGCTATAAGTTCAAGTCAAGGTTAACCCAAAAAACCACCAACATACATATAGCCAAACAATATGATTCGTGAAAGAATAAAGTCGACTGCCAATTTAGGAAAAAATATGGATTTCCATATAATTTCGAACCTTAATTATTATGTTGTAGATAGTTGAGCGTTGAGAGCAGAAATTTTTTATTTATTTATGTATCGAATTACATAATATGTATTAATTCATTTAATCAAACTTAAGAAGCAGTAGAATAAGAATATCAATTATGTGGCTCATAAAGTGTGGTGTTATTTTTGAAAGTTGCCGACTTTTTTTAGTCTAGTGTCACTCTTATCATCTCTCTCGGTCAGCTATTGTCAGTATTCTACTCCAGTTGCTTTGTGATAAGACTGTTTGTTAGTCAAGTCTTTTCTGTTAGTATCAGACACAACGCAAGTCACCACAACAAGATCCCTCAAAACTCCAAATCTAGCTAAAGCAAGTATAAAGAGTAAGATTGAACTCAATTTAAAACTACAATTAGTTGAGATTTTAACTCGACTTTCAAAAATAACATCAATCTCGACACCATGTCACACTATCGTTTGTTTTAAATCTAATTTTACTTAAAATTAATTTAATTAATGAATATTATGCAGATTTTACAAACAAAAATAAAACCTTTAAGATTAACACCCTCAATTATGTATAATTTAACGAGAGTATAATTAAATTAAAAATAAAAAATATAAAAATAATAAAAAAAATTAAATTTTTTAATTTCCTTTTGCTTGGAATTAATTAGAATAATTAATCTTATGTAAAGTTGACTTGGAAAACTAATCTTATTTATTGCAATGCACTAACTGATTCAAATTATCAAAATCAATTAGTCGAGCGTTAAAAGCCTGACTTGCAAAAATAAGAATCTAACATCCGTGAATATGGCAAATACAACCATTTGTTCTAAGCTACTTTAATGATAATTAATGGGATTAATTAATATTATGCAAATTTAACTTAATAAAACTAGACTAAAGAGATATTTAAAGACTCAAGACAATAGATAAATGTGATCTAATATCTTTGAACAAACAAAAAAATTCAAGATTAAAAAAGGTGTTTAGACCAAATAACTTTTTCAGAAAAGTTTTTAATTAAAAACGTTAACAAAAAATGAATCAAGTAAAAACCAAATAAAGGCTGGGCAATCAAATTTGCCCAATTATTATTCCCTCGTCGTTTAAAGTCAAAATTTTAAATGGAAGACAAATATTGACTAGATGCGGCTTGAAATACTATTTTAATTATGGTATAAGTTCAGGTCAAGGTTAGCCCAAATGATAACCAGCATATAGCCAAACGTCCTCTTATGGTCTTTAAAGTCTCGATAAATATAAAAATTACTTAGACTCCAATGGACAAAATTTTTTAATATTACTAACTGGACTCTAATGAACTTTTAATGTCATTCTCTAATAAGAAACAAACGCACTCTGATCCATTCAAGTCATAGACAAAGGCAAAATACTGACCAAAAACTCATACTCTAACGGCTTATTTTATATATTTGTTGATCTTTTGGATTAGCTCTAGATGATGGCCTACAACGAACAAAACAAAAAATATAAAATTCCTGTCTGGCCAACCCTAGTCTTTTACCCACTTGTTTCCTTTTGAGATGCACTATAGCACGAGACAAACCACCCCAAATATTTAGGACAAAATGCAACGGTTTTGCACTTTTTCTATTTTTTGTTCCTTTCTATTCTTTTCTTTTTGGTCAGAAAATACTCATCTTTGAAGTCTTCTGTTCTCTTAAACACCAAATAGGGACAGTAGAGTCAACGCAAAGTAACTCTTGAACGGATAAACCGTTTTAAATGATTTTGGTGTCATTCGATAGAATTAAACGCCTTGTGGGAGTTAACGGTCGCTGGGTTCTATAACAGTAACATTAACCTATCCCTTTCTACTGCTTTTCAGCATTGAAATGCCGACTTAAACCCTAAGTATCAGTACAAAAGCAGTCATTCCAGCGAGATTCAATTAATCATAATTTTGTTCAGAATTTAATAAAATGTGATTGGGCTCATAAAGTTTTGTTTGGACTCATAAAGTCAAGTAGAACCTAAATTTGTTCCATACTGACATCTTGTTTTGACATACTGGCATCTTGTCATTGAGACATTTTGTCGCTGTGATATTTTGTCCTATTAAATTTAACGCACTTTTGTCAGCCCCAACTCTTCCTCACGTCCTCAATACAAAATTCCCTCCTTAAATAGTAAATACACACGTTAAGACATCAACATGTGCACACAAATATTCACAATCACTCGTCTGGCAATAACCCAAGACTCCTTTCACTTGAATAAAAAAAAAGGGGGAAGTATTAAAGAATTATGTAATGTATTATTTAATATTTAGTAAAAGTACACGAGGGGAAAAAAATTATTTTTTGATAAAAGTGCAAAAAAGAAAATATTCTTTAAAAAAAGATTAATTTTACATAAAAGGAAATTTAATCTTTTTTTTTGTTCCACACATCTGAAAAAAGTCTCGAGATAACTCTAAGAGGTTGGTATAAATGGGGAGGAGGGATTGTGATTTGTGAGGGAAATTTAAAATAATGGAAAATAAAAAATCAAAAGGGATAGCTTTGTATATTTGAAAAAAATGAGGTAGAAATAAAAGCATTTTAAACACAATGCCTATTAGGGATTTTGCCTTTCTAATAGGTATAATAGGTATCTGGTTTTTCTATTTAGGAGATGATACTGTAAGAGTTTATTTGCTACTGACAGTTGTTGAGGCGCTTACGCTCACCATATACAGGAGCTATACCACTGAGCTACCGGGGCAGCGACCCCTAGTTTCTATGCTCTAGTTGAATCATCCTTACAATACTGTAGTCGTACTGTAGTCATATAAATACAGTAATCTCAAAAAATATTTTATTCCACTACGCGCAAACTTAGACTCCACTAAGGCAGATTTGATATATTTTGCAGTCATATCGAAAAATCGCTAGTTTCCCACGCCTCATACTCTAATGACCCCCAAATTAAACTTTAGTACAATTAAAATATAAAATTAAAAAAAATAAACTTGCTAAAGTCCTATTAGTCATTTTTCCATAAATAGAAAAAAAATAATTTTTTGTTAACCAAAAAGAGGAAAAATCTTATTTAAAAAAAGTCTTTGGCAAATGCCACACACTTACATTTTGTTAAGAAAATTGGACACGGAAGTATGGAAAAAATATGCCTTTTTAAAAAAGCCCTCCATATTCTGCCAAATCCATATTTTGCCAATATTACTGAAAATACACGTTTTGCCAACACTTTTATTGGCAAAATGTGTATTTTTAGCCTTATTGGCAAAAGGTGGAGGTGGCTTTAAAAATAAAATATGGGGCAAAAAATAGGAGAGAGGAAAATAAAGAGACGACATTTGCGAACAAGACAGTTGCGATCCGTCTTTAATTTAAATTTGCCTAGGGTCATTTTTTAAAGAATATTTTTAAATTGTCGTTTCCAATGCTAAACTTGACAAAAAAATTAAAAAAATAAATTTCCAAATTAAATTTTAATTTTTAAATTTATCGGTGTTCGCAATTTTTGTGCGCAAATGTCGCGCGCCTCTATAGCTTATTGCCATCATTTAAGAGGAAAGAAAAACGTGAAGCTTTTTACTATTTTTTAACGGCAAAATTTGTTTACTAAAAGAGACTTTAGCTGTACTTTAATACTATTTTAGAAAGGATAATGAAAAATATAAAATATAGTTGGAGTTGTTTATGTTAGAAAAATGGTTGTCTAGCGTGAAAAAAAGCTAAAAAAAGAGAAAAATGGGGAAATATAGAGGGGGAAGAAGCAAAAATAAAAAAAATATTTTAATAATTTATTGGCACTAAAGAGATATTTAGAAGAACATGTTTTTATTAATTCCACAGCCCTTCAATAGTTGGGGGCTCTAATAGGAAAATGAGTTCAGACTCAAACCCCAATAGTGTGGCAGGATCAGCCGGCTTTTTTCCTCTTCATTTTTTTCCTGATTTCGGGTCCCAAATCCAGTTCATTCATGTGGATCTAAGGATTGTTTCCAAACATGACTACACAGAAAAATACTACAGGATCCGGTCAAACGCAATTCTGGAATTTGGTTTAAAGAGCCTATACGATTCATTATTTCTCATACAATGTGCTTCTAATAGAGGAAGGGATTCTATAAGAATGTTTACAGTAATACTACTGGTAATACTGCTGGTCACTGCCTTTTGAATTTGACAATTTAAAATAATCATCGTACAATTTAAATTAAAAACTAGGCTAAAAATAAATTTATTTTACCCCTAAAAAAATAAAAATAAGACTACTAACAAAAGAATAAAAATTAAAAACAGAAAAATAAACAGAAAATAACAAAGGATAAAAAATTTTTTTTGTTCTGTTTGACGGCAAAAAATAGTAAAAAATAGTAAAAAAATAGAAGAAAAAAATTGGCACTAAACTAGAGCACTTTTTAGGTGTCGACATTAATTGCTGTTAAAGGAAGACAGAAAAAGTCTGTCTGGAAAAACAAGAAAAAATAAAAAAAGTGGGGACAGATGAAAGCTTAAAAGTGTAAAAACAAAAAGTAAATACTTGGAAAAGCATGAAAAATAGTAAATATTTAATATGCCCTTTAAAGGACGTTTTTAGAAAAAAAATAGAAAAAATTAGGAGGAAATGAAGAAGCTGGTAGTTGGGTATAGTTGAGTCTAAGCTTAATAACTATTGAATGGATGGACCGATTTTTATAATTTTGGTGTCGTTCGATAGAGAATTGAATTTGCTATGAGATAAATTAGAAAGAAAATTTCTTCAGAAACTCTAAACATTTTCTTAAAAAGAATTTAATTAATTATAGTGTCCCGTTTGGTGGGTTAGTCTAATCGATGTAACAATTGAATGCATTAACCAATTTTTAAGGTTTTGATACCAAAAGATAGAGAATTGAATTTGCTATAAGATAAATAAGAAAATAAAGTTTTTAATAAAATTTGGAGCGTTGTCTTGCTGAAAAAAGGAAAGAATTTATTGAGAAGGATTGAGTTAGGTTCAGTTTAGTAGTAATGACTGCTTAGTGGTTGAACCTATTTTTTTATTTTTGGTATCATTCGATTGGATTCGTGACAGATAGAATTGAATTCGTGACAGAATATATATACAATCCGAAAACGGGGCTTCTAAGATTTAAGTTAACAGAAATCGGTGGTAACGGTTGATAACCACTAGTAAACAACCCTAATTCATAGCAACTCATAACGATTCAGATTTCCGACAGTCTCTATTTCCGGCACCTTCTCCATTTTCGAACGACCTCTAACTCATAGTGAAACCCTAATACCTATAATTCCTCTAATCCTAGACTCAATCAACTCTCTAGTACTCTAAACTTTATAAACGATCAGAAGCTAATAAAAATAATAAATTAAACTAACGGAGAATCAAAAAAAGAAGGTTATGTGTTCAGTAAAATAATTTAAACTAAATAATGGGAGTAATGGTCATTATACATAACACATTTTTTGATCACAATAATCAAACATTAAAAATTACTTTGGTTGGAAATTAAATGATAAATAAATTTATATATAGTGGATGGTTGTAGTTAAAAAATTTAAAAAAATTTCTAGACTATTTTTATAAAAAATTTTTCACTTCCACCCTTACAATTTGGGAGGGTGGAAGTGAAAAAATTCAGGGTCAAAAATAATAGGACTTCGTTTTTCACGGACCATGTAGTAGAGAAAAGTATCTTATAATTTATTTATTTATTTATCAGCAAACACAGGTATTTTAAAATACATAAGAGTATCTTAAATAATGAGAGTATCTTAAATAGGGGGTATTAGACAATCCAAACTTTGACCATATTTTGATCAACCGATCCCGCACAAAACAATTTGAACACCGAACTTCGACAAAATCGCCCCGAGTGTTCGAGGTACAACTCTAGTATCAAATAGAAAGTCTTATAAGAAGACTTCTAAAATAAAAAGCCGCTTATTGCGAAACCAAATTTCAAAAAAGTATAATAAATTGGGGTTAATTAGGAGGCGGGAGTAGTTGATAACGAAGTTTGAGTATATTTTAAAAATAAAAAACAAACAAAATTTTTGGAGTTTAAATAAATAAAAGAAACGAACCAAAATATAGTCACAATAAATAAAAGATGATGATAAATAATGAGAAATAAAAATCGGAAAAGGAAGTTTAAAAAAACAGCTACACAAATATATACAGGCTGTCACAAACAAAAATAACCCCTCGAGACCAATGATCAGCTGAATAAATAAAAAAGAAGAAAATAGAGGAAGAAGGCATAACCAAGTAAACAATAATAAAATAAAATTCGCGTGACTGACAAGGGCGGCTGCGCTGCTGTTCTTTGTTCTTTATTAACGTTAAAGAAGCAAAGATCAATTTATTTAAAAATCAAGGTTAACAGGAAGTAAAAGAAAGGGGCTCTTTTTAATCATTAAAAGAATATCAATTTTTGATGCACTTTTTCCAGAAATTACTGTTACGGTTAATATAAAATAAATTAAGAAATCAGGTATCTGTTTAGCCAAATCACGCATATTTGGCTCACAAAAATATTAACGGGGAGATAGAGAAGTGAAGTCTAATTATAATACGTTTATTAATAAGAAAATTTAAATAAAAAATTAATACTGAGTAAAAGTAAATAACCAATAAAACGCGCAAAAAAATTTAGCCAAAGCAACAGGATAATTTATGTAAATTTTACATAAAATATATTAAACTCCACAAAGAAATGTTTCTTAAAATATAATTTTTACTGATACTACAAATAAATTTAAAAAATACATAAATCAAGTTTACGAAAATTGTTACGATTAACAGTCAAAATCTAGCTAAAATAAAGTATTAGGCTTACAAAACACATTTTGTCAAATCAAAAATGGTTGCATACAAACTTATTTAATGAATTCTTTACAAAATAAAGAAACAGAATTATTAAAAATATAACTAGATTAAAAATTTCTGGTCATTTACATGTAAAATCTGGTTCCAAAAATTGTTATCCTTATCAAGTAAAATTTTAACCTAAACAAAATGTTTGACTTACAAAAAAATATCTCAAAAGGTTCTTGTAGAACAAGGAAAAAAATTTACATTTAATTAATAATAAAATTTCAACAAAAAATTAATACTAAATAAACTTCCGGGAATAAATTAATTAAATCTGACGGCAACTATGATTTTTAAAGTAAATATAAGGTAGCCAAAACATTAAGTTTGCGGATAAACGTTAACTTTTATAGGGTGACATTCTAGCCAAAGCGAAAATCTTTGGCTTACAAAAATATTAACCTACTAATGAAGAATCTTGAAACATCTGTAATGTTTTCATTAATTACTAAGACAACTTAAAATAAAATAATCGCTGTTAAGTAAAACAGCGATTATTTTTTATAGACTTTTTAAAATGCAATTTCAAAGTTATTATCGAATTGACAAAAATTTTAGATTTCAGTAAAGTACAAACATGTATCGTACCATTTTAGCCAAAACCTGATAGTAGGCTCACAAAAATAAACAAAACTAATCTTAAGCAGTACAGTTGTCATTTTTCCTTATTTACTATATATTAATAAATTAATAAATGAAATAATTGATATTAAGCAAATTAAGCGTGCAGTGGCCTGTAGGGGCTAAATACTGATAATTAAAAGCTTTGCATAGGAAAATGATAGTCATTACCTATTATCTTCAGAAGCTTGGTAAGCTTAGAAAAATACTTATAGTTAATCCAAAAGTGAAACAGAAGTCTTGAAATAAATAAATGAACGTTAAAAAGGCAAAAATAAACAAAAATAAAGTAAAAATGTTAAACTAAAATTTTACAAATCCAAAATAATAAAAAATAAATTTGGCCTAAATATTATTTTATTATGTCTCTGCTTTACTAAAAAAATTTCGTTTTTGGAAGGTTAAATGTGCAAATGTATAAAAAATTTAAAAAAAGGATTAAAGTAAAGGGTAGGGTGTAGGGGTAGTGCGAAGGGAACATGACGTTAAGGCGTTGTAGATGTAGGGCGCTGCTTTATAAAAATGTTAAAAAAAAAAAAAAAAAAAAAAAAAAAAAAGGATTTACTCGTTGCATTTTGATACGGTTTTTGCTATTGTTTTGATTTCACTTTCACAACCATTTCCATTTATATCACATTCAGGCCAGGTGATTAGCCCAGAAAATTCTTTGCACCTGGATCATAGTAAGGATCGCAAAAGCTAGTATGATCACGTCTCAGTTTAAGCGGCTCCTTCAGTTTTTTAAGCTCTTCTGTATAATTCAGTTTCACGGGGACAGCTTTCGAGTTTCCGCAACTAAAAATCAAAAAGGTTTAATTTAAATCTTAATTAAAAATTAACTCACTGGCAAGCATATTTTTCATAAAACGATGGTTTTTTATAATGGCTGCATTTTAACTATAATAATAATATATTTTGGCTGTAATTAAGATTGGCTTACATTAACCACAGGAGAGATGTATTCTTCTTCGTTTCTCTTAAATTAAAATATAAATTAAAGTATGGAAATGTTACAGTGATTTTACTTTTCAAATAATTTATTAATTTGGAGAATTAATTTGGAGAATAAATAGAATATTTTTTTGAGTATTTAATATTTAAATAAAATTAAATTAAATAAAATTAGACTATTTACATTTAAATTAATTACCAGCCAAAATATACTCGTTTATATACCCCTTTTTAGCTTAAATTAATTTTGATGATTATTCATGGGAAATGAATTCAAAATTAATTTTTATATTAAAATCGTACAATTTCCCAAATATATTTATATAATTTTGGTTAGTTTTAGGTAATAAAAAATTTTTTTTGGAATAATCATAGAAAATTTTTTAGTAATTTTTAATTAAATATTTGATTGTGGGAAAATTTTTAATTTATGAATCAACACAAAAAAATATTTTTTACGTTTACTTTATATTAATATTAATTTTGAATATGAAGGCTAACATTATAGTACTATTATTTTATTTGAATTACCAAAAATTCTGAGGATTCTGTTAGGTCAAAAAGACGGATTTCTCCGTTTTTTAGCGCTGAAAATAAAATTTTTGAATTTTTAGCACTAAAAAAATCGCTGCATTTTTTACGGTTGATAATTAGGGTGAAACATAACCGTATAGCTAAGCGGTAAACGGTATACCATATACGTGTTCTTTCTCTATATTTTTAGTCAAAACTTAGCATGACTTTCAAAAATATTTGGATACAATCAGGGCTGTGCGCCAAAATTTTCGCATGGCGCGCCAAACGCCAATTTTTCAAATTTACAAATCACGCCAAACGCAAAACGCCAAAAATCGGCCAAAATTACCGCCAAAACGCCATGATGCACAGCCCTGGCTCCGATCGACAAAATGCCAATCAAAAGTACAAAAATCTCGATTTAAAAGTACATAAGTACTAAATTCCAAATAAAAATACATTCCAAATTAAATTAGAAAAAATTTATTCTCCTCAAATCTTTTATATATTTCACTCCTAAATCAATCTTTTTCATTTATTTCTTGTTTCCACTGAGCATTTTGTACATTTCAATGCACTTTTTTGTGGCGCCGAAGGCGCCAAAAGGTCTTCCATTTTTTGCGCCGCAGGTTGAAAATTTTCGAGGTCCTTAAGCCAGATTTCTTCCATTTTTCATTTTTCAAGTCCAAAATGTTGATTTAAAGGTACATACTTTTAAAAAAGTACGAATCGGAACCCTGGTTTAGTATATTCTTTCATTTGACTTTCTTCTGTTTTGCCCCATTTCTCAATGTACGTAAATGTATTTAAATAATTCCCTCATTCCAACTTTCAAATATTTTTCAATTCATCCTACCTAAATTGTGCCCTTCACCTTCTTTTCCCTAAACCTTTTCCTTTATACATTTTCTTTATGTTTTTATCATCTATCCGCCCTTCCACAATTTTCGTTAATTTTAAGGTCATTCGACTCAGTACGAAGAGCTCTTTCGAATGATATATAACTTGCCATAAAATAAGAAAAACTAGGAAAAATAGAAAGGAAAAATGGGGGGGGGGGGAGGGGGGGTGGGGCGAATTCCAAACTATTTATTATCTATTCATGTTATTATAACTATTTAAAATAAAGTTTTTTCTATTTTTCACCCATTTACAGACCGAATTTTCTATTTTCAATTAGATTTTTTATAATAATGAGCCAGGATCGAAAAATTATTGATCACGAAGGAGTTAAATATTATAAAAAAGTTTTAATTAACTTTATGTGTAAATCAAAAAAATTTTTATGTTTTAGGAAGGTAAATGGTACCAGACCTTTCCAAATGCAGAAGACAAAGTGCCAGATGATGGCAAAACTAAAAAGCTTGCAAAAATAAACATTCCGTCTGCAATTCAACTTGATGTGTTTAAATGTCTCAACTTCAAGCAATTATTATCTTTTCAAGAAACAAGTTTTTATCTCAAAAGATTTATTAACAAATATGAAAAGGAATTGGCAAGGAAAAAATACGAGAGGCTTGAAATTGTGATTTTTTGTAACTTAATTCTTTAACAATGCACGGCGCCTTGCCTTATCCACCCGGATTTTTTCAGAGCCTGTGTCCCAGTTCGGAGCCTCCCCATTCGTTCATAGCCTGTCCACTTGCTGTTCTCAAATACGGGGCTTTTCAATCTCCAGTTATCTTCGAACCGTATTAATTTCGAAAAATCATACTTAGAAATTGCATGTGATCCAAAATACGGTTTCCGGTCTCGAAAAATAATTTTTCATGATATCTAATAATTATTTTTTAGATTACTACTTGTGAATTAGATAAAGAAGAAGAAAGGTATAAAGATTATAAACCATATCCTAAACTTTATTGCTTGAAATTGGATGAACATGTTAGTCTTTGCCAGCATGATGGATCTTGTGAGAATGATAAATTTTGTGAATATAATGAATTTTGTGAACAGGATTATGAATTCATTAAACTAGAACCTCAAAATTATGATTTCGAGTTGAGTAAACAACTTGAAAAAAAGGTTTTCTAAAATTAACGTTTTCATTTTAAACCTTAAATTTTAGTGGAAGTCTGGAATAGAAAACTCAATTCCTATGTTTTTAACAGAGGAAGAGGATTCAGACCTCGCAGACGATGATTCAGACTATACGCCCATTGATATTGTTTTCTGCGAATTGCAACACAATTACAAAGTGGATAAAGGTTACTTATTATTTGAGGTTATATATTAATCAGTGCTTGGACGCTCATACTAAAATTTGTGCTCTTACCTGGTACGGAGTACGAACAAAAAATTGGGATTATGTAATTAGGAGTCAAATTTTTTAAATTATAAAATGAGGGTTGATCATTCCCGGTTATTAACTAGGGTTGTTCCCCATCCTGGAAAGTCGGGGAATTTGAGAGATTTTTTGAAAATTCCCCGCCCCCTTGCCGTGAAAAATGAAAAAATTTTGGTAATAGTTTGGCTGACCATCCCCCTTTTTTCCTTTCTATTTTTTTACATTTTATGTTAAATTATATATCATGCGAAAGAGCTCTTCGAGCTGAGTCGTTTGGTACTAAATCCAACGAAATCTGACTTAAATGAACTAGGTTATACACCCACTCTGTCTGGGAGTGTCCTCATTCTGGGGTCAAACCTTTCTAAAAATTATTCTTTAATCTTAAAAATTTTTATTTAGCATTATACTATCTACAATTGTCAAAGTTTCCAAAAAACATTGTGGAAATGAAAATTATTCGCTATTTATTACAACTATTTTTTAACTGTACCTTTGAATTTTTTCGAATTGGTGAATTCTTAATTAATCCACAAATGATTGATTTATTATTTGATGAAGATACGGCAACAAAGTTACCTTTACAAATCCATTCCCAAATGGGAGAATTATTTCTTGAAAATGATTATTCCTTAAATTTTGCTTTGAATCATCTTATTTGTAATCAATTTATAGTTGTTGTTCTTGACTCGGTTGACAAAAGCGATAATACAATTGAATTTCTTAACATATTCGACGTGGAAAATAGTATAGACACTTTGATTAAAATTTTGGAAAATGAAGGAAATAAATTTTTTAATATTACTTATGTGAATCTTGATTCAAGAATTTACAATTCTATTATAAAGGTGTGTACAATTCCATTATAGGGATATATAAAATTGGGCTATACTCCGTCAAAAAATTTCTTTTAAATTTTTCATTTTTGTATACCCATGTCAGGAATAGAGACCGGTTCAATACGATGATTATCGATAGCGATATTATCAAGCGACCACTAATGTCCAGTCTATAATTAAGATGTCTCTGATTGTACTACAAGATAACCTTTAACTTTATTTAGAAAATTAATTTTAGCATATAGAACAATCACAAGACCTTTCTCAAATGCCGGAGGATATTAAATTTGATATTATGTATGGACCTCTTATTTCAAGTGAAAATGCAGAAAATATCAAAACCAAATTTAAAGAAGGTATTAAAACTACAAAATTTCAAATTTCAAATAAACACAATCCAAAAATTAAATTTTCCGTATGCATTGAACATAGATATAAATCTATTGATGTGTCAGTTTTTGAAGATAATGTGCCGGGAGTTAGAGCTGTAATTAAGAGAATTAATTGATAAATCTATTTTTTGTTTGGTGTGAAGTTTAATTTATTTTTTTATTGTATTTTATTGAAAAATGGCTTTACTTTGACTTTTTTGATTAACATATTTTTTATTTTTTTTCTCTCTTTGTATAAAAATTTGTTTAAAATTTTATAAATTTCTAAAATCAATCATTCTTACAGATTTTTTTTATTAATTTCGAAAATAATTTTTTAATACAGCTCTTTTTTATTACTCCAATTCAGATAATGATAAAAATTTTTATCACTAAAAAGAATATTTTTGATAGAATTGTTCAAAACCGTTTAACTAAAGGTATACGGTAAACGGGTTTTTTGGTAAAATTAAACGAAACGGCATCGGATAAATTGCATACGGTACTTCCAAACGGCGTTTAACTAACCAATTTTTAGTTAGTTTAATTTTCGCATGCTGCGCAAAAAATGGAAGAAATCTGGCTTAAAGTCAGCCAAAATTCTCAAAATTTTCGCCTTTGGTGCTGAAAATTAGATTCAATGAAGGGATAAGATGCATTAGGAGAAATTGAGGATTTAGAACATTAGCAAGGATAACAAGAAATTTTAGAATACAGTGTGTGTTTTTGATGCCTGCTCCAATTCAGATAGATCTTAGCTCATTCGAAAGCCCTCGATAAGAAAAATAACTACTATCAGGCATCAAAAAGTTAAAGCCGATCAAATTTGGCTGGCACTCAGCTTGTGGGCGTATAACTGATAAGTACCAAAGCAAGTGATTGAATATATGAGATTGGATGTCTTTTTGTTAACAGCTCAACTATCCCACCCAACTTCTGAGTGTTTTCATTTTAAATTTATCTGACCAAATAAATAACGTTCCGGCTCCCGCTTTAGCTTAAATTAATTTTGATGATTATTCTTGGACAATGGATTCAAAATTAATTTTTTATATTAAAATCGTACAATTCCCCCACAAAATTGGTTAAAATTGTATAATTTTGGTTAATTAAATATGAAATATTTTCCCACAACTAAATATTCATTTAAAAAATTCCAAAATATGATCCTATGATTATTACAAAAATAAATTTTTATTACCCAAAATTAACCAAATTTAAAGGGGAATTGTACGTTTTTAATATAAAAAATTAATTTAGAATCCATTTCCCATGAATAATCATCAAAATTAATTTAAGCTTAAAAGGGGTATATAAATAAATAAATTTTGGAAGGTAATTAAATTAAAAATTATTAGTAAAATTTTACCAGATTTGATTTTATTTAAATAATAAATACTCAAAAAATATCCTATTTATTTTCTAAAATTATTTTTCTGATGTCCGAGCCAACATCAATTCAGCTTTGATTTTCAATAAAATATATTGTTCATAAGAAAGTTAGAATATTAATCTACTAAACTAAATTTAATAAATCTCCCAAATGTGTAGGGGTTCTCAATTTTGTTTATAAACATTTTTGTACGTTAAAGCAGTTACGTCACTCTCACTTGAGTGAGATGATGTACGTCAGATTTTCTCTAATCTCGATTTATATATCTTATAATCTGGCTATTATCTAATTCTTTTATCCAAACATTAGTACTTTACTTACACCTGATAGGATTTTATAATTCTATTCCGTTAATGAAATAGCAAAGTTTGAATAATACAACTATGCTTAAGGTGCTGCGAAAACCACCATTATTGCACATGGAAAGCCTCTGAACGTTTCGAAAACTGCTCTTCACTCACACCAAATGCTTATTTCATCAAAATCGATCCAACAACGCTTAACATGAAATGCCTTAATGGAAATTTTACATGCACGAACGAGGAATAATAGCTGTCAGCAGACACTTTGCCAGTCAACAGGTGTTTAATCATTAATGATTTAAGGGTTTCCAAATATTATAGTGGATCCGGAACTCTATCAAATTACGATTTAAAATATTTTTATCAAAAAATGAAACATTACTTTATTGTAAAGCATATAATTCCCGAGGCTATGCTGTAATGGGTAACTCGTCAGTCCGGTCTACTGAAAATGCTGGTTCGCTCCCAGCCGCAGGTTACCCTTTTGCACTAGCTAAAGGAGAGAAATAGCTATAGCCCAACTGCCTGATTATATAAAAATTTCATTAATAGGAATTCTTAATTTAATTTTTAATAATTTAGAGAACTCATTCTTTGCTGGGCAAAGATTGCAAAGACGGAAAAGATTGAGGCCTGTATCAATTCGACTTATCTACGGCATCATTGATACCGCACCATCGGTTAACTCAATCATTAAAATTTTAAAGACAACACGGTATCAAATGCTCTCATTACAGAGCCTATTGTTGTGCTAACCAGCAGTTGACAGTTTGGATTGAAAGGACACTCGAAGGAGACTCGCAATACAATATTTTCTGGCATGCTAATCCAAGAGATTTTGAGGCAATTTAGTAAATTCTTGCACATTAGTAAATTAATTAAATACTTTTTATACATATTTATTATGGGGAGAATAAGTTTTGAGAGACTCTCCGGCATTTTTATGCATAAAAAATATTGGAACATTGTTGTTCTATATATCAATTAAAAACTTAAATCATATCTCATTTGACTTGTTTTAAAGAAAACTAAAGTTGCGTAGATAAGCTTGGATAAATGGGATCAAGTGATGATTTACCAAATCCGGATAACCATAAAAAGTTCTTTTCCGTGTTTTATTCTTCATTTTTTTAGAAATTTCTGTTTTGCTACGAAAGCCAATTCACGAATATGAAAATGCTTAGTAAAAAAAGCATTCAGTTGCCTGCCATCTATTGAAGTCGTCCCGGAAATGGCTCAAGGATGTGCTAAGAGTGCATCGACGTTGGCTTCTGCAGGACGCACTATTCCAATGGAATTGAAGTCCAATGGAATGGCTTCATGTTGTTTTATAATGGTGATTATAAAACAACTGATGTTATTTTGGACATAGCAGGCTTATAGGTTTGTAGGTTTTTTTTTATATATAGGTTTGCTCTATGTAATTTTTAAAAAATATTTAGAATTATAAGGTCCAATCCACTTTTAAGTAACCCATTGAAGGGGGTGGAAGGAGATACTCCAAAATTTGAGTATCTCCTAGGAATCTTCCACCACTCAGAGGCTGATCAAATTTTAAATGAATTACAATCAGTGTCCTGATCAGTGATATATTCTTAACAAGTAAATGCTAAATAAGATAGAAATTTTAATTTAGCGTTTTTACGAGATGCTGGTCGAAAATCCAACCCATTCCGTCAAGCTGCGTCTGCTTAAGCTGTTTCCTTGACGACGCTTTGCTTTTTGCTGCTGGACCTATGATGTAATAAAGGTCCGGCAACAATATATTCCATTAGAACTGGAAACCTCGCTTTTACTACTCGACGCCTACAATAGTAAAAATGTCACGACGGCAATGAAACAATCATATTGGCCGTCATGAACGTTAACAACGGACTTTCTGCCATTCGAAGATCGGAAAAACAAATGTAGCAGATCATCCATACAACGAGAATTTTAATTGACAACGATGTCAATAAATATGAAGAGCTTTCCACAGACGTTAACAACGATTTGGAAATAAGAGCTCTAAGATCTACAAATGTATACCGCACTGTTATGCTAAGAATTGCTCCTTACCTCTATACAAATAGACAATTTAAAGCGTATCACGGGAGTAAAAAATTATTAAATGAAACAAAGGAATTGGAAAAATTATCACAAAGAAGGCCAAAGAAAAACTGAAAAATCCGTACATAGGTAAATTATTTTGAAAAAAAAATGCCGATTATAGTTCGATACTTCCCTCCTCGATACCCCTCCCCCCTCCGTACATTTTCGTATCTAGTAAGTCGTATTAAATCCGGGATCCGTCCAGAAAAAATCTGGTTCAGTCTTTTTGCGGTTTGGGTTTGGACTTGATTTCATCCTTCAATTATTAAACTCTATACCTGCTTTACCCTTTATCCTTTTAGTCTTATTTTAATTTTTAATAGTTGCTGCAACCATCATCATCACTGTATTGCAGCTTTGAATAATTTCAATGGAATTCCGGCCTTAAAGAATTACATTGAAATTGACAAAAATTTATATTATCATGAAAAAGATCACGTAAGATTTAAAAATTTAATTTGACTTTAGTTTTCTGAAATTTTGTTATTTCAGCTCGTATGAACATCAAATGCTTGAGTGATTAGAAAGATTACTGTCAGCAGGCACTCTGTCGGTGTGACCACCACTTAAAATGTTATCTCTCTAACAGAGTCAATGAGCATTAACAGAGTTCAGTTTGGCTCGACTATTTGGCATTACTCGTTTACATTTAAGCCACCTTAACTTATTCGGAAGGTTAACTGATTTTTTGGAAAAAAATTTTTCTTTAATTTTAGATCTTGAAAGTACATCACTGTTAATGCTTCATGAGCCTGTTAATGTTTTATTTAATCAATCTATGATTTCTTGTGGATTGTCCAACATGCATTGCATTGATAAATCACCTTTTTATCCTACATTTTGTTTAACTACTTGCAATCATTTTCTAATTGAACTTTACAACGATATTGCTGAACTGAATTGTTTCAATTTTTTTCAATCTCAAGATTGATTTAAGACAAATTTTATTTTTGGATTTATTACTTTCTTAAATTTACTCTTCAATTTTTTAAAATTATACACACTTCAAACTTTGTTTTTAATATATACTCATTAATTTTGTTTTATATTGAATTTATTTAATAAATATTAAAATATTCAAATTATAATTTAATTATTAAAATGGCCTAGAAAGGAATAAAGAGTTAAATTCAAAGCTTCTTTTGGGTAGGACATTAACAATTCTAGACTATTCGTGCTCTGTGGTATGTCTAGATCCGTATGTCACAGGTTACCCGATTCGAAGAAAATTTTGAAAACCGGACAAATAAATCTCGAACGTATCCTTTTTTTAATCATAAAGGATTGAGTCCGGACTTAGAATCTCGAGGCAAGACATGAAGATTCAAATTTTTCGATTTTATTTTTAATATTCAAAAATATAAAATTATTTTTAAATTTATTTATTTATTTTGGAATTTTTAAAAATACCAAGTCTTGAATTTCTATAGATAAAGACAGTATAAACTAAAATATTTCAAGAATATAAGTTTATTTAAGCAACAAAATATTTATATCTTTCATAAAGTACCGTATTTCCTATATTAGAGCCCCATGGGGCTCTATTTTTCAACTATCCTCCAAGGTGGGGCTGTATTAAAGGGTGGGGCTCTAATTGAGGGTGGGGCTCTATTTTTCAACCCTCTTTTGAGATAGAATCCCATTTATTATATCCATTGCAACTAGAGATAGGCCGGAGGGGTTGGTTGATAAAACCAAAAAATATCGAAAGACAATCGATATTTTTCAATTTTTCAAAAAAATTAAAATTTTATAAGCAATGAGTAACGAAATAATCGCAATAGTTCAATGAGGGTAAGATTAATTATAAAATATTTGTAGATTTTGACGGATTAAAGGGAATATTAGGGGACTTGTATTTGACATTGATGGATCATATATAGGTATACAAGCGATTTTAAGGGATTATGGGGAATATCAGAGGATTAATTTTATATTGAGAGATTTAGCGGGGTTAAGAGTGATATTTTGAATGAGGTATTAGTAGGCATATGAAGGGATTTTTTTGTGAAGAGGGATATCGGTGATATAAGGGATATCTATCGGGGATAAAAGGAATACCCACTATATCTCTTCCTTTTCCCCTTAGTTAATCCCTCATATTTCCCTTAATCCTTATATCCCCATGGCCCTTTATTTCCTTAACTCTTAATAATCTTAAAAATTATTGGGATATTTTTTATTTTTCCTCCAATATTTTTAGGTGGGGCTGTATTAGGGGTGGGGCTCTAATTGAGGGTGGGGCTCTATTTTTCAACTACCCTCCAAAGTGGGGCTGTATTAAAGGGTGGGGCTCTAACAGAGGGTGGGGCTCTAATATAGGAAATACGGTAAATCATTTAAATTGTATTAAATTTTGGGGCATAAAACGAAGTTCTTAGAGAAATTTTTTAAAGGTGCCCATCTTTCGGAAAAAATATTTTATTGAGAAGTCCAAAATTTTATCTTTTAATACCAAAATGTTTTTTAATTTCTGAATTATTTTCAGGTTTCAAAAAATTTTTAATTTCTGTAAATTTTTCAAAATAATTTTTCAATTTTAATATTTTTTAATAATTTTTTGAATGATTAATAGAAGTTATTGAATAATCTAGTCAGGTTCGTATCCCCCAAGTTTATCTTTTAAATATAAATAATATCGAGGGTTATTTTAATTTTCAATTTTAATTTTTTAATGAGGGTATATCCAAATTTTATTATGATTTTTATAAATTTTTTGAATTATTTTCTATTTGATTTCATTTATTTTTTAGAATTTTTAAAAACTTTATAGATTCCTTAAGTTAAAGACAAAATAAATTTAAATATTTATTAAGAATATGTTTATTTAAGCTATAATAAAATAATTATTTATATCACATAGAATAGATTAAAAATAAATAATAAATTTTGGGGTAGGGAAAGGAAGTTTGGGGAAAATATTTTTTTAAAGTAAAGGTATTTTCGCAAAAAAATATAATTTATTGAGCTGCTCAAAATTTTATTTTTTAATTCCAAAAAATTGAAAATATTTTTTAATTTTTTTAATAATTTTATTTTTGACTCAGCTCAATTACTTCAAATTTGGCAAATAAAATAAATTTTTTAAAATCATTTTTCTCACGAATTCTCAGCAATCACCTCCTCCAACTCCTCAATCGTTTTAAACGCAATTTCACCCAACTCGTACGTTGCGAACTTCTCTTTCTCAAATTCTAACAACGTGATACGGGCGAGGGTGAAGTTGTACGCTGCTTCGGATGAGTAGTCGGCGAGTTCCTTGTTGTTGTTGTTGTTTTTGGCATCTTCGGTGTTATTGAAGACCGGGTTCAAAAAGCCGATTGTCTGGCTCATAATTTGCGCGTACTCTTCTTCTGCCTCTAATATTGTACCATGTCCGTTGCGCACAACGAAAACTGCACTCAAAATAGTGCTGTTTACCCATTCGCTGTTGGCTGCAACGACGCCACTTTTTATCTTAAAAGGAAATTTTATTTGGGCATTTTGTAGAAATTTAAAAAAATTTGTAAATGACAAGGGCAGGGGCTTAACATTGGGTGGACAATTAAAAAGGAAACCGATAACCGATCCGAAACTTTCGGTTAACTGAAACAGAACCGACAAACAAAACCGAAACTTGAAGTTTTCGTTTCCGTTCGGCTTGGAACCGATACCCCTATTTGTGACCAATTTTGGGGTAAGAAAGGGAATTTTTTCAGCTGTCACTAAACTACAATGGTTTGATGGTATTAAAAGAAGTGACCATGGATTTAAGGGTCTTTAGGGGAAATATAGAAGAATATTCCCGGTATCCATTCTGAAACTCCAAAATCGACTTATATCCACTTAATCCTCCGATAAAACACAAATTCCCTGGGTATACTTCCAAAACAATGAAATCCCCCTTAATCCTTTCAACCTTCCCCTTTAATCCAACCAATCCGCTTACATCCGCCGATATTAGTAACTTAATCTTTGTTAACCCCAAAAATCCCCGAATATCCCTTCAATCTCCAATCCCTCTTAATCATTTATAATCCCTCTATATCCTGCCATAATCCCCTCTTTACCAGATTTTCCGAATCAAAATCCAGAACTTGGCATTTTTATCGAAATACCCGGATTCAGGTTAAAAATGTAATTTAAAATTACCATATTCGTGGCATTTTTCACTTTCAATGTTTCCTCAAGGAAAATTTTCCTTAAGTACACAAACGTTGCGATTGGGTCTTTTGCGAGTGTTCGGCCTGCATCAAAATAGCAGGCGAAACATAATGGACCAGCCTCGTGAGCACTGGTTTGGGTCCAGCATTCCGCGGCGCTACTGTAAATATAATAAATATAAATTTTCAGCGTTAAAGGCGAAAATTTGAAAAAAAAACCAAAATAATCATTCAATGAGAAATAGTCTATATGAGAGGGTGGACCGTTGAATATCTGAACAATTTTCTCGGTTACCGAGAATTAGATTTTTGAGATTTCAATCCCGATTCTCGTATGATACTCCAAGTCCAGTTTCCACAACACTCCTAGTCCGGTCTCTAGCCTAATTGATATTTAATAAAATAAAAGCTCTCACCGGTCGCATTCGCATAACTGTTTCTGGCATGGATCCTTTTCCAAGCATTTTATTTCATTTTTAGCTTAAAATTTAAATAATTTTTAAAATTTAATTTTCATTAGAAATTTTAAATGTTACTTTCAAATAAGCCGTTGTCAATTTGATACTTCGTGGTGTCAATATCCACGAAATGTTTTGCGGGTGGAATCGATGGGCATTCCTTTAAAAGTTCGTTGAGACATTCATGATGCAAATTGCAACATCTAAATAAAATTAAAGTAAATAGAAAAATCAAGATTTTTTTAATTTTAAAAGAGATAGCAGGACTGGCTATACTCCCAAAAAAATTCACCAAAAATTAAACCTACGATAAAGGAAAGGGGATCGGACAGAGACAGATCTCGAACATGAAACAGAGTTTCGATAGTACATTGAAAACAAATAAAATCTCTCTAATAGGAGTGTCGGTCTCACTAAATTTTCGGCTAACTGAAACCGAACCTACTCTCAGATTACTCGAAACTTTGGTGATTCGACTTAGATTTCCCTAACTACCCATATATTTCAATCACTAATAGGCTCCTAATTTTAACAGTTATTTGAATAGAATTTAAAAAAAATTTTACTTGTTTATCTTGACATCCGTTTCGTTGGTACTGCCACAACTGAAATTAAACAATTTTAATCAAAATTTTATTAAATTTAATAAATTATATCTAATTTTTAAAGTAACTTACTGGCAACTGTATTTATCGAAATACAATGCCCCTTGGGTATAGTGGCGGCAGTTCGGCTAAAAAATAAATTTATTAATATCTCTTAATTTTAAATTAGTTTTAAATTACTTACGCGAATCGGTTCAATTGGTTTTGGCTATAAATAGATAAATTAAATTAATTAATTAATTTTAGGAATATTAGTTAGGGTTGGAGAAAATACTTAAAAATTACTAATAATATTTTTAAAATTTTTTTAAAATTTAATGCATACCGTAGTCGTGGTTGAGGTGGTTGTCGATGTCGTGGATTTTGTCGTGGTGGTTTTCTATAAAAATTAATTTTTTAAAAGGATTAATATGTATAGATATTTTATTTTTTAAATTAAATCCATTTTTACGTCCTTTTAGTAAGATTAAAAATATTTTTTATTAAAAATTTTCAATAGATTTTTTCAATTTTATTTAAAATTATTTAAGTAATAGGAGGAAAGCCCCAAAAATTTTTTATAATTAAAAAAACGCCTTGCCTTTTCAATTTTGCTTTTCCCATCATTTTTCCAGAATTTCATCTACATAAATTTGAATATAAAACTTTTATAAATTTTTCTGAAAGCCTACAACCTAATCTGAATGCCTACACATTTTTATTCATCACATAATAGGATTGGGGAGACATAAGAGACAAGATATTTCATAGGTAGATTTAGCGGGATTCAAAGTGATATAGGGGATCAGGAGGGATTAGGGGGTAATAGGCGTTTGACGTGCCACCGAAAAATGTTAGGACTCATCCTGATATAGGCCTGCAACAAAGGCATATGTGATCATATTTTGTTGGCCTGAATATCTGGAGTTCCGTCCATATCTGGTCAGCATAATCAATGATTTACAGCCCACTCTAATTTATTTTTTAGTCTAATTTAAGGTTGTATCAAGTACAAAATTGTATGTGTAATTAAATTCCAACCGTTTCACAAGTTCCAAAATTATTTTCATCTTCCTCATATTCTAAATAATCCTCCAAAAAAGCCCCATCAGCAATAGTTTTTTCAATATCGGTTGGAAACAATGCATTATATTTATATCCGTCATCACATTCCTCACAGTCCTCACAGGCTAAACTATTTCCTTTTACTTGAAAACGTCTTGCCAATTTCGAATTAGCAAAACTATCCTCTTTGCCAGGACACACTTTAAAACTGAGAGAAAAAATAAAATTTATTTTTAATTTGTCTAACAATTTTTTTGAAATTATGAATTTTTGAAAAACTGATTATCTGACTTTATCGAGGATCCGAAACTACATCAAAAAATTTCAAAATACCCAAGTATATTTTTCTGTAAATATAACAAATATATTCAAGGAATTTTAAACAGAAATTCTAATTATTTCAATATCAGGGCTAATTTAATTCAAATTAAAGACCGTAACCAGGCGGGGTCTCGATCAAAAATCACGGTTACCGAGATCGAAATTTTTTCAAAATTTAAATTGCCGTATGGCCCTTCCAGTCCGAACTTTAATTTAAATAATTAAATAAAAAAATCTCTAACCTATCATCCCCATATCCATAAACAAGCACAAATAATACGGTTAATAAAATTTTAATAATTGAATTAAACATTTTATTAATTTGAATATTTTTACTAAAATAAAAATCAAATAATTATTTTTTATTTTATTATTATAATAGCTGGAAATAATATTTTTGGTGTGCCAAATAGTATATCTTAACTTGATTCAAGATTTTTGAATCTTTCCAAATTTAGTAATAAACGAATCCTCTTATCGAGCTAGAGATAGTAACAAAATTGTTACGGTCGAGAAATTTTCAAGCTAGTTATGGCTAGTTATTAAAAATATTCTTATAGTATTGAAAAAAATATTTAAATTAAAATTATGAGAGAGTAAGATGAAGTAATTTAAAAAATTAAATTTATTTATTTAATTAAAATGGATAAAAATTTTTAAATAAATTTATTAAATGATTCGCTCGGTAGGCGTTTTTAGCATTTTATATTTTTTATTTTCTCTTTTTTTGAGATTTTTAAATTTGATCAGTTGATGATAAATATTAATAAAACGATGAAAAAAAAGGCAGAAGCCATAAGCAGATATTTTATATACTTTTATCTCCATATTTTATCTCAAAGAAATTTTTTCAATTTTCACCCTCCTTTTTTAATCATAAATATTTAAACGGAAATATCAGCTGACTCTTTTGCTTTTAAAATTTTATTTTTAATTAGGCTTAAAATTTTTTTTGAAATTTATATTAGTCATTAATTGATATATAGATAATTATGGAATTTAATTGAACGATAAAAATCAGAAAAAAAATTTTGAAAGCAAAATTATATTAAAAAAATATTTTTTAATTAAATAAATTTTTGTATGATTCAGAGAAACTTTAAATATCCAGAAAAAAATTTTTTAATTGAAAAATTTTAAAAAAATTTTTAAACAAATTTTAGGAGATCCTAATAAGAATTTTTTATTGTAAACGAGAAAATGAAACTGAAAAAATATTTTATTAAGTAGGGTTGTACGGATTTTGGATCCGGGTATCCGAGGATTTTCAACTAACCGAAAACCCTACTATTTAGCTTATGAGAGATAAGTATGTATGAGTTAAAATATGATGAACTTCTGTGATTTAAGAAAATTAAGATTTTTTAATTTAAAAATCCCAGAAAATTTGTTTTAATTTAAAAAATCCAAAAAAATATTTCTGCAAAATAAAAAGATATAACTATTAAAGTTTGGCAAAAATTTTAAATTTTTCAATTAGGTTAAAATTAAAAATTAAGTAAATATTTTTAATTTAAATTTTAACAAACTTCTTTAAAATTTCCTTCATAATTTTTTTATTTTTTATTTCGGAGAATTCTTATTAGAATCTCCTAAAATTTGTCTAAAAATTTTTTTTAATTTTTAAATTAAAATTTTTTGGAATTTAAAGTTCCTCTGAAGAATTTTATTAGCTTCTTTAATATTTTTATACCTTATAGAAGAAATTTAATAGTATGTATAAAATTCTTAAAGTAAAATAAAAGTTGATATAATTAAAAAAATTTTTAAATTTAATTTTAAGTCAAAGGAATTTTTCTTATTTAAATAAAAAATTAAAAATTTATTTAAAAAAAATTTTAAAGAGGCCAATTTTTTTCTATTTATGTACCTCATAAAAGATAATAAGAGAGAATATGTATACTGTAATCTTGGGATTCATAACAAATTTATTTTTAAAATTATAAAATCCCATAAAAAATTTTTTAATCATAAAAAATCCAAAAAATAATCCTCCAAAATAAAAAAATATTAAAGATTGGCAATCATTTTAAATTCGAGTTGAATGCGATTAAGGGCATTTTATTAAGGAGCTTTTATTAAAATATAAAACAATATTTAAAAATATAAATATTTAATTTTTAAATTTAATTTAAGTTTAAAAAAGTTTAAAAGATTTTATTTTCAATAAAAATTATTAAAATTTTAATATTAGAAAATTTATAAAGACACTCGTTTATTAGTTCAAGAGGAGAGAAAAGTAAAGTATGATTAAGCTTAAATTTTCTTGATTCTTTTTTTCTGAGAAATAAATATTAAAAATATACCTCTATTAATTACTAGAGTTCGAACTTTTCAAAATGCCGGGCCCGGGACCCGGTTTTTTTTCTCAAAATCGCACCCGGACCGGTTTTTCCGGATAAAACCGGAAAAACCGGTTAGCCCGGAAAACCCGGATTTTTTCATACCCGGGCCCGGACCCGGACCCGGTTTTTTCTAAATTTATTAAAAACATAAAAAATCTACATACCCAATGATACCCGTGATATCCCGTCTACATATATCTTTATTAGTGTAAGGCAAATGGATTTAGTTGGTATAACGGGATTAGGAACGATATGAAGGGATAAAAGGGCAGTGGAGGGTTACCGTGTGATTAAGTGGATTTAAAAGTAGCAAATCATCCAATATCCCCATATTTTTCCTTATCCAGCGCCGCAGGCGAAAATTTTGAGGATTATAGAAAACCAACCCACTAGAAACCACCCGTAATCGAGATAATCCCGTTCTAAAATTTAGCGGGATCCTGCGGGATTTCTGGGTTTTCACATAATAGATATCGGGGAGATATGAGGATTTGAAGGGATTAAGGGATTTAAAAGGATATCTAGGGATATTTGTAGTGATATCTGGGTTATAAGAGGATTTTGAGTGATATTGGAGGATTTAAAGAGAGTGGAGCATAAACTGGAGGATTAAGAGGCAAAAAATCCGCTTTTTCAGCGCCGCAGGCGAAAATTTTGTGAACTTCTAAGGTCTTAGGCCAAAAAAATCCGCTTTTTCTGCAACTGGAACTTCCGGAACTGGAACTGCACCGCAACCCACTAGATTTCTTACTTTTCCAGCGCCGCAGGCGAAAATTTTGAGAATTTTGGGAGATCCTTAAGCCAAAACTTCCATTTTCGGACAAATTTACATTCCAAAACTCCCACTCCGGGCCCGGCAAAAAATTACCGGGCCCGGGACCCGGTTTTTTTACACAAAATCGCACCCGGGCCGGTTTTTCCGGTTAAAACCGGAAAAACCGGTTAGCCCGGAAAAACCGGATTTTCTCAAAAATACCCGGTTCCGGGCCACCGGGCCCGGAAAAAACCGGTCCGGGCCCGGCCCGGGTTCGAACTCTATTAATTACCCTCTCCAGAGTGAGGTCGAAACAATAATTACCCTGGGCTATTGATAAAATATATACGGTATCTCTTATTTTAGTATTAATTTTTAAGCTTTAAGGGCGTTTTATAAATGTGTTTCTTATATTTTATTATTCGATGTTAAACTCTAGATTACAAGTGTCAAAAATCGAGAATTGTAGTAGAAATTCGAGAATCATAATTAAAAAATTCTGAAATACAAAATAATAACAGAAATATGTCAAGGAGTAAATATCATCTTTTCCTTTCAACTTTTTTTTTCAATTTTGGATGGATATTAAGCAAAGACATTTTAAAAGAGTTGCTCGAAATGAGATGATTAAAAAGGTTTTCAGATAAGATTCAAGACGTATTAATTCTAGAAAATCCCAAAAAAGTAAACAAGAATATATAGTAAATACCAGGTTTACGGAAAATCGGATCATGGACCCTGGTTTGAACTCTAAAAATTACTGTATTTAGCCCTAAAATAATTACACCGGGTAATATTTAGATAGTGATTAAAAGAAAAAGAGTGGTGATTTTTGAAGAGAGAGATTATTTAGTTCAGCGGGCTTAATTATTTTTAATTATTATATGAGTTAAAAGATAGTTTAAAGAATTCTACTTAAAATTCAGTAAGGCGTTTAAATTTTGTCTTAAAATTTTTAAAAATTTTCTTTTTATTTTTTTAAAAAATTCGTTTCATATTTTTCATTTTTTTTTAAATTCAACATAAAAATTTTGGGTCTCTTTTATATTATTAATATTTTGGAGAGTCTAACTACATATGTAATATGAATAGGGTAATTTTTGAGGGAAGTGTATTAATTAAAAATTAGTCTATTTGAAATTTACTAATTCTTTTCAATTTAGTCTTTAAAAAAAGTTTTTTAATTTTTTCGTTACTCAGTTACGTTTTTTAAATCTATCAAGAAAAACTTCGATTTTTTTATTTTTTTTCAATTTTTTTCTAATTTTTAAAAGGGTTTTAAAGTCGTCCTAAGGCTTAGCTATATAAAAATTCAATTTTTAATATAAAAATTTATTTTCGCAAACGAATAAAAAATATATATTAAGTGGATATGTGAATAATGTAAATAATGAAAAATAAAAGAAATAAAATAATTCGATAAAATTCGATTTAACTTAAAATTTTCGAAAATTTAAAAGAAAATAATAAATAAATTGATAATGCTTAATAAATAATGGAAAATCACAAATAAAAGGAAATAAAATGAATTTTTTTGGGTTTTTTAAAGATTTTTAAAAAATAATGAAATGACAAGTAAATAAAGAGGAAAATCACATAAAATTCGATTTGACTTAAAATTTCGAAAAAATTTTAAAAGAAAATTAATTAATTGAATAATAATCAGAAAATAATAAAAAAAATAATGGAAAATCAATCTCGAAAAATAAATGAATTTTTTTGGGTTTTTTGGATTTTTTTAGAATTTTAAAAAAAATTATAATGACAAGTAAATAAGGATAAAATAATAATTAAAATAATTAAACTTAATTAGAAAATTAAGAAATCGATCACAAAAAAATTATAATGAAAAGAAGATAAAAATAAAATTTTTTTGGATTTTTTTAATTTTTGAAAAAATTAAAGAATTTTATTTTGAAAAAATAAAATTTTATTTTTTTTTCAAGAAAAGGAGGGGAGGTAAATTAATGAATAAATAATATTAAAATTAATGAATAATTGAAAAAAATTAAATTTAAAAGAGCTTAACTTAAAAAAGTAGCTTAAATAAATAAATTAAAGATGGTCGAACCTCGTTATAAATTACCCCAAAATGAAAAATAAATTTCATTTTAAAGTTGGTTTTTTTTTTATTTGACCTTCTCTATTTAAATATACCCCATTATAAGGCCAACTATTTTTTAGCCCCAAGGGTTTTTAAAACGAGGTTCGATTTTTAATTTAAAAATATTTAAATAAATTTTAAAAAATAGGGTATTTATTTGGGGGGGGGGGGGGGTTGGGTTGAAAAAATATATAAATTTGAGAGAAGAAGAGAGGGGGGGGGGGATTTACCAAATCAATAACCCCGAAAAGGTGTCTTTAATCCCTGTCCAGGCCTTCTCGCCTACTTCTTTCACCTTATCAATTCCGACGTCCACTAACTTACATAACTGCCCCACGCCAAAATCGGCTAATTCGCCGAGTCCATCGGCCGCCAACGAGCAAAGTGGCGCCCCCAAACCCACCGTCTTGACCATGCACGCTGTCTCCAGCGTGTCGATGGTCTTTTTTAAGCCCTTTTTAACCATGCCTACTCCCTTCTGTTTTACCATATTCTCTGCGTCTGAAAATTATTTGAAATTAATTATATTTTTATGGATTAAGTGGGATATCGAGGGAGGCAAAGATATAAGTGAAGTAAGGATTGAATTTGGGTATATTAGGAAATTTGGGTTAAGAAAATAGGATTTTGTGATTCCCCTGATTAAAAGTGATAACGCAAAAAAAATTTTGAGAATTTTGGAAGGCTTAAGTGCCAGACAGGTTTATCAGAATATTTGGGGCTGGGATTAAGTGATTAAAAGGATATTGTGAGATTTAAGGTTATCAGGTTATATGGGGATTAAAAGTAATAAGATTAAGGGATTGAAATGTATTTATGATTTGGGCGATTAAAGAAAGATCTTGGAATTTGGGGATTAAAAGAATAGAGATTAAGAATTAAAAGGCTATTGTGATTTGGATGATTTAAAGGTATTAACGCAAAAGAAAATTTTGAGAATTTTGGAAGGCTTAAGTGCCAAATTTCCTTCTTTTACTAAAAATTCGAAAATATCAGGAAAAAATTTTTGAAAAGATTGGAAATTATGAAAAGATCACAGTCAGAATTGCTTCAAAAATTGTGAAAATTTTTTCTAAAATTTTGGAAATAAAAAAAACAACGTCAGAAACTGGAAATCGAATTGCGACCACCCTCTGTCTTTCACGCGTCTAAGACTAAACGTGAACCAGGGATCGTTCAAGAACGCTCAAGGGCGGGCATGTCGGGGTACGGGGTTTTCCAATTGTATCGGGGAGATGGGTTCGGGTCGGGAGAGCAAAATATGGTCGGGGTTCTTGTGGGGGTGCGTGGTTTTAGGAAAAAATTTTTAAGAATAAAGTTTCAAAAATGCTACGCTTTAGTTCATTTTCGTTAATTTATTCAGGAATAAAGTGGGATTTGAAGGATTAAATGGATTTGGAGGGATTTCATTGGTTACAGAGTATATATGGGGATATAATATGATTTGAAAGGATCAAGGATGCCTTCAACGGATAACGGTGATATAGAGTGATATTGAAGGATTATATATTTGAAGGGACAGTTAAACTTAAATTCTCTTAATTAGAATATCCGGAACTAACCTGAGAACCGGACCTAAAATTTGACTGGAAATATTTTAATTATCTTAAAACACATTCATCTAATGATTTATGTATTACAAAAATAGTTGTAAACTCTTTTTGTATTTAATTTTTCTGGCCCGAAATTTCTTATTTAAAACAAAAATTTACCTTCAATAAACCCATCAATTCCACCTTTGACCTTTCCAGCAATGCCGCGGCCTTTTGGCTTTCCTTTTTTTCCACCCTTTCCTTTTTTCCCTTCATCCCCACCGCATCCTTGATCCTCTTTGGCCTGCTCGCGGGCCTCCTCCTTTTGCTGATCAACCATTTCTTTCCAATTCTTTAACATCTCTACATCAATCTTTATTTCCTTCACATCTTTTTTCAAATCCTCTATTTCTTTTTCTAATTTTTCATTTTTTTCCTTATTTTGCCGACGGTCCTCCATCATCATTTCTTCTAATTTTTCAATTCTTTTTTTCATTGCAAGGCGCTCATCCGTCGCCTTCTTGGCCTGAATTTATTTTCAAATTTATTATTTAAAATTATATTTTTTGTTAATCAGACAAGATTAGAGTAATGGGTACCAGGTATGTAAATCAACGGGTTTTGAAAATTTTTGGATTTTTTTTTATTTTTTCAGAATTTTTATTTTCCACTTAATTTTTAATATTCTGAATAGTCAAAAAAAATTTTCATTTTGAGCTGACTGAAATACACTATTTAAATTATGAAATTTTAAACTCGAGTAAAATTTATTTTTTCAATACGAAAAAATAGGAGGTCCGATTGACCTTTCAATTTTCCCCGAAATTTATTTTTTAGTCCATTCAGGACCTTGGCCAGTTAGTATTTTGTTAATATTTTGGATATCTTATTCCTTCAAAAAATTTTCTCATTTTCCTTTCGATTAGAAGAAGCCAAAATAAGAATAATTTTTAAATTATAAATTAATTTACGTCTTCCGATATTGCGATCACAGCCAGTTTATTTTTCCTAACTTCGTCCTTTACGTGCTTGTACGCCGCCTTTGGGTCAAATTTCAATTTTCCATTTTCGCATTTCCTATAAATATTTTAATGGAATATAACTATTATAATTATTATGTTTTTTTTATAATTATAGTTTCTGGAATGTAAATACAAAGTGAACTTTGGTAAATTAAGAACCCTAACGGATGGTCAATCTTAACGGAAAATTGTCTAAAAGTGTTTCGAAAAATGTTTTTTTTATTTTTTAAAGTGGTTTAATTACATTCTATAAGATGGTAAAGGATTGAACGTGAATGGGATTGAGATATTACAAAAGAAAGAGTCGAGGTTGCTAGAAATTTTTTTGATTTATTAAAAAATTGTAAAAGAAATTTTGACTGGATTATATAAGGCTAATGGAGAATGGATTCAAACGGAGGGGGCACTATATTTTTCGATTATACCCAAAAAGGGCATTCTATTAGAGGGGGCATTCAAATAGAGGGGGCATTCTAAAAGAGATTTTATGGTATGTTGGATATAAAAAACAAATTTCTGATATTTTGCTTATTGTCTATGTAATACTGTAAATAAAAAATCATTCAAATTTTTAATGTTTTTCCGAATTTTAATGCTTTAAGGATAAGTAGGGTCGAGTTTCGATTTTTTTATTGAGTTAGAGTCAAAAATTCATCCCTACTGAACATTGCTTAGTATTTCTGGGATCAGACTTATTTTTTTGGATCATATATTAGGCTTATTTTTTAAAATTGACTATACTAGCTAATACTCTGAATTTAGAAACAAAGAGAAGACTGATAGAATTAATATTATTTGATCAACCCTTAGAGGAAAATTGTTTATTTTTTAATTTTCTTTAAATTCCAGAAGATAGCTAAGGATTAAACGTGAAATGGATGAGATATCAAAAAAGAAAGATTAAGGCTTGATAAAAAAATTTTTTCAAAAATTTTTCGATTGATTAGTTAGAATGGATAAACATTAATGGATTATTATAATCCATTAAGTATATTAATGGATTATCCGAATTAGAATGGATTAGCCATATATTAATCATATAGTATATATTGAATATTAAACAAGTATTTGATATTTTACTTGTCCTTTTACATATTAAATTTCTATTGTAAATCAGGATTGATAGGGACTAGAAATAAGTTTTTTAACCCTCTTCCGATTGTAGTTGAAGCCTAAACTCATAACTATAGTAATTGTTTATTTTTCTGATATCAGAAATTGAACTTAATTATTTAAGCTTATTATACTAGATAATATTTTATGGATTTCGAGATTTGGATTGAGGTTCAGGTCGGAAACTCATAACTATTGTAATGTGTTTATTTTTCTGATATCAGAAATTGGACTTAATTATTTGAGCTTATTATACTAGATAATATTCTTAATTTAGAAAAAAGAGAAAATTAATTTTTAAGATTTATAAGGCATATAGAATTAATATTTATAATAATAGGTGATTATATGATAGAAAAATATATTTATTAAATTTCCTTTTTCCGGAATTTCTTTTCTCAAAAAATATTCAGACACGTGTACCAACGACTATCAGAACAACTCTGCAATTACAGCGACTATAGCTGCCCCAACAACCACAAAATTAATTCCGAGGAATCCGACGATTACTTAAATTTGTTTTTTAAATTTTGAATTCGAAAAACTCTTTCATGCCTTGCGATAAAGCTTCCGTTTTATCAACTTTTGCTGTTAAATTGGGTGTAGGAGTTTGTGGAATTGGAATTTCTGGGGTTGTTAATTTAGTGGAAGAAATAGTACTGGTTTGGGTCGATGTGGTTGTTAATTTAGTGGTTGGAATACTAGTTTTGGGCGAAAATGTTGTTTTGATTGTGGGGTTTTTAGTGGTTTGGGAACGATTATTTTTAACAAGTTTACCGTTGGTACATTGCCTTTTGAGAATATAATTTAATAAATTTTATTGAATGAGTTTGAGTGATTTAGAGGGAGATGAATAAAAGAGTTTATCAGTTTTGAGAATGTCAATTTAATAAGCATAAATTAACAAACTCAAAGATGCATTAAAGTACTATATATAATAAATTTCAAAGATAAACAAAAAAACTACTCTAAATTCACTATTTTTACAATTTTCAAATAAAATAAAAAATAAACTTACATATTACAAACTTTCATAAAGGGGTGTTCTGCTCTTATATTCCATAATGCCCAAACCTTTGAATTTTCTTTTGGAAATTTAATAAGGGGAAAAGTATTATTGCTTTCATTATCACGATGCCAACATTGAGTGCTAAGTTATGAATTTTGATTTGTATTATTTATATGTTAAAACTTACACTTTATCGCAATTTTTCAATAATTCACAACAACTAAAATTCAGAAATTTATTATAATTTTTAAAAATTTTTCGAATTCAAAATTAAAATAAAACATTCGTTTTTAAGTAAAAATCTAATAATTTAAGCAAGAAATACTTACTCTTTCATATCATCCTCATAGGGCTTAAATTCATCAAATGAACAACTAAAAATGTATTGAATAGTTATTTTTATTAATAGTTATTAAAACGTAACTTTGTAAATTTAATTTAAACTTACACTGGATAGTAAAATGGTTTAAAGATGCAGTTGTATGTTTCATTATCGGCACAGAATTCTTTTATTTTTTTTTCTTGTTCTGGTGGTCCTCTATACATGACCCGGGTATTTGGAGTATAACTAAATAAGAATAGTTTTTTAATATTTTTCCAATAATACAATAATATTAACCTTTTATTCAGGCCATCCTTTTTATTTTTAGCATCTAAATTTTATTTATTATATGCAGTGTTTAAAATTTCTGATTTGCTCGTACTCGTACTTCGTAATTGCCTATTTTTAACCTCGTACACCGTACTCATACCTAGTACTTACTGTACTTGAGAAAAATGTAAAAAATCTAAAAAAAATTTCGGAGTCCAGGACAATAAGTTTTAAGGCGCGTATGCGATAATTTTTGAATCTTGGAAGGCTTTCAAGTCATATATCCTCCTATTTCAAACCTTTTAGCGCCGTAGGCAAAATTTTGAAACATTCAGAAAGCCGTAAGCTAAAAAAATTCGCTTTTTATTGGTCAAACGAAAAATTTTAAGAGGGCCAAAAACCCATAATCACTCTCTGTAAAAATAAAATGATTTTCAAAATAAAATTTTCATAAGTTATTTGTGAAAACGACCCCCTTAACCTAACCCCTTAATCACTCAGCCACACGCTCATATATGGGCAATTGGAAGAAATTTGATATATGTACATATTTCTAAAGAAAGATTTTTGTATTAATTTAAAGTACGAAAGTATGAGTTAAATTTTGGCTTCGTACTTCGTACCAGGTTTTTTTGCCCGTACTTGTATGTATTTCGTACATAAATACTAGTACGAGCTCATAAAACTGATTATAAGTAGATTATATTATTAATAATTAAATGAAAGGTTATTTACAAAAATGAAATATTACCAATCCCGTTTTGGTACGCAGAAAGATCCTCTTCAATCATACGCTCATTAATCACAAATCTATCTAAAGTATCAAAATTTATAATATATGTATGTATTATATAACCAACCACCCATATAGGGGCGATTGAAAAAAAAATTGAACATTTTTCTTTGATGTTTATTTTACTTATAATACCAAGGAGTTAAATTTTGGCCTTATACTGGAACAACCTAATTTTGTAACAACTAATAAACATCACTTGCGCCAAAATGACCCCTGTCCAAAATGCATATTTTTCTCTTCGGATTTTGTCTGACAAATGTTACCTAAATCGACAAATGTTACCTAAATCATTATTCCCCCCGTAATCTATAGATGCTTCATTTTCATAGCAATCGTAATTGCATGTGTAAAGTGGATCGTTGGCACACCATTCTTCGCAGTTCGGGCAAGCATATGTTCGCTTAAATAATATTTATTTATTGATATTAACAATTTATTTCTATTACTATATACAAATTATAAGGCTTCAGAAGATTCGGGTACTTATTCTGATCAATCAAACTTTCAACAAACATCAACAAAAACACAATTAAAATATTCATAACCATAACCATCTTTAAATAAAAATTTTTAATTAATATGGTTTCAAAATGTATTTTTAAATTCCAATAATGGTTATTAATTAAATAAATTATTAATTTTTTGAAATTTTTTATAATCCTTCCTTTCAGATTTACTTGGACCATTTAATGAGGTTGAGATTAATCACGACTAGGAATGTCACGGGTTGAGAGAAATCGGTTTTTTAAAATTTCCTTCGGATCGGGTATAGGGTAACAGTGAGATTCCTGATATCGATATATATCAGAGTTGATGTACCTAATCAATGAACATAATACATTTTAAAATACTGACGCCCTTGTATGGTCATCGATGTCTCCTTACGATTATCTCTATCGAACCATATTAAGGGGACCTAAATCAGAATATTTTCTAGACGGAACTCTGTCGTGCTTGAATCCCTCCCAAAGATTTTTTAGTATTTAGTTTACTCACCGTTCCGTTTCCGCGCACGTCCATGTTCATTTTGTTAAAGTAAAAGTTTGAAAGGATCAAAATTTATTTTTAAATCCCAAATTTTATTTTAATTATTTAAAATAAATACTCGGGAAAAATAAAAGATTTTTGAAAAATATCGTGAAAAAAAATTAAAAAATATACCTCTATTCTAATAAAAAGGCGTAATTGAGTTAAATTTGAGATGGAAAAATTAAATAATTTGAAAATCAAATAGTAAAGACAAGAGGGGTCGGACCAGCTTTAAGGATGGAACAGGGCCGGAAATGATACCTATATTCATAAATAAATTTTGAAATAAAATGATAAGATTAAAATTAATTAATTAAACCGAAAATATTTTTCAGAACAATTAATAACTATCACAGAAATTATTTAAAATAAATTAGAACCAAAAAATAACGAAAATTAAGTCAAAATTACTTAATTTAATTGTTAAGATAAAATTTAAAATTATTTTAAAGGAATTTAAATTTAATTTTAAACTGAAACTAAGGAGAAATACCTGTAAATAACAAAAAAAAATTGAGAAAAATCTTAAAAAATACTTTTAAAAATTATCAAGGTAAATAAAGTGATGGATAAATAAAAAGATTTTTAAATTTTATAATTTCGAAAATTCGAAAAATAAATTCTGAATCTAGAAGTCTCGTTGCTTCAAACACTTAAAAATAAATTGAATTACCTATGATGAATAAATATAAATAGTAATAATTAGAAAAATATTAATATAAAAATGATAATTAAAAAGTACAAAAATTATTTTAGAAAAATGCAGAATTAATTACGATAAACAGAGAGATTTGTTTCAAAAAAGTTTCAAAATTCCAAAATTTTCAAAAAATTTACTTTATTTACGAAAATTCGCGAGTTTTAAGTTTCATAGCTTTAAAAAATTAAAACGTAAAATGTAAAAATATAAGAATTAAAAATAATATTTGAATAAAAAAATTCTTAAAAAATAATCAGAATGATAATTAAAAAACTAAAATAGATATATTCAATTAAATAATTAAAATAAAAAATCAGAAAAGTTTTTAGCTTATTTCAAGTTTAATAAAAGTTTATAGATCCTTTCAAACTCTAAATACTTACAAAAAAGTTTTGAAGGGGTTGAATGAAGGAAAAGCTGGAAAAAAAAAGAAAATCACCAATTGTAAAAAAAAGTTTTATTTAAAATTTGTGAAATTTTAACATTTTACAATTGCAAAAATTGCTTTTAAAAATTACAAATTGTAATTTTAATTAAAATTTAGAACTTATACAAATTGTAAAAACAAGTTTATTTAATTTCAAAGGATTTTACAATTTGTAAAAAAAAAGTTTATTTATTTTCCAAAAAGTTTACAAATTGTAAAACCAAGCTTATTTAATTAAAAAGATTTTACAAATTGTAAAATACGATTTTTTTGTTTTAGAAATTGTAAAACCAAGCTTATTTAATTTTTAAAAATTGTATAAGAAATGTTTAATTAATTTTACAAATTGTAAGAAAAAGTTTATTTATTTTCCAAAAAGTTTACAATTTGTAAAATGCTCTTTTTTGATTTACAAATTGTAAAAAAACAAGTTTATTTATTCTTAATAATTGTAAAGGAATGTTTAATTAAGTTTACATATTGTAAAAAAAGTTTATTTAGTTTTAAAGAATTTTACAAATCGTAAAATAAGATTTTTTTGTTTTACAAATTGTAAAAAACAAGTTTATTTTCCAAAAAGTTTACAGATGTCAATTAGGTTTATTTAATTTCAAAGGATTTTACAAATTGTAAAATGAAATTATTTTTAACGCTTTCCAATAAATTTTAAAATTAACTCACAATAAAAATAAAATTGTAAAAGGTGGTTAAATTGAAAATAAATTTTATAAAACAAATAAATGAAATTAATTAATTAAAAATTTGCTTTTATATTAATAACTAAAATTAAATTTTTGTGGGCGTTCCTATAAAATTAAAATTTTTAATAATTTTTAACAAAATTAATTTTAAATGAATCACTAAAATTTTTAATTTTACTTTAATTAAATCAACGGCATCGGATAGAGAGAAAGTTAGATAGGGCGGAAGCTGATGCAAAAAAGGGAAAAAAATTTAACCAGATTAAAGTGAACGCCTATGACTTTATTTTATAAAATGTAAGCTTATTCAAAAAATAAAATAAAAAACTAAAAGCTAAAAAATCAGCTGATATTGCTGTTCAAAATTGGAAATGAGCAATGTTCAAACAAAAATTTTTGAGATAAAATTAAAAGATAAATAGGATATCAACTAAAAATAAAAATAAATGGCATAACGAATGCTGAATAAGTCAGTAAATAAAAAAATTTAAAAAAAATAACTAAAACTAACTGAAAAATCAGTTGATTTTTTATTTAAAAATGAGCAGTGCTCGAAATAAAAAAATTTTTCAGATAAATTTAAAAGATAAAAAAGTTAACAAAATAAATAAAAAAATTTTTAGTTCAATTAAATTTCGAAAATACTTAAGTTTGAAAATTTTAAGGAAAAGGGATATTTAACCTAAGACAAATTTAAAGATATACAGAAAATTAAAAAACTTTTACTGAAACAATTTTTTAACAAAATTAATTTATAATTTAAAGATTAAATAGACTTCCATATTAAAATGGAAAGTTAGTTATTACGAGATGTTTGTTGTTAAATGAGTGTCAATTTATGATTACTTCTCCACGATTCCTCAAAAAAATTCCTCAAATCAAATCCTGATACAACTTGAAGGTGTTTGGAAAAAGCATTTTATACGAAAAAATTGTTGACTGAGATGTTTGTTAGATAGAGGGATTATTTAATAACGAAATCTTAAACAGGGATATAATAAAAAGGTTCATCGAATCAGATTTTCATACAACTTGAAAGGTTCTTTAAAGTGAGATGTTTTATATCGAGAGTTTATACCTTCGTTAGGTTCTTAAATCAATTCAATTTAGAGGTATTCTTAATCATGAATCTATGAAAAGTTATATTGAATCGAAAGGTTCATTTATTAAAGACCGGATATCCGGAAGAAAAAAGCCGGATATCTGGAAATTTTTGGTTTGTATATCGGATCCGGATATCTAAAGATTTCCCATATCCGAAGATTTCCTCTTAACAGCTATGCCTCCTTTAAAAATTACTGTAACTCATTAAGTCATTTTCTCAAATATTCATTCCCTCACTGATTCCCTCCATTAATTCTTATTTAAATTTATATTTTTTTATTCAAACTCAATTACATGTTAAAAACAAATTTAATTTAATCTCTAACTAAACTCTATCTATCTCCGCTAATGATGACAAATTTTTATTAAAAAAAATTTAAAAAATCAGCTGATTTCTTGTTAACTGAAAAATGAGCAATCCTAAATTAAAAATTTTTAGATAAAATTAACAGATAAATGAATATAAGCAAAAAATAAATTAGTTAATTAACTTAATTGAATTTCGAAAAATTTAAAAATTTTAAGAAATTAAGGTGAATATAATTAGAAATTTGTATTTAATCGAGAAACAGGAAAATTAAATTCTTAAATCGAGAGTATTCACTTCAGTGGTGAAAGTAAGCCAGTCTTCCTTGAAGATCTCAGGGCCAATAGTACATAGAATTTTTCGTTTATTTAAACATCTCCTCATAATCATCTAAATTATGATTTGAAGAGATTAATAAAAAAAACTTTTGATATTAGCTTTTGTTATTTAAAGAAGTAATTCAAACTCGAAAGTTGAATCACTTTAGAAGGAAATCTTAATAAGAGATCATTGGAAAATTTATTTAAGTCAGCTGATTCACCGTGTCCCTTTAAAATTAGAATAAGTCATTCTTTCATTCCCATAGATATTCCCTCACTGATTCTCCCAACTCTTTCTTGTTTTTATAAATATAAGTATTATCATTGAGAACGGACCGAAATGAGATATCTATCAAATAGCTCAGTTATCGAGAATCGAGATTTTCGTAATCCTGATTCTTGTACGATAATATTTTTCGAGATTTCGATCGAGATTTATCGAGATTTGAGATCTCGAGATTAACGAGATCTCACTCTCGATTCTCGTACGACACTCTCAGTCCGGTCTTTAGTTTATAATATAGAGGTTTGTTAAAACAAGAGTCGTTTTAGAAGAAAATCTTAATCAGTGCCCTTTAAAAAAGGTTCCTCAATCAAAGGATTCAACTGTGTTTTTTAAAATTGCAGTAATTCTCTCACTCTCTCGAATATTCCCTTAATTGTTCCTTCCAACACTCCTTTCTCTTTTCATTTTTTTATTTTTTTTTTAAATATTTATTTGAAATTTTTTAATTTTTAATTAGAAAATCAAATCCATCCAGTAAATTATGACTAATTTTTAAAAATATTTTTATTTTTGATTAAAATTTAGATAGCTATAACTAAAAATTTTTCACTTAATCAGATGATGTTTAATTAAAAAAATTTTTCTGTTAAAACTAAGTGTTAAAAATAAATATTTATTTGGAACGGAAATGATGAATTCAAAAAATTTAAAAAATATTTTTGAGATTAAATTATAGATTAGGATAAAATTATCATCAGTAGGAACGGAATTATCTAGAAAAATATAAAAAATGGGAAAAATATTTTATTCTTAAATATGGTAAGGCAATTTCAAGAATTTTTCAAGTTCGAATTTTTGGAATAAGAAACTTGGTTAAATTGATCTAAGTAAGAGAGAACGATGCTAATTAACAGTTTAAACTTGAGTTTGAATTGAAGATATAATGCATAACCTAACCAAAAATATAGACACAATCGAAGGATGGCTGCAATTGCTGATTGCTTTTTATTGGCACAAGTTTTGTAAATATAAGCTCCATTATACTTCAATCACCTCTAAAGGCACCAAGTGCCATAAATGTCCAAAAGTGTGATATATATGCACCTCCACATTTTGCTGATTGCATCTACCTAATTTTTTTTATAACTCCAACTTAGACGCTTGGAAGTTCAGTTGTAGAGGCACCTTGGCATTTAGGTGAATGAAACTCACAAAAATGCGGATTGCGTCTACTTAACCTCTTTTAACCCTTTTTCCAACTGAGCTGCATCGCAGGGCAGGGATAGAGCACTTCTACATTTGGTGAGTGAAGTGAATAGCAATAACCCCCAAAATGACGTAGAATTTTTCCGGATGACTTAACTTTTTATCTCTTTATTTATTCTTTTTAAAGCTACTTAATAATTACTTAATAATTGTGTAATTTTAATATTTATAAATTAAATTCAATATCAAAACAAAATTAATGAGTACATATTAAAATCAAAGTTTGAAGTACAATTTAAAAAGAAAAATTAAGAGTATACTTAATAAAGTTCCTAAATTGAATTCTCTTGCAATCGTCCTTGGCTTCCTTTCGTCTTTAATTTTTATTGAAACAAATTTTGTAAATATAAATTCCATTATACTTCAACTAGCTCGAAAGGCACCAAGTGCCATAAATGTCCAAAACAGCTGAAAATGGTTTTAATTAATTTCAAATCTCTATTATTAATAAGCCTCTCATGATGTGGAAATTATTCGAAAGACGAGTAAATACTCGTTCACTTGAGCGAGGTTAATTAACTAAACTTTAATTACTTGAGAGGTATATTTAACTTGAGAGGTATATTTAATTACTTGAGAGGTATATTTAATTACTTGAGAGGCACTCAGGGAAAGGCAATTAATCAAGGGAGGGTAATTATAAATACTTGAGGTAATGTAAGAAATAAAGTGATCAAGCTGGCAAACATATCTAATTATAGGTCGCAGGATCGATTCCTGTTCGTGCTAAACTTATACATATACATATGTAATTAATCAAGAAAATATGCAAATCTCGTTTCTATAAGATCTACTATTTTTAATTTTTATAAATTATATTTTAAAAATATAACCCAAAAGAGGCGTCGAGGAGGTCAGATTTACTTGTTAAATTTGTGTTGTTAAACGACATCTTTCTTCGGCATTTTGTTGTAAATACACAGAAAGATTTTCCAAGTATTCTGGCCTTAATTTAAGCAAAATTTTATGTAAATTTCTATTTTTGCTTGTTAAATTTTAAATAAAATTAATTTCTTAAATTTAAAAGTCTGATTTAAATTTTCAAAAAAAACTTTTTTTCAAAAAATATTTTAATAAAATCCCCCTCTAAATAAAATTAATTTCTTGAAATTAGTTTAATAATTCATACAAATTTTTAAATTTTCAAAAAAATAAAGCTCATAAAATTATTAAGTCAGCTACTATTTTTAATACCCTTCTTGACCGCTCTATCTCAATATCTCAAATCTACTTTTCTAGCGAGTCATATTCAATAAATTTACTTCTGATTAGGCAATGAATTTTGTAGCAATTTTAATGGTGAAGATTCATTCAAGTTTTGTGTTTGATTTAAAAGCAAAAGGTTTCCAATTTTTAGAAGAATAAGAGAAGCCAAGTTTAACTAAAAATAATTCCAAGTCAGTCGCATTAATAAAATTTAAAAAAACCTTATGCATGAATTGGAATTTCTTTTGTGCCAGAAACAAGTTTTAATCACTAATTAAAGCAAGTTTTAACGCAAAAATTCCAGGATATGCAAAACAAATCCATTAATAAATTTTGTAAATTCATTCCATTAAGCCTTTAAAAAATTAAAAAATATTTCCAAAATAATGAATTAATAACCATTTTATATTGACCCTCACTTAAACCATCAACTCAAGTTTAGGACGGTTATTTTCAAATCAGCCTGTCTCTTCTCTTTTAGGCTCTTAAAATAAACAAAAAAAATTTTTAAATGAAAAATATGTATATAAAAAACTTGAAATAATCTCCAATAAAACTGAAAAATTGAGTGGATTTTCAGCCATATTATGAGGTTGTTTAGCTTTTCTTACTGTAGCTTTTATCATTTTTATCCATATAAAGCTTTACATTTTGATGTTTTCAAAGAAGAAACCCACTTATTTAAAATTTTAATGACAATTCCAATATATGTGGGCTGTAGTCTGTTTTGGTTTGCTGAAATCCTGAAGGTGTTCATAAGACTCAAAAAATTTTGGCAGCCATATATGCGCAAATCTACAAAAATAGAATGAAAGATGCTTCCAAGCATCGACTAATTGAAATTACCCCTACAACAGAAGGAAAGAACCTCCGGAGCGGGTGGCCTTCAGAGCCATTCTATCTTAACTTCGTTTGTTTCACAGTAGTAACCTTGTCAGAACCTGGAGCTATTTTTTATAACAAATTGTGTAGTGGGCTGACATCAATATTTGTATCATTAGACTCAGATTGTACCTAATAAAATTTAGAAAAATTTTATTAATTGTAATACTAAAAGGTCGTAAGAAAAAATTTTCTTATCTTTATTTGAAGAAAGGATAATTTACAATAAATATAAACCTTAATCTGAGCCCAGAAAGCTCTGTTGTCTCCAACAAAACTGAGTTGTTTTTTCTAATATAATAGAGATTATCGAGCTCACGAATCTTTTCTTCTTGTTTTATCAGTTAATTTTTAATTCGACCCATTTCTCCTTATCCTTGCATCAAGTGTTGGTCCCATCATAAGTGAGTCGAACTTCCATTCACGTCAATTCTTTTATGCCGCCCTGTAATGCTTTCAGAAGCAATACGTTGCAAAGCTTTTAAGCCCCCAAACAAGGCTGAATTGGCGAGGAGGCTCGGGTAACAGAAGATAAATTTTTAGAGAATAATTAAAATATTATTTGAGGAGTATTTAATATTTTGTTAAAATTAAATTTAAAATAAAATGAGTTAAATTTTAATTTAATTAAATAACCTTTCAAAATTTTTTTATTTATATACCCCTTTCTAGCTTAAATTAATTTTGATGATTATTCATGGGAAATGGATTCTAAATTAATTTTTTATATTAAAATCGTACAATCTGTTAAAATTAGATATTTTGGTTAATTATCTAAAAAAATTTTCCCACAATCAAATATTAATTAAAAACCCCAAAAATGGTCCTATGATTATTCTGGAAATAATTTTTTATTGCCCAAAATTAACTAGAGTTGCACGAGATCGATATCTCGACCGAGACCGAGACGAGAATCTCGGTCATTTTCCAATCTCGGTCTCGGTTTTGCCGAGACGAGACCACCTAACCGAGACGAGATTCTCGGAACTTAATCTCGCCGAGATCCGAGATCAGTATACACCCCTAAAGATTGACCTTCCTGAGTTTTATTTTGACAAAATAGTTTTATTTTGACAATATATTTTGACAATATATTGGCATATTGTTGTGCTCACTTTAATTTAGTTATCTAGAGAGCGGAGCAGGACAAATAGGCGCGGCCGAATACACATCAACTTTGCCGATGGTTAGAGAGTAAAGTATGCGCTACCGTTAACTGTCTCCTCTTCCCACTGCTCTTTAGTTGGAATGCTCGCGCCGCAGCAAATCGGCTCAAGGTTAGCAGGTTTTTTACCAGGTTCTCTCATTTTTGCAAGGAAAAAAGAACCAGGTTCTCCCACCCGCTTTTTTGAATACCGATCCAGGGGTGTGCCGAAACAAATTTTAAAATCGAAACATGAAATGCGAAAACCAATTTAAAAAGCGAAACATGAAAGGCGAAAAGGGAAAACAATTTAAACCCTTCGATATTTTCCAAATCCTTCGATATCGGCCAAATTCAATTTGGACAAGAATCTATAGTAATTTAGACGGTGACATATATACACCGTATTTCTTCCAATAGTGTGACTGTCTCTAATAGACCGACCCCTTCTAATAAACCGACCCCGTAATTAATACAATCGGACCTCACTTTATTGTACCCCTTGGGGTTAAAAACGGTATCCAGAAACTGAAGGAAGTTCAGGAAGTACAATAGGGGTACGGTAGCTGATGAACTAGTTATGGACCATAAATGATGAATTAGGTCTGGGCCTTGGAAATCCCCGGATCCGATATCATAAATGATTTCTGATGTGCTAACTTTTTCTGTTAGAAAATTTTGATCTGCTAACCCTATTCCGGCATGATTTTCAGGCCAAAGAGGGTGTATTATAGCGAATGGTTGTAGGATCCGGATCCGAAAAAGGCAGGATATCCGAAAATCTTTAATGATAGTGACGGCGCAAAAGTCGCGGCGCAAATGTTCCCCGGCGCAAAAGTCGCTCGGCGCATAAGTCGCGGCGCAAAAGTCGCGGCGCAAGAGTCGCGGCGCAAATGTTCTCGGCGCAAAAGTCACGGAACCCTGGAGAAATGGTGGAAGAAATTCTAGTTGTAAAGGCAAATATGGATAAACTGTTGCTTGGTCCACCAACTGAAATTGATTCTGATGAAACAGATGATTTTGATGATGATTTAGATGATATTTAATTAATTTAAATGGGTAAAAAAAGTTTTGAAAAATCTCGGTTTGTCTCGGATCTCGATATCGGTCTCGGGTCAAATTTTGCATCTCGGTCTCGGTCTCGGTCATGCGAGTCTCGGTCAATCTCGGTCTCGGATTTTTTCTAAAATCTCGATCTCGTGCAACTCTAAAATTAACTAAAATTATACAATTTTGACCAAATTTGTAGGGGAATTGTACGATTTTAATAAAAAAATTAATTTTGGAACAATTTCCCATGAAGAATCATCAAAATTAATTTAGGCTAAAAAGGGTTATATAAAGAAATAAATTTTGTCTGTTAATTAAATTAAAAGAAAATTATTATTCTAATTTTATTAAATTATTTTTTTTAAATTAATTTATTGAAATATTAAATACTCAAAAAAAGTACGCTTTTATCCTCTAAAAATATCACCAATACAATCTAGTTTGCTGGAATATAGATCTCAACGTAGTGATTAAATCATTATTATTTTGTTTAAATCTTATAAGTAGGGAGCGGATTTTTAGGTTATAACTTTTTTTGCGCACTAGTTATAATAAATTGTTCTCGAATTCTTTGTTGTTTTTAAAAATCTTTTATTTCAAAAGACTGATTTTTGCACCTGGCTTTGCCGATGTTTAAGTTCAATAGCAACATTATGATAAATATTAGTAAAATATAATTGGGGTAGGGGCGGGCTTAAGGGAATAACTGGAGTAAATATATACGAATATTAGTATTAAATCATAAATTCAGGCCCACTTTTTTGATGATAAACCCATGCAGAAATTGATAAAGCTGATAAAGGAAATTGTAAATAATTAAGTATTAATAAAGAAAATTTAACTAATTAATTTAAAAGTGATGTTGGTACTGGTTGATGGGTGTGCAACCTGTAATAAAGGTGGAGTCCGATTTGTGGAAATCCTTTTTTTTATACGATTAAAAGATGTATGTAGTATGTTTCGTAAATTTTTAAATATTATCACGATATTTTCTCAATCACTTACCCTCATCACTCAAATTATTTCCCATAGATGGATTGAAACTATGGTAGCACCCTAACCTCCGAGACCCCAACGGGTTTCTGGCAAAAACTCCTTCGAATTGTAGTAAAACATAAACCCCTGAGCAGGGTTGTCAGGGGCCAATCAAAATTAAGGAGACAATCGACAAACGATAGATATATTTTTCACGTTTATCGTTCGGATACGTCGTTTGTCGAATACCTCGAATAAAAATAAATATCTTTATCGTTTGTCGTTTATCGTCTCTATTATATCGACTGTCGTCGAGATTTGTCGGTTATCGTTCGAAATTAGTCGTTTGTCGTTTGAAACGATAATTTATTATGGTAACAAGCGGAAAACTACGGTAGTTGAACGACAAATTTATCGGATGCTAAACCCTGTCCCCCAAATTTATCGTTTGAAATTTTAAAAATTTTTTAAAAATCCAAATTCAAACTTAAAATTCCAAATAAAATATTTTTAGATAGATTAGAATGTGCTCTATCTTTTGATATAAGTTTCAGAAATTTTTCTTTAAAAATAAATTTACTAGAGGCTCTCGCGCAAGGTACATCCATTTTTGAGAGAAATAGGGACTCATTCTTTCAAATAGGACTTTAATTTTTGAGTAAGCGGCTTATAAATTTTTATATCTATTAGGAAAATAAAGCTAAAATTCTGATTTTTACTAATGGTATGTAAAACACTCTCCTCTATCTATTGATATAAAAATTGGAAGGATTAAGAGGATTTCGGCGGATTAAGGGGATATCGACGGATTAAGGGAATATTGGGGGATTTGGAGTGATATCGATATATTATCCTCAATATTCAGGGATTAAAAAGATACATTTTGAGTTTTAACCTTCACGAATAATTTTTATGGATTGAGGGGATTCGTAAGATTGATGGGGTTAAGTAATTTTGGTACCATTCGATAGAGGACCCACGACTTCCTATTGCTAAGTAGTATTCGTTTTCTTGTAAAACGACAATGGGCCAAGTTATGGCCAGTCAAAGTTTCAGTCCTCGGGTGTGTTTGAGTATAAGGAAAAGAGGGAAAAGAAGTGAGATGCATAGTTTTTTCACTCTCTCTGTTTGCTTTACATTTTATTACAAAGTTTAGAAAAGAATGCTTGAGGCACGAGGAATTAAAAAGAATAGAGAAGAAATTCTTCTATTATATCGTTTGTCTCCTTAATTTTTATTGGAGGTAAACGCTAAATGACAATTGACAATTGATAAACGATAATTTCCATAATATCGTCAGCTGACATATTCAGACGACTTTCGATATATTCCAGACGATAAACGATATATTTGTAATATATCTATCGTTTGTCGATTGTCTCCTTAATTTTGATTGGCCCCAGTTCGGTTTTTCGGATTATTCCGTATATCCGAATATTTTCCCAAAATCGAAAACTCCCCTTACAACGAGAAATTAAAATAATAATTACCTCGGGTAATTATTCGAGAATATAAAGTTATTTTAATTTTAGGCGCACTATTTTAATGATACGCATCCGGACTACATTGCAAAAGATGATAAGGGAAAATGTAAATATTTAAATATAAGTAGAAAAATCTAAATAATTATTATTTGAAAGTAATTTTGATTTTGTTGGATGGCTGCGCAACTTGCAATAAGAGTGGAAAGATAACAGGGTTGCGTGTCACACATAGAGACGAGGATGGGGGATTTTTTTCTAAATGTAATGAAATGGAAGAGTATGAGGCATTCCGCGTCTCCGAGCTTAACATCAAAGTGGAGGCAAGTAAGAATGTTGATATGGCAACTGTAGGCTTTTCTGTGCCTCTCGAATGGATTTAAAAATAAATTATGAAAGAAAAATTTTTGATAATACACTCATATCAATGAATAAGGTCATTCGATATTTGAAATTTTTTAAAATCAATCAGAAATTATGAAATATTTTTCTAATTTCAAGTTGTTTAAATTTTAAAAATTTCCAAAAAAATTTCAAAAATTTCACTTTAATTTATTACCTTTATCCTGCCTGTTCACAAAAACATAGATTTTACATGATAAATTAAAAATAAATTCAGTTTGGTGATGAAATGAAAAAGCAAATTGAGTTAGAAAAGAAGCTTGCCGCCCTCTCTGAACGTGTCAATCGCAAAGAGAAGAAAGATGATGCAGAAGATGAAAAGACGTTGAAGACGTTGTACAGACGTTGAAGAACTGGAGAGCAACAGTCGAAAAGCAGAAGTATAAGGCGCGGGATCAAGCGCAGGAAGATAAGGGTTGTGGTGGAGAAAATCATAAAGAATTGTGCTGGATATCAGATGCTCAAGAACTGGAATGACTGTTGATGAACAGAAAGCCAGAGGAATGAATTGTACTGGCCTTAAAATCACAAAACTTTTGTACATCAAAACCAACATCAACTACAAACTTCTTATGAGCGTTGTGGCCGAAACTGATTTTAAAAAGCAAATGACAAACAGGCAAAGTCAATAAACAAAAGCTACATTCGATTGGGAAAGAACTTTAAAATTTTTTCTTAAATTTACTCAATGTTATTTTTTTCATTTTTTAAATTATACGTTCTTCAAATTTTGTGTTTTAAAATATACTCATTAATTTTGTTTTGATATTGAATTTATTGTAAATATTAATAATACTTAATGATAATTTAATTTTTTAAATAGTCTAGAAAGATAACTTAAGAGTGATGAAAAATTATATTTTTTTGAGAAAGTCGAATTATGGACATAATTTCTAAGTACAGTTGAACTAAAAGGTTACCATAAATTATAAGAGATTCTAATAGGAATTCTTCAACATAAAAAGAAATATGAAAAAATATTAAAGAACCTAAGTTAAAAATTTAAATTAAAACTATTTAATTTGTACTTAATTTTTAATTTTAACCTAATTTTAAAATTTTGCCAATATTTAATAGTTATATCTTTTTATTTTGTAAAATTATTTTTTTGGATTTTTTATATTGAAAAGACTGGAATTTATAAATTCAAAAAATTTAAAAATTTTTTAAAATCACAGAATGAATACCTATATTTTCTCTTATAATCTCTTATAGCTAAATAGTAGGATTGTAGGATAGTTGGAAATCCTCGTATATTAAGATATATACGATATCCGAACCGAAAATTTCCGATCTCCGGATCCGACAACCTTACTAAATAGAATTTTTTTTCAGTTTCATTTTCTCATTTATTACAATGAAAATTATTATTATGATCTCTTAAAATTCATCTAAAAAATTTTTTAATTTTTCAATTGAAATTTTTTTCTGGATATTTAAAGTTTCACTGAATCATACAAAAATTTATTTAATTAAAAAAATTTTTTGAAAAAATTTTGCTTAATAAATAATTTTTTTCTGATTTTTATCGTTCAATTAAATTCCATAATTATCTATATGTCAATTAATGACTAATATAAATTTCAAAAAATTTTTTTAAGCTTAATTAAAAATAAAATAAAATTTTAAAAGCAAAAGAGTCAGCTGATTTTTTCGTTTATATATTTATTTATGATTAAAAAAGGAAAGTGAAAATTAAAAAAAAATTTTGTGATAAAATTGGGAGATAAAAGTATATAAAATATCTGCTAATGGCTTCTGCCTTTTTTTAATATTTATTCATCAATTATTTTTTACAGCTGATCAGCATCAGCTGATCAAATTTAAAAAAAAGATTAAAAAAGAAAAAATAAAAAAATATAAAATGTTGAAAACGCCTACCGAGCGAATCATTTAATAAAATTTAAAATTTTTTTCATTTTAATTAAATAAATAAATTTAATTTTTAGTTTAAACTCTCTCTCTCTCATAATTTTAATATAAAAATTTTTTTAAATATAAGAATATTTTTAAATAAATATGTATTAAACGTGACACGCCCAAGTAGGCGCAAGTCTATAACTAGCTTGAAAATTTCTGGATTAAAAAAAGGAAAAAAATTTCTTGGTACTAATCTCTCTAGCTCGATGAGAGGATTCGTTTAATATACTAAATTTGGAGAGATTCAGAATGAAGCAAGTTAGGACTTTGCGCCTACTTGGCTGCGCGCGTACTTGGGCTGTACCGTATTAAACAAAGCATCCATGTAAATACCAAAAACCAGTATACTATTAGGTCTTCAAAGATATTTTTTCAAGCTAAATATAGCAATAAATTAATTATTTGATTTTTAATTTAGTAAAAATATTCAACTTAATAAAATGTTTAATACAATTATTAAAATTTTATTAATCGTATTATTTGTGCTTGTTTATGGATATGGGGATGATAGGTTGGAGATTTTTATATTTAATTATTTAAATTAGAGATCGGACTGGAAGGGCCATACGGGAATTTAAATTTCGAAAAAATTTCCATCTCGGTAACCGTGATTTTTGTTCGAGATCCCGCCTCGATACGGTCTCCAATTTAAATTATATTAGCCTTGATATTAAAATAATTAAATTTTCTGTTTAAAATTCTTTAAATATATTTGTTATATTTACAGAAAAATATACTTGGGTATATTAAAATTTTTTCTGATGTAGTTTCGGATCCTCAAAAAATTCAGATAATCAGTTTTTCAAAAGTTCAAAATAATCAAAAAAAAATTAAATTTATTTTTTCTCTCAGTTTTAAAGTGTGTCCTGGCAAAGAGGAAACTTTTGCTAATTCGAAATTGGCACGACGCTTTCAAGTAAAAGGAAATAGTTTAGCTTGTAAGGACTGTGAGGAGTGTGAAGATGGATATTATAAATATAATGCTTTATTTCCGACTGATATTGAAAAGACTATTGCTGATAGTGCTTTTTTGGAGGATTATGTCGAATATGATGATGATGAAGGAAATTCTGGGACTTGCGAAACGGTTGGAATTTTAATTATACATACAATTTTGTACTTGATACAACTTCCAATGAATTAAGACTAAAAAATAAATTAGAGTGGACTGTAAATCATGGATTGTGCTGACCAGACATGCGTGAAACTCCAGATTATTTAGGTTCAAAATGAGTCCCAACATTTTTCCCGTGGCCCTAATTCCTCCTAATCCCCTATATCACTTTTAATCCCGATTAATCTTCCTATGAAATATCTTGCTCCTACTCCCAATCCAATTATGTGTTGATAAGAGTGTAGGCATTCAGGGTTGTCTTGGGCAAAGTTTTGGCTTAAAAGATAGGCATGGAACGAAACAGGAAAAGCCCTATCGAAACGACAACGTTTCGCCCATGTATGGGGCTAACCGCAATTTTCGATTTTCGTGAAGAGCTTAGTTGTTAATTTAATTTATCTTTGTCTGACCCTTATAAGGACATTAAGAATTAATTAAAAATTGAATAAAGTATTTCAAAAATTTGTAAAAATTTTATATTCAAATTTATATAGATGAAATTCTGGAAGAATGATGGAAAAAACAAACCTGCTAAGGCAAGGCTTTTTTTTAAATTAAAAAAATTTTGGAAGTTTTCACTTCATAATTTAGTAATTTTTAATAAAATTGACAAAAATTTTATTGTGAATTTTTTAATAAAAAAATTTTTTTAATCGTGAAGGGACGTAAAAATGGATTTAATTTAAAAAATAAAATACCTATATTAATCCTTTTAAAAATTAATTTTTATAGAAGACAACCACGACGACATCCACCACAACTTCGACCACCCCTACAACGATCACCACTACGGTATGCATTAAATTTTTAAAAATTTTTAAAAATATTACTAGTAATTCCTAATTATTTTTTTCCAACCCTAACTAATATTTCTAAAATTAATTAAATTTTATCTATTTATAGCCACAGCCACCGATTCGCGTAAGTATTAAGACTAATTTAAAATTAAATGGTATTAATAAATTTATTTTTAGCCACCCTGCCGTCATTACACTCAAGGAGCTCTGTATTACGATAAATACAGTTGCCAGTAAGTTACTTTAAAAATTAAATATAATTTATTAATTTAAATAAAATTTTGAATTAAATTTATTTAATTTTAGCTGCGGCAGTACTAACGAAACGGATGTAAAGATAAACAAGTAAAAATTTTTTGAAATTTAAATAAATAACTATTAAAATTTGGAGCTTATTAGATATTGGAATCTATGTGTAGTTACCGAAACGCCAACCCGAAACACCGAAGTTTCGAGTAATCTGAGAGTAGATTCGGTTTCAGTTAGCCGAAAATTTAGTGAGACCGACAACTCTGTTTGAGAGATTTTTTTCGTTTTTGATGTACTATCTAAACTCTGAACATATGTTGGAGATCTGTCTCTGTCTGATCTCCTTTTCCTTATCGAAAGATAAATTTTTGGTGGATTTTTGGGAGTTTGGGCCAGTCCTGTTATCTCTTTTAAAATAAAAAAATTTGATTTCCCTATCTCTACTTTAATTTTATTTAGATGTTGCAATGAACATCATGAATGTCTCAACGAACTTTTAAAGGAATGCCCATCGATTCCGCCAGCGAAACATTTCGTGGATATTGACACCACGAAGTATATGATTGACGCTGAATTATTTGAAAGTAACATTTAAAATTTCTAATAAAAATTAAATTTTTAAAATTATTTAAATTTTAAGGTCGAAAAGAAATAAAATGCTTGGAAAAGGATCCTTGCAAAAAGAAGCTTTGTGAATGCGATCGGTGGGAGCCTTTTATTTTATTAAATATCAACTAGGCTAGAGACCGGAATAGGAGTGTTGTGCAAACTGGACTAGGAGTATCATACAAGAATCGGAATTGGTATATCGAAAATCTCATTCTCGGTAACTGAGAAAATTGTTCGAGATATGCCTCGATCCACTCTCTGATATAGACCATTTCTTATCGAAAAATTATTTTGAAAAAAAATTTTTTGGTTGAGCTCCTCTATATATAGAATATTTGTCCTTTCATTTCGAAGCAGTATAACAAATTATAAGACCAAACGAAATAAAAATACAACCCTAATAATGGGGATTTTTGTAAAATTTTTTTTAGAATTTTAGGAAATTTAGTGGGATTTTGGTTAAATTTTTGAAATTTTTCAAACTGCCAGAAATAAATTAATATTTTCCAAGTTCAGTTGAGTACACACGTTTTTGTCCTAAGTCCTGGCATGCTTGACTAAGTAAAATATAGGGTATAGAGGGGTTAATAGTAGTTGAGTAGGGATTTAAGTTAGAAACGGCGGCATTGAAAATATTTGTGATTAAGAGAGATTGAGGATGAATTATTTTTAATGAAATAGGGAGATGTCTGGGGATTTGGAGGGATATCTGGAGGTATACATAAGTGATTAAGAGGATTAACGGGTCTTAAAGGGATTACGGCGGATATATGGATATAAAGAGATTTGGCATTCCAAAATTCTCAAATTTTCGCATGTAGCCATTAAAATTATATTTATTATATTTACAGGAGCGCGGCAGAATGTTGGACGCAAATTGCCAGTATTCCGGACGCTGGTCCATTATGTTTCGCGTGCTATTTTGATGAAGGCCGCAAACTAGCAAAGGACCCCATCGCAACATTTGTGTACTTGAGGAAAATTTTCCTCGAGGAAACCTTGAAAGTTAAAAATGCCACGAATATGGTAATTTTTAATTATATTTTAAACCTAAATCCAGGTATTTCGATAAAAAGGCTAAGTTCTGGAATTTGATCCGGAAAATCTGGAAAAGAGGGGATAGAGGTTAGATATAGAGGGATTATTGGAGAGGTTGGAGATTAAAAGGAATTTGGGGATTTTTGAGGTTAACAGAGTTTAGCTTACCAATTTCTCAGCGATTTGGAGAAATATTGGTGGATGTAAGCGGATTGGTGGGATTAATGGGAGGGGGAGGGGTTGGAAAGGATTAAGGGGGATATCATTGTTTTGGAAGTATACCAAGGGAATTTGAGTTTTATCAAAGGCTTAAGTGGATAAAAGTTGATTTTGGAGTTTCAGAAAGGATATCGAAGACATTCTTCGATATCTCTCCTAAAGACCCTTAAATCTATGGATACTTCTTCTAATACAATGAAACCATTGTAGTTTATTGATAACAGATAAATGCCCTTTCTAGCCTCGAAATGGGTCACAAATAGGGTTATCGGTTCCAAACCGAACGGAAACGAAAAACTTAAAGATGCGGTATGTTTATCTCGGTTTCGTTACATGACAGCTTCGCCTCTGTTTATCGGTTCGGATATCGGCTTCCTTTTCAATAAGTCCACTCCATTTTTCAACGATATGCCTCTGCCCTTGTTACTTACAAATTTTTTTTAATTTCTACAAAATACCCAAATAAAATTTTCTTTTGAGATAAAAAATGGTGAGGTCGCAGCGAATAGCGAATACGTTAACAGCACTATTTTGAGTGCCGTATTCGTTGTGCGAAATGGACATGGTACAATTTTGGATGCGGAAGAGGAGTACGCACAAATTATGAGCCAGACAATCGGCTTTTTGAACCCGGTCTTCAATAACACCGAAGATGCCAAAAACAACAACAACAACAAGGAACTCTCCGACTACTCGTCCGAAGCTGCGTATAATTTCACCTTAGCGCGTGTCACGTTGTTGGAATTTGAAAAGGAGAAGTTCGCAACGTACGAGTTGGGTGAAATTGCGTTGAAAACGATTGAGGAGTTGGAGGAGGTGATCAGTGAGAATTCGTGAGAGAAATTATTTTAAAAAATTTATTTGATTTGTCAAAGTTAATTGTAATTGAGCTGAGTCAAAAATAAAAAAATAAAAAAAATTTCAATTTTCGTAATTAAAAAATAAAATTTTGAGCAGCTCAATAAATTATATTTTTTTGCGAAAAAATTCCTTTACTTTTAAAAAATATTTTCCCCGAACTTCCTTTCCCTACCCCAAAATTTATTTTTTATTTTTAATCTATTATATGTGATATAAATAATTATTTTATTATAGCTTAAATAAACTTTTATTTTTAATAAATATTTAAATTTATTTTGCATTTAATTTAAGGAATTTATAAAGTTTTAAAAATTCCAAAAAATAAATAAAATCAAATAGAAAATAATTCTAAAAAAATTTACAAAAAATCAGAATAAAATTTGGATAGATCCTCATTAGAAAATAAAATAACCCTCGATATTATTTATAATTAAAAGATAAATTTGGGGGATCCAAACTTGATTAGATTTAATATCTTTCATGTCGTTAAAAAAATATTAAAAATTGAAAAATTTTTTGAAAAATTTTTACAGAAATTAAAAAAAATTTTTAGAACTCGGAAATAATTAAAACATTTTGGTATTTAAAAATAAAATGTTTGGCATCTCAATAAATTATTTTTTCCGAAAGATATAAATCTTAATAATATTTTCTCTAAAAACTTCTTTTTTTACCCCAAAATTTAATATAATTTATTAATACAAAAATTCTAGAAAGTGAATAAATTCCAAATATTATTTGAGTGTTGGGGTAACCTGTGACATACTGATCTAGACATACCTCAGAGCACGTCTTGTCTAAAATTGTTAACGTCCTACCCGAAAGACGCTTTGCTTTTAACTCTTATTTATTCCTTTCTAGTCCGTTTTAATAATTAAATTAAATTTGAATATTTTAATATTTTTTAAATAAATTCAATAGTTAAACAATAATGAGTATACTATATTAAAAACAAAGTTTGAAGTGTGTATAATTTTAAAAAATTGAAGAGTAAATTTAAGAAAGTAATAAATCCAAAAATGAAATCGGTCTTAAATCGATCTTGAGATTGAAAATAAATTGAAACAATTCAGTTCAGCAATTTCGTTGTCAAGTTCAACAAGTGGTTAAACAAAATGTAGGATAAAAAGGTGATTATTGACTCTGTCGTTTTTCACAGCGCTCTTTGGCTTCTCGCTGACCGGAAAGACGCAACTAATAAGTTTTAAGATTATTTAATAAATAAGCTATATGATTTACTTGCGGCTATCTTCATCATATTTTAACGATGTCTAAGACCTGTGATGTCTAAGACAACATCAGCTGTTTTATAATCACAATTATAAAACAATATGAAGCCAGCCATCCATTGGATTTCAATTCCATTGGAATAGTGCGTTTTGCAGAAGCTTTCGTCGATGCATTCCTGGCACATCGTTGAATCAATTCCGGGACGGATTCGGTAGAGGGCATGCAACTAAATGCCCTTTTTACTAAGAAAGTCCATGTTGCTAACTGGCTTTCGTAGCAGAATAGAATGCTTTTGAAAAAATAAAGAATAAAACTCGAAAAAGGATTTTTAATGGCTATGAGGATTTGGTAAACCCCACTAGATCCCATATATTCAAGCCTATCTTCTCGACTAAATTTTTTAACAATTTAGTTTAAGAGTGGAAGGAATTTTTTGAAGAAAATTAATTGAATTTTTAAGATAGGGTTTCCAAAAATCTATACCTAACGAAACAGTTATTTTCGATATCTCTATTCTATATAATTAAGTATCAACTCACACATTTAAATCATCGTGGTTTTTGATTACGCCGCAGCTTAAATGTGAATTATTTAAAATTAAATAGTATATAAATTAGGGTACGGCCCAAGTAGGCGCAAAGTCATAACTTGCTTCAAAATTTCCGAATCTTACCAAATTTGGTATTAAACGATTCCACTCATCGAGCTAAAGAGATTGGTACCTAAATTGATAAGGGCCAGAAATTTTCCAGGTAGTTATGGCTTTGCGCCTACTTGGCCGACCGCCTACTTGGGCGTGTCCCTATAAATTATCATGAATTAAGAGATTAACAAAAGGGCCATTAGGCAGGAATTAACCTTACGAACTTACCTAAACTCATTGCTAGATTAGTTTATACCTTAAGAGACCAGATTCGTTTCTCTCATATAAAACTGTAATTCCCGACCTAGGAGTGGTACCAGCGACGCAGCTCGTCGAGACGAATCGAATGACTTGTCACGTCCCGAACTTTTACCTCGGTACACTACAGCCGAAAGAAAAAAGAGGTAACACAATCTTAGCTATTACCAACTAAATAATTTCCCTATATTTTATTATTTCATTGTGAAATTTTTCATCAATAAATAAAATTCACAAACAGGCGTATTTTTCATAGTATTCAGGAATAGCCTGTGTGGAAGCAATGGATGGCTAAATTACCTAAATAGGTTATATTAGGTATTTAATTAATTCAATTTCCTAGAAAGATTTAAAAATACCCGTTGCATTTGTAACTGCATGCGCCGCCAACCACAAATTATGGCAGTGTATGGCGTGGAAGCACTCGTATGTGGCCAAGACTGGTCCAACTAAGTTCAATAGGTGCAGTTCAATAGTTGCTTCAATAGGTCCAAACTGTCAACTGCTGGTTAGCACAAGTCTCATCAAACAAGCCTTTAGTTTCGACAACCTAAATATGACAGAATAGTATCACAAAAAATGAATAAAAAACCTTAACAAATAATTAGACGCAAATAATCGCGTTTGCTCCGTGTGTTGTATCAATGTTGCAGCTTCTTTTTTAAATATTAATGCCGCGGCATATTTTCAAGTTAGGCATTGGCGAAATTTTTATCTCTCTCTTCATTAGTTTTTTCAAAAATTTTCTTGGCCATATTATAATTATTCAATGCTTCGAAGAGATCACATTCTCCCAAAGGATCGGAATAATGGTGATTTTGTTGTTGCTGAATGTCGTTATTTTATGAATAAAAATTCCGGTGCTTTCACTATTAGTTGATTTGTTGGTGTAGATTTTTTCCAAAGCGGTAACAATAGGCTCTTGTAAGGAAAGCATTTGATACCGTGTCGTCTTTAAAATTTTAATTATTGCATTAACCGATGCTGCGGTATCAATGATGCTGTCGAGAAGTCGGCTGATACAGACCTCATTTTTTTTCGGTTTTGCAATCTTTGCCCATCAGAGAATGAGTTCTCTAAATTATCAGAAATTAAATTGAGAATTTAGTCTTAATAATGAAATACTTATAAAATAAAGCTGCTGGGAGCAGCTATTTCTCTCCTTTAGCTAGTGCAAAAGGGTAATCGGCGGCTGGGAGCGAACCAGCATCTTCAGTAGACCGGACTGACGAGTTATCCATTACAGCATAGCCTCGGGAATTATATACTTTACAATAAGGTAATGTTTCATTTTTTGATAAAAATATTTTAAATCGTGATTTGATAGAGTTCCAGATCCACTATAATATTTGGAAACACTTTAATCATTAATTATTAAACACCTGTGCACTAGCAAAGTGCCTGATTACAGCTATCATTTTCCTTATTCATGCATGTAAAATTTCCATTAAGGCACTTCATATTATACGTTGTTGGTTTAATTTTGATGAAATAAGCATTATTTGTGAGTGAAGAGCAGTTTTCGAAACGTTCAGAGGCTTTCCATGTGCAATAATGGTGGTTTTCGCAGCACCTTAAGCATAGTTGTATTATTCAAAATGTGCTATTTCATTAACGGAATAGAATTATAAAATCCTCTTATGTGTAAATAAAGTATTGTTTAGATCCAAATAAATGTGAAAAACACCAAATATAACTTAATGAGTGATTAGACTTGATCAATCTTATTAGAAAAAATTAAAGATTATCGAGGGCTTTCGAATGATATAAAATTTATTTTTATTGGATCAACCGTCAAAAATTAAAGACGATCAAAGTCGGCTGGCACTCATTACGGTCGTATAACGGAAAATTATCTTTAATTTATATAGGGTGTAGGGATTTAATTTTTATCTTGTATCCTTATATTAAATATGTAGAAAAAGTAACCAACATGTCAATTCTGGTCTCATTAACATTGCCGCAACTTAATATTATGAATTTTTAATAAGAATAGGTATTTGAAATCTTACTTGCAGCTATATTCCTCGTACAATTTAGAGATGTTTTGTTCGTTGCACTTGACTGGCTTAAAATTAACGAATTTTGAAATATTTGTTTAGATGAATTTTAAATGAGGGAACATATTTTTAAAAATATATTTATATCCACAGCGAATCAGAGGTATATCGGAATTACGATTTCCGGCTTCCGATTTCCAAAAATTTTGGGCTGATTTCCGAAATCCCACTCTTGGGCCATTTCGATTTCTAAAAGTTCCTAGTTCCTACATCTAACTTCCGATTAACCTCAGCGAACTTTAAAAATTTTGTAATGGATATAAAATAAATTTGAGTGTCTAGATTAAACAATAGAGAGAGGGAGAGGCGTATTCATTATCTAAACAATTTTTTTGTAAAACTTACTTTTACTGTAGTTGGCATTTTTTTAGTTGATTTCGTTTTGAGGATAGGTGTTGTTGCCTACAAATGAGAGAATTTGTGAAGGAATTAAATATTTATCTTTCCAAAGTTTTGGTGTTATTTAAATATAATTTTAGCGGCTAGACTATTACGTATCAGGGATGTCACGGGTTGAGAAAAATGTCGGGTCGGGTTTCGGGTCGGGTTTCCAAAATTTTTCTCGGATCGGGTTTCGGGTCGAAAAAAAGCCAAAATTTTGAGAATTTTGGAAGGCCAAAAAGCCAAAAATCTTCCCTTCTCAGCGCGGCAGGCGAAAATTTTAAAAATTTTGGAAGATCATTAAGCTAAAAATCTTCCCTTTTTCTGCGACGCGGGCGAAAATTTTTAGAAAACTCGGATCGGGTTTCGGGTATCGGGTCGAAAAAAAGGCCGGGTTTCGGGTAGTGGGTTTCGGGTAACCCGTGACATCCCTGTTACGTATAATAATCTTTGAATATTTAAAATTTACCTTAGTCAATTTTGTAGAAGCTGTTGTTGTTGTAGCGACCTTTGTTGTAGCGACCTTTGTTGTCTGGAAAATTTTATTTAATTAGACAGTATTACTTCAATTTATTATATTCTTTACCTTTTTTTCGGTAACAGTTTGCTTTTTTGTAGCTTTAGTTTTGATTGTTCCAATCTTTCCGATATATATTTTTTGTACGTTAAACTTTGGATTATTTAAATCTTAAGCATAAAAGAATTAGATAATAGCCCGATTATAAGATAAAATCGAGATTAGAGAAAATCTGACGTACATCATTTCACTCAAGTGAGAGTAACGTAACTGCTTAAACGTACAAAAATGTTTATGATCAAAATTGGAACCCCTACACATTTGGGAGATTTACTAAATTTTATTTAGTAAGTTAATATTCTACTTTTCTTATGAACTATATATTTTATTACTAGGGCGTGTCAAAATATGCACGGAAAATCCCAAAATATGCGCATATATATGCACAGAAAAAGCCCAAAATATGCACCAAAATATGCAAAATATGCATTAAATATACTGCAAAAATAATGAAAATATGCTTTAAAAATCAATATCTAAATTAAAAAAATACTAAATTAGCATCTAAATTGCAGTTTAAGAGCATTTCTAAATGATTTTGTGAACTTAAAATTTAACCAAAAAAATTTTTTCGAAAAAGTTTTATTAAAAAATTTTTTGCCCAAAAAAGAAAATTTTGCCCGATTTTTACTACAATTTCTCAAAAAATGCCAAAATATGCACACATTTAGGTAAAAATATGCAAAATTTTCCAAAATATGCTTCGATATGCAAATATGCACATAAGTACCGAAATATGCAAAAATATGCTATAGGAACCCGGTCCCTAATGTTCGTACCGACGTAAAAACACCATTTTTGAGCGTTTCAGCTCATGGCATATCCGCATACAAAATATGCATTTGCATGTTTTGCCACTCCCTATTTATTACCAATCAAAGCTGAATTGAAGTTGGCTCGGATATCAGACAAATAATTTTAGAGAATAAATAGAATATTTTTGAGTATTTATTATTCAAATAAAATGAAATCTGGTGAAATTAGACTAATAATTTTAAATTTAATCTAATTACCAGCCAAAATTTAATTATTTATATATCCCTTTTAAGCTTAAATTAATTTTGATGATTATTCATGGGAAATGGCTCCAAAATTAATTTTTTATGTTAAAATCGTACAATTCCCCTTAAAATTTGGTTAAAATTGTATTTATAATTTTAGTTAATTTCGGGCAATAAAAAATTATTTTTAGAATAATCACTGGGTCATTTTTTGGAATTTTTAGAATGAATATTTAGTTGTGGGAATATTTTTTTATTTAATTAACTAAAATTATACAATTTTAACCAAATTTAATAAAGGAAATTGTACGATTTTAATATAAAAAATTAATTCTGAATCCATTTCCCAAGAATAATCATCAAAATTAATTTAAGCTAATTAGAAAAAAATATTAAAAAATATTTTCGACCCCTTACAGGTAAAATAAAAATTTAATTTTAGGCTCATTTGAAAGCCCTTGAAATTTGCTACAAGATAGCTTTTAACTCATAATCCAGAAAAAATTCATCTTTGAGAAATAATGAGTTAAGTTTATAAATTACATTTTCAACACTTTTTGGGGGGCGTTTGAGTGATTTATACGACATGAAAGTTTATCAAATTTTGTCTTAAAGGTTAATTTTTTTAAGAAAATATAATTAATGCTATCTTGTAGCAAATTTCAAGGGCTTTCAAATGAGCCTAAAATTAAATTTTTATTTTACCTGTAAGGGGTCGAAAATATTTTTTAAAGACGTCTACCCCCTGTTTTCCGTTGATTTTCGGGTTTCAAGATCTTGATGATAGAAGTACATCAGAACTTCATTTCTTTTGTATTTCTTATCTATATTTATGGATATCTTTGGAGAATTTTTTTTGGATTTTTTGATTGCTAAATAAAAATTTTTGAGGGGGGTGCATATACTTTTGGAACAGTGAATATTTGTATAAATGTTTATAAAAATGGAACGAGATGGGGGAAATTTTTATTTTTTTGTTTAAACATACACATTTATCTGGAAGAATATATAGACAAAAAGTCTAATCAAAATAACTAAGAAAAATGTATAAAAAATCAAAAAACTAGGGGTGCATATACTTTTGGAACGCAGTGTATGTATCGTATTTTCTCGATTAATTCCCCTGGGGAGTTAATTTTTCAACCCTTCCTTGGCCTGGGGAATTAATCGAAGGAGGGGAATTATTTGAGTTTTGGCATTGGAACGTGCACTAGGGTATTTGGGGGTTGGGAATTATTGTTTCAACCCAACTCTAGCATGGGGAATTAATCGAGGGAGGGGGAATTATTTGGGAGGGGAATTAATCGGTAGGGGGAATTATCGAGAAAATACGGTATATCAATTTGATATTTATTTAATTTATTTGATTAAAATTTATTTAATTTATTTAATTAAATGATTCATTTAATAAAATAAATTTTTATTTTAGAAACGCCTACAAAAAATTAATTTAAATATAAAACCAAATTATTAATTTAATTAATTTCATTTGGTTATATATCATTCAGAATATAAAAATTAAATTCAAAAAAATTAAAATGATGCCTAAATCTGCCATATTATTTATTTTAGCTTCAATTTTTAAATTTTCGTCATCATCAGATTGGGTAGTAGATGGAGTTGTAGAGTGCAAAGAAAATATTCATGGATTAGGAGAGTTTTCGCATCTTCTACAAGAAGCAACCATTCACTTCTATGAAAGAGATGGTAAATATTTTCATTGAAAAGCTTGATTTAATTTCTTGATTTATATACAGATAAGCGTGTTCTTGATCCAGATGATTATTTGGATGGACCTGTCTTAACCGACATTATGGGGCATTTCCAAGTTAAAGCTCGCGGCGTCTATGAGACGTTCACTACCCCAGACCCTTACTTACAAATTGACCATCTATGCTATACACCAACACATAAACAGCCACTCCGAATGGTAAAATATAATATAAAGATACTTATCGGTTAACGCCCACAAACTGAATGCCATCCAAATTTGATACTTGATCCTACTGATACTTGATCCAATTCAAATAAATCTTATATCATTCGAAAGCCCTCGATAAGCGGTACCTTATTTTATAAGATAGTTCAAGTTTTATCACTCATTTTATCCAGTTATTTGTCCAGTTATTTGGTGGTTTTCACATTTATTATATTATAACTTTTTAACGAGTGATAAGACTTGATCCATTAAGTTGAAAAATTCTTATCGAGAGCTTTCGAATGATATTAGATTTATATGAATTGGACCAGGCATCAAAAAGTAAAGCCGATCAAATTCGGCTGGCACTCAATTTGTGGGTGTATAACCGATAAGTACCCTTGCTTTTTTCTGGGATGGGGTTGACCGTTATATTTCTAATTTTTGTTCTAACTTTAACATTTAATAATAGTAAATAAATTTAGGGATGCTATTACAGAACTATAATTGACCTAGGTAAAAGTAGCAAAGCCATCAATGAACTTAAAGTCCACATCATCCTGGGAATGGAAAGTGCTAGATTAATTAGTGGAAAAGGAAAAGATTTAGAAATAAAAACAATTGAAATTCACTGTCCTTCTAAATAATATTTTATGTAATTTTATTTTGCAAGATAAAATTGAATTTAACAAATCACAAAATATTTATATTTTGTGGTAATACCAAGGCTGGCCCCCCCCCCACTTTTTTATTGTTCCCCTGACAACTTTGAGCTTTTTTGCGTGGCATATAATTTACAATATATCATTCGAAAGAGCTGTTTGAGCTGAGTAGAATGATACTATGATCGGATAGATTTGACGATTCTGAGCAAAATTATGAAGCTAATCCTCGATAAACATGCTGTGATGTTGAAAGGGATTAAAACAAATGCTCATAACTATGTTTATTTAAGTCGGATTTCGATGAATTTAGTACCATTCGACTCCGCTTGAAGAGCTCTTTCGAATGATATATAATTTGCTATAAAAAGTTTAAAAAATCGAAAAAAATAGTAGGGCAAGTTGGGGTATCAGCCTTGGTATTACCTATTTTGTTTAAAATAAAATCATTTTATATGAATTAATATTTGTGTTAAAAATTTATTTAAATACAGTCCATAAACCGGCGGATCCGAGGTGGTTATATCATTTCCGGACACAATTTTAATATAAATTGATATAACTTTTGATACTTAATGATATGATCTCAAATGTTGCATATGCACTTTAAATGCTATTAAACATATTGTGTCAAAATTTCAGGAAAATAGGACAAATGAAAACCGATTTACACCTAAAATTTTGGGTCGTTATACATATCATTTCCGGACACATTGTAATCATCTTGATCTTGCTTTATTGTTCTGTCAAGAGATATTTGGAAGCTTGTACAAAAATTCGTACTCTTACCTGTATACGAGTACGAACATTTAAATGATCTAGAACAGGCGTACGAGTATGCGGAAAAAATGTTCTGTACGAAAGTACGGGTAGACTAACACTCGAAACGTATAGTTTCGGAGTAGACTAAATTATTATAAGAGTGAAAGGGTGTAGCTGCTTAGAATTTGAAACTTGAGTGTGGGGTGAAGATTATTGTTCGGCAAATGGATCTTTTCAATACCAATACCGATAGTACCGAAAAGTACCGAGTCAATACTTTCGAGAGTACTGCGGGAGTATTGAACCGTGCCGAACACTAGTGAAGATCTATATCTAATCTGCCTAAAGGCATACTCAAAGACACGGTACCAGTATCAGAATCTATAATCACTCAATAGCTCGTTAATAGAACATTTTCTATGTGTAATTGTAGCAATAACTCAAAATTTCTCAGATTCACGTTCATATCCATCACATAAACTTTCGATTCTAACTCTATTTTAGTGTTTTTAGACAATTAATAGAATTAATTAACATTGAATATTCTTACTATTTATAAAATTAAAATTCGCGATCAAGACAAAATTAAAGAGTATATATCAAAAACAAAGTTTGAAGTGTATGTAATTTAAAAAATGAAAAATTATGAGTAAATTTAAGGAATTTTTAAGTCCTAAGTTGATAGATAACTAATAAAAAAAGGGGGAAAATTGGTAAGACATGTATCTTCTTAATGTTCATCAACAGTCATTCTAGCCACTTCTTGAGCATCAGGAGTCTAGGTTAATCTCTTTCATATCTTTCTAAGTCGCATCCATTAGCTTCATTACATTTCCCTTCATTTTTACCTTCATTTAGCATCGTTCTTGCCTACCAGTCAAAGCATCCGAAAAATCATCGGACTTATTCGTCTTCAGAATTTTTAACTTCACTGACATCTGAATTTATAATACTTCTCAGATTTATTATTTATAATTTAAGTGTTACTACTGTATAATCGGAAACATGAGGATTTTGGAACCGGACGCGTTTTCGGTTTAGGACCGAAACTTTAACCCAACTGAAAATTTGAAAAAATCCTAAATTTGAACTTCAAGGATCTAGAGCACAAAAAAATTTTGTTTTTAGTGCTGCAAACAGAAATTTCGATTATTTTGCTAAACTCATAAAATTTGTAATCTAGCGCAAAATGCGAAAACTATTATCAATGACATCGTGGAAATCGAGGAAGAGGCGCCCAAGGAAATTTCTTAATTTTCAACAACACACAAGTCTTTTCAAAAAAATTTTCTTATGAAATTGAGGCGCGCCGAAATTTGCGGATTTTAATTTGCGGACCCGAAATTTGCGGACCCGAACTATGCGGACCCGAATTTTGCGGATCTGAGATTTTCGGACCAAAAATTTGCGGACTGACAATAGAGTCTACTGAACCTCGGAAATTTCAAAAATTTTAGCCTGAGGCGTTAATTAGGATAAATTCAGGCATCATGACCTTATGAAATGGCAATATAAATTATTTTTTAAGGAATTTTATCGATTATTTAAATTATGAAATAATTTTAGGATAAAAAATTGATAAAAATTTTGAAAAATCAAGAGAAAATCTTGATCTGGTACGGATCATGGGAAACTCTGCCGGGATCATCGAAAAATAAAATTTTTAATTTTTCTTTTTACTCAAGTGTCTGTCCTAAAATCTTGGTTCCGCAAAAATCAGGTCCGCAAACTTCGTGTCCGCAACCTTCGGGTCCGCAACTTTCGTTCCGCAAAATTCGGGTCCGCAAAGTTCGCGCCACGGAAATTGACTGACCTTCGTGAAATTCTTGGACCCACTTTTTGTTTGCTCTCTTCTTTCCTTGGGCGCCTCTTCCTCGATTTCCTCCTTTTCCTTGCCCTTTTCCTCCTTTAATATTACCAGCCTCATCTCTTCGCACTACAGCGTTATCTTCCGAATACTTATCGGCTTGGCAGCCTTTTCCTTCCTCTGCCTGAGCCCTAGCCTCTCCGATTTCATGCTCCACTAAAGATCTCCAGTTTTTTAATGCTTCAACTTCGTCTGTTAAATTTTAAATTTTCTCCTTGTTGTTCTCCGTTATATTATTGTTTATTGCTGTTTATTGCCTCCCAGAGAAGACGTTTTCTTTCTTCATTTTCTCATCCAGTCCATTTTTTTCATTGAGCAACTCAGCATTTTATCAGCTTCTATTAAGTCATCATTTGCTTTTTTATTCTGAAAATTTCATTTTAATATACATATTTTAAATAATATTTTTAATATTTAGTAATTTATCCTCTATAATCTACCCAACAAGAATCATTTTAGAGTTCCTCAGTTTTACAATTTTTAGATTATACGAAAGCAAATAAGCCTATGACCAACAGAAATATTTTATTATTAGCTTCTGATCTCGTTTTAAATCTTAACTCGAAATTAAGCTGATGGAGGCTAATCTCCAATAGTATCACGTCCTCCTAAAAGAGAAACCAGAGAGGCTAACCTCCAATAGTGTACCGTCCTTCAAAAAGTCTTTCTGCAAGTGCGGACACAACATGCCTCTTTAGCCAAATTAAGATGCTTATTTTGGCTCAAGAAGCAGAATTTTGCAAAATATATGAATTAAAGTTTGTCCTTACATTATTTTCTGCCATGTTTTCAAGTTTCTCAATTGCTTGCAACGTTATCTCCCCATAATCGTAGGTCGTTTTCTTTAAAAAATTCAGTTGATGCAGCCTGAATCAATGAAGATTTGTAGGCTGCAACTTCGAGAAAATTCTGCGTTCGGTAGGATCATCGCTCCATCGCTGTTTTATTAGCCCAAGACAGATCACGATCAGCATCGTCGCGTGTGTGCTTGAAGATACCCACGAGTTCTGCTTCCGCTTCGGCTACAATTTTGTAGCCGTTGTTAATTTGAAAGGCTGCCGTGATAAGTGTTCGGTTCTCCCTTTTTTAATTTTTTCCATTGACTAAAAATGTAAGATATGTTTGATTTTAGAGATTAAAGGTGGCTTAGGTTTTGTTGAGAAAAAATTTTCAAAAAATTTTCAAAGATTAAAAATTCCAAAGAATTTTATTTTAATCTCGCCTATGTCCAGTTCTATTTATAATTAATATCATTTACCGTATTTGCTCTATTAATCCCCCAGTCCTTTATTAATCCCCCAGGCTCTATTAATCCCCCACCCTGGAGATGGGTTGAAACAATAATCCCCCTCTTTCTACCCCACTCTAATAATCCCCCAGGCTCTATTAATCCCCCACCCTAGAGATGGGTTGAAACAATAATCCCCCTGGGGGATTACTAGAGCAAATACGGTAATCAAAAACAAACAAGTGCGCATTTTTTCATCATATCATAGAATTTCTGGACTGTTTACTGTCATAGAGTATCTCGAATCCAATGATCTTTGAGCGATTGTAGGTAGCAAATTTCTGTGCTGTGGAAGGATTTGTGGTTATTTGAAGTTGTCAAGATGGATAAGAGCTCCATAAGATTATCAGCCTTTCCATCCATTCCAGTCGATTCCCTTCAAATATCAAGAAGCTCGAAGGCTGCTCCCAATCAAGGTTAAATTCAGACGAGTTGACTAGGGTAGCAAATTAGTATTTTTAGAGAATAATTAAAATATTTTTGAGTATTTAATATTTAAAATAAAATTTAATTTTTAATTTTATTTTATTACCAGCCAAAATTTATTTATATACCCCTTTCTAGCTTAAATTAATTTTGATGATTATTCGTGGGAAATGGCTCCAAAATTAATTTTTTATATTAAAATCGTACAATTCCCCAATAAAATTTTTTTTAATTTAATAATTTTGGTTAATTCTGGCTAATAAAAAATTATTTTTAAAATAATCATAGGACCATTTTTTGGGATTTTTAAATTTAAATATTTAGCTATGAGAAAAATTGAAAATTATGAATCAACAAAAAATAATTTTGCAAATGTTGGATAATATTACTATTTTTCAATTTAAAATACCTAAACTCAAATATGGTCACCGCACTCTTCGGATTTGAATTCGATATTTACTCTTTCTGGTCAATCTTGTCAGAGGTGGGTCGGAACAGTCAGAGGTGTCGGAAATCGGAACTGTCGGAAATCGGAAATTGCTCAAAAGTCGGAACTCGGAAATCTGAAATAAAAATTTTTTTCGGAAATCGGAAGTAAAAAAAACGCCGGAAATCGGAAGGCGGAAATCGGAATTCCGACCCACCTCTTAATCTTGTAAGCAAAAGTCTTTACTTAATAACCCAAAAGTTTGGAGTCCCTCCTACAATCACTCTTTTGGGAATGGGAGAAAATCTTGCCCGAAGAGGTGCGAACTTTTGTTTTCAATTTTTGAACTCTTCTTGAACACCGTATCCAAGTAAAGGCTAGGTAATCCGAAATTACTTTATAATATTTGTTGTTTAAACCTCTATCAAATTAGCCTTACTTGATCTCATTATCTTTAATTTAAATTTTTAATGAAAATAGGGCCAATTTTTTGTAATTTCAAATGACATAAGGAAATTTCAAGAATTTTACTAGTTTAAAATAACTTTGGAAAAAGGTACTTACACGGCTCCCTCAACAAAAACAACGACAAACCCCTCAACAAATCCATCAACAAGAAATTTTTCGACTCGGGAATCGAGACCGAGAGTCATCGAGAGTCTCGAGAATCGCCGAGAGTCTCGAGAGTCACCGAGAGTCTCGACCATCACTAATAATCTATGGCTTAAGCAAGGGCATGTTTATTGGCAATTCTCTTATTTCTTAATTTTAATAATAGCTAGAGAATTAGTTAGAGAATTAGAGCAACGTCTACATAAATGATAGTGATGTTCGGGAGTTAAAAAAAGCCGAGAGTCAAGACCGAGAGCTCAAAAACCCCGAGAAATTAGTTAGAGATTTAGAGCAACGTCTACATAAATGAAGTGTTTGAAAATTATTAGCGAAGGCTAAAAAGTATTGTAGGGGGAATTCAAAAGGAATTGAGCAGAATGTCTCCGGCAACATAAAAAAAGTTTAAATGAAGCACTTTATTGTCGAATATTTGTTAAACGATTAATTAAACTTGAACTTCTTTTGTAGACAGATTAGTAATTGATAGTGATGTTTGTGAGTTAAAATAAGTCGAGACCGAGAAATTTTTCGATTCGGGAATCGAGACCGAGAGTCTCTCTCTCACTTTCATCACTCTCTCTCATGACTTTCGGTCATCCCTAATATTCGATGCATAGACAAGGGCATGTTTATTGACAACTCTCTTATTTCTTAATTTTAATAATTGTTAAAGAATTAGAGAATTAGAGCAACGTCTACATGAGTGCCTGCCTAGGCTAGGCTGTAAAATAAAATTTAATTTAGTCGAATAGAGAATTTCTTTAAAAAAATTTTTTTACCTCTTTAAATTATTTAATTAAGGAATGAGAATTTCAAAAATATTAATTTTTCTATTTTTAATTTGCCTAATGTTTGAAATGGCGGATTGCGTAGAAGATGAGAAACCGAAAAAAGAAGATCAAAAACCAAAAAAGTTGAAGATTCTGATGAAGAAAAAGGGAGAGCAAGAGAGTGGTAAAGTAAACAAAGGGAAAATTCAAGACGAGAAAATGAGTGAAGATAAGGATGCTCCTCTATCAAATCTGAAGGATCTCCCAAGCCTCGGATATTTAAAAGATTACAAGCCAAGTCAGTTAAAGTTTAGTATAAAAGCCAGCCGATAGTTAGTTCTTTCTTCTTTGTAAGATAAAGTAGCTGTTTGTCTTCGTCTGCGTAACCGGTGTCATAACAGTATAACTAGTTCTAAAAAACGGTCCTAAACATGGGTAAAATAAATAAGATTTACATTAAAAAGATTGACAAACAGGAATATCTAAAGTTTACTTAATATTAAATTATTCAAATAAAATAAAATAATATTTTTCAAGATTCGAACAAAGATGCAAAAGCTCCGTTGTATCATCATCTAGAAGCAATCAGAGCATCTACTTTTCCTGTTACTGAAGGTAATTTAAATTGAAAATTTATAATAAAATAATAAAATTTTTAAAAATTCGAATAAAGGTGTAATATCTTCATTATCAGGTGAAGTAACAAGAAAATTTAATTCTATGGTTATGGAAGGTAATTTAAATTAAAAATTTATAATATGTATTTTTTCAAGTGCTAATAAATTTCTTACGAGTGTAAAATTTTTTCGTCTCGAGTTGGAAATGTACATAATAGGGATCGCTCCGACCCACTTTACGATTCTCTAAAATCGGTAATTTGGTTTTCTGTGGCGCGATCCCTGGCAGAGCTGGACGGAAAATTTTCGTTTCGTGTTTCGTAGATTTTCGTGGATTTTTATGAATTTCGTTTCGTTTTGTACATTGCCGATTTTATTTTTTTCGTTTTCTTTTCGTTGTGACCAAAATTTTATTATCGCCCAACTCTGATCCCTAGTCATGAATCGATTCCATTTAAAAATAAATCAAGTAACACAAACATTTTAGATTTAAAATATACAGGTGACCATGATGAAAAACCTAAAGCCAAAAGACAGAAAAAAGAAAAAGGGATTGAATTTAAAACTCCAGTTGAAGAACCAAAGGAAGAAGTAAAAGCTGTATCAGGCAAAGGAAAGAAGAAAGGTACTAATTTTACTTAACCAACAGGGGTGTTCCAAAAGTGATTTTAAAAAAGCGAAACTCGAAACTCGCATATCCCTGTTACCCAATCTACATAATCATCCATCTCTTTGTCATTTCGCGACTGGAAAATTTTTTAGATCTATAAATCTAATCATCCTGTAAGGCTGATTCACCTATCAGCATTTAAACGCTTTGGCATCAATGCCCCGGTAGCTAGTCGATGCCCCGACAGCTCAGTGCGAGCTCTTGATGTAGTGAGGGAAAGGTCTTGGTTCGAATCATACCCGGTGGTCAAACCTTTGCTACTCTGTCCTAATAAATTTCAATTCCGCTTGATTCACTCTTCTATCTAATACTTATATTTTGACACTAAAAAAGTCCCAACATAAATTAAAAAATAAAATAAAAAATAATTATTTTTAGCTAAAATCACCCCGAAGGCTTCATCGCCATCTTCTGATGAGGAGGATGTTAAAGAAATTGGAGGAGGTAGTCGACATGTCAACTCTGAAGATGAAATGGAAGAAGAATAGGAAGAGAACATTTTTGAGATGTCGGAAACAGATGATTAAAGAGAAAGAAGTAAAAAAATTTTAAAGAAATTTTCTTTTTCCTGGATATACATACATATATTTTTTCAAAAGATGTTAACTTCGACAAAATTATCAGAGTAAATTTTAGAGTAATCCGATTATAAAATTCAATTTATGTACTGTGCCGTTATTCAAAAAAACGGGTTGGAGAACCTGGTAATTCTCAGGCCAGCCCTCCCCCAATACCTACATAGTCTCAAGACCAGTAGATTAGCCAAGGCATATCCCTGACTTACAAAAATATTAGTACCTCTCGAATATTTTCTAATATGCAGAAACGTTAAATATACATATAACAAAAACTAAATTAATTAATTAATATGGAGAAAATTCTCCAGTGAAAATCTGACCTAAATACGACCCTCATTTTTTTCAGGCTGGTCCCCCCTTACCCGAAAATATTCTCAAGAATATCGTAGGATCTCAAGAAATCCGACCTTCGAGTCATTTTTTCGGGCAAAAATTCGATGCCCAACTCTATTTTTCGAACCGGACCGAGCCGGCAACCCTACTCAAGAATAGTAGTTCCACTCCTCATTTCAGCAGAAAATTGGCGTTTCAAACGTAGTCTACCTTTATTCCTTCAAAATTGAAATTTTTTTGTCAATCACTCTTTGCGTTTACTTTAAAAATTTAAAAATTAAATAAACCATTAAATTATGTCCTTCCATTTTTTTAAAAGTGCATAATTTGATTTACCAAAAATGGAAAACCTTTTTTTTAAAAATACTTGTTTTCGAATTAAATCAAGATTTAATTAAATAAATTGGTAGACAAAAACATTGAAAAATATATATTTTTCCAAATCTAAAATAATAAAGAATAGTGGAGTCCATCCAACACAACTTGGGAGGTAATAGACATTTCGAAGCTACTAAGTATGGTTTTATAGAAAATTAATTTTGCATAATATTAATTAATTCAATTAATTTTACTTTAAGGCTTTTTGAACATTACACTAGATATGGGTAGATGTTATGTATAAGTTCTTAATATTTTTGAAGTCAAGCTTTTGCTTAGACAAAAATGATACATATTGCTCTTTTGATGCTGTACCGTGTTATACAAAAGTAAAGTATGGAGATTGAACCGGGACGAGATCTTGAAAAGAGAATCTCGGTTATCGAGGTCGATGGTCTTCATTATCTCGTATTTCAATGACAAAATATTTCATTTTTTCGAGATCTCGATTCTCGTACGCCCTCCCACTCCTGTCTCTTTATAACTCGATCAAAACCATGTTCATATAATCATGACAGTTTTACAAGGGGTAAAGCTTAAATAATAATTATATTGTCAGAAATCAGATAATCATGATTTTAACCCGGATTTTCAGAATCTCCTCTCACTTTTATAATTTGTATACATTATAGACTCAACATAACCAAATGCACTCTTCTCCCATCCAAGCATGAACTCTAATTTTTATTTAATTAACTACAACATTTGTAGTAACAAATTAGGTGTTTACTGCAAAGTTAAAGGAATTAACTATTTTTCTCTTTAAATAAGTCAAAACAAGTCAAAAATAAATTTAATTCTGCTCAATATAAATTTTTCCCTTTTTCACAAAAATAAATTTCCTTCCTTCATTTTTTTGAAATTAAATTTCTTTGCTTACCTTACAACTTTAAAAAATCAAAAATGGCTTCTATCATTCTATACGGACTCTACTTAACTATTTTCCTTCATATTATCCTCCAAGACTCTAATATACCTCCAATGGCTGATGCTCAGGTTTTTAGAGGATTTGTGGATGGATCGACAAGTGGATCTATTTTAAACAATTTGTGGGGACGCAAAAAGCGATTGGCAAAAAATTCGAATTTTGAAGGATAAAATGAACGAAAGGCTACTGTAATTAGAAAGAAACGTCAATTTTTTGATAGAATGACGAGTGGAACTATTCTTGATAATATGTGGGGATAAATAAATTTTTTTGATATTTTTTAAATGTGTATATCACCATGGATTTTTAAAGTTATAAACTTTTTTTTGAAATTTTTCTGTTTTCTTTAAATGGGTGCTGTACAAGAAAATAAACAAATTTACATAATATAATTTATTTCAAATAATTTTGTATATACTTATGGATGTAGCTAATACAATCGCGGGATCATCAGGCTTGGAGATAATGTATTTTTGAAAGTCGAGCATTGTGCTTGACTATTTTTTAAGTCGAATGCCTCTCGCTTTATAGGTAAAGAAAAGATGATTTGAGCTGATTGATAAAATTAAGTAATTTCTCACAGATGCATTCGGTGATGTACTCTCACAAATAATCATCCTCATTGATTTAATCTCTTCCATTAATCCTTAATCTATTTAAATTCATTTACACGTTTCAGCAGCTATAACTAGAAGTTTAAGGTATTAACATCGCATAAAGTATTAACATTGTAAAGCTAAATCCATTCAAAACACTATTAGTCGACAATAAATATTGTCCTACAAAAATAATTTAAACCCTGCTGAAATTATCCACATCATATAAATTTTAAGCTTCTTACTTAAAATTAAAACAATTAATTAATATTATGCAAATTAGACATGATGAAAATAAATATGAAGCAATAAAATTAAGCCCTTCCCAACACTTTCAATGATTTAAGCTTAATGAGATTTAAATTACTAATCAATTAATAGTTAGACATTAAAAACCTGACTTATACAAACTATATCGGTGTGCCCTAAGATTTGCGCCGCCCTGACCTAAAAATAAAAATATGATTAACAACAAAGCCGTGCGGTAAAATTAAAGGCTGTACTTTAGCCGGTGGCCCACTCAGAAACCGGTCAAAATATATACCATTCGATTCGTCTCGGCGAGCTGAGTCGAATAGTACCATTCTTTTTTTGCGGAAATTCCTACGAGCCGAGATATAGATACTTAAAAATCGAAAAACCATAGGGGGGACCAAGCACTTTTTTGGGGTGAAAAATTCGAATATGCAAATAATAGCTCATTCGAAAGAGCTCGTCGATCTGAGTCGATTGACACCAAAATCAACGAAATCTGACATGATTTGACAAAGTTATGAGCATTTGTTTTAGCTCCTTACCTATGGCATCTGTGGAGATTTTTGCTGCTACGGAGGCCCCAAATACGTCCAGAGCAAGGGAGACACGAATAGGGTTATGTTACAAGCCCAGACCCAGCGCCCGTAGACTCCCCGCGAGGCGCGTGCCGCAAAACTTCGCGCGAAGCGCGAAGTTTTGCACAAGCGCCTCGCCGATGCCCCATAGGTTTACGTTGTTTGTTTTTTGTGTTGTAACTTTGTCAAAACTTGTTTAATCCCGGTGATTTTGGTGTCATTCGACTCAGCTTGTCGAGCTCTTACAAATGAGCTATAATATGGTTAAAATAATTTTAATTCCAAAAATCACCTCTTTGGATTAACAGTTTTCAGAGGCCTATATCTCGGTCTAATCAAGTCGGATTTCGTTGATTTTGGTGTCAATCGACTCAGCTCGACGAGCTCTTTCGAATGAGCTATTATTTGCATATTCGAATTTTTCACCCCAAAAAAGTGCTTGGTCCCCCCTATGGTTTTTCGATTTTTAAGTACCTATATCTCGGCTCGTAGGAATTTCCGCAAAAAAAGAATGGTACCATTCGACTCAGCTCGCCGAGACGAATCGAATGGTATATATTTTGACCGGTTTCTGAGTGGGCCACCGGCTAAAGTATATCCAAATTAAATGCCAATTTTTCAAAGCTTTAAAAACGCCAAACCTATAAATCAGTCAAAAGTGAATGCAGAATCCAATAAACCAAAATTCATGCGCCGTGGGCAAAAATTCATGAAATTTCTGAAGGCCAAACCCATAAATCCTCCTTTTTTTAAATACAAGTACGGTACGAAATTCCGACCTCTAGTTTTAATGCAAATTAGAAGTTTAATTTCTAATTAAATTTCTAAAACTTTTTTTTGTATTTCTAGATCGAATATGAAGTACAAATCAAATTAGTTAAACAAAGCAATCCAATTTAATACATACAATCGTTAATAAACAATCAGTCAAGCATTAAAATGCTGACTTACAAAAATAAATGTTCTATCGTTGACTATTAAAACAATATTAACAATTTGTGTTTACCTTTACTTCAAGTTAATTGAATTAATTTATATGTTGCAGAACTGCTATCGAGAAATTTTAGCCTTAAGCAGAAAGGTTTAGTCCTTAACCAAAATTTGTTAAATTAATTGAGTTAATTGATATTATGCGAATTTTACTTTTAACAAATACAAAAATCTTGTTTGATCATCAACAATTAGTCAAACTAAAAAGTCTGACTTACAAAAATTGAATCCCACTCATTTGCAAAGGACTTCCCCAACAATGTTAAATTTTTATATAAACTTGTATTTAAAATTAATTGAAAAAATTAATATTATTTAATTATTACTTGACAAAAAATTAAATAACAAACATTCGGTTGTCCTACTAATATCTAAAAACCAGGGGTGGGAGCATTGCATTTTGTGTTATTTTTAACGAAATTAACGCAAAAATACTTCTAATCTGAAGGCAAAAAGAAAGATGGCAAAAATGCCAAAAATGTTTTAAATTTTTGCCTGCGGCGCTAAAGACCAAAATCACAATAGGATTCTAAATTGTGATTTTGCCTTTATTACAATAAGATTTTAAAATCATTTTCTAAAGAAAAAAGAGCAGGGGATATCGGAAAATTAAATGATTTCGGAGGATTAAGTGATTTCAAAAGCCATGAAATCACCTAATATCCCACGATATCTCTCTTAATCACCAAATGGATGAAGTTTGCATACATTTAGGCCGCGAGCTGGAAATTTATTTATAAAAATTTTTAAACCGAATTTTTTAAAAATTAATTCAGTTAATTGAATATTTTATGAAACTTTTAAACTCCAACTTTCTCTCAATTTGTTCGGTTTAACGAGATTAAGCTTAAAGTATTAATCCTTATTTGTTAATTAGTCGAGCAATGAAAGCTTGACTTGCAAAAATATAACATAACATGTTGCACTATCACACGTTTATAGTTTCGTAATTATTTTTACTTAAATCTAATTGGATTAATTAATATTGTGTAAGTTACTGTTGTGTAGTGGTGTCACCATATGTAGTATAAAAGCCAGTGAAAACGTCAGTCTAGTTGGATCATAATAACGGGGCCAGTCTCCGTCGCATACGTTGTTACAATCGCATACGTTGTTACATTTTTCTACGGATAAACTGTTATTCTAGTGCACTTCGACATAGCTAAATCTGGTACAACAAAAAATATAAAAAATAACAAGATATTTCAGACTTCCGACTCCCTATTAACGGTATAATTTGTAAAATAAAATTAAACAAATTAATTGATATTATGCAAATTTTAGCTTGAAAAATAAAAAATTTACAGCTCCAACTCAATTAGGTATATACCAGGGGTGTGCCGAAACGGATTTTAAAAAGCGAAACGCGAAAGGCGAAATTAAATTTAAAAAGTGAAACGCGAAATGCGAAACGCGAAAGTAAATCTAAAAAAGCGACACGCGAAACGCGAAAGTCCAAAAAACGCGAAAATCCGCGAAACGCGAAACGCGAAATTCTTACAATTTTCCGATACGCTGAAAAATTTTTAAGGATCTATCAACTCAGTGCTTTGTTCCAAATCAAAGCCTCAACTGAATCTTACAATCACCATTAGGATTTTGACAGGCATCCGGGATATCAAGGGATTTGAGGGGATATCAGACAAATCAGGTTCCATCCTTTATTTTATATCCTATATTTCAGGATATTCAGAAGTCCGTACCTCGTTTTGAAAACATTTCAGTAGAATAGAAGTGGAATTTTAGTGGTTTACGTTTTAGTATTTGTGTGGATTAAGAGGGACTCGGGAGTATTTAGGTAAATTCCGAAGGATATGGAGGATTTGAGTGATGGTGGATCTAGGGGAATATCGGGCGACAAACTTATGGCAAGGTTCTTCCATTTTTAGCGCCGCAGGCAAAAATTTTGAGAATTATGGTAAACCAAGGCTCCAGATTTCTTCCTCTTTTTGCGCCGCTGGCGAAAATCTTGAGAATTTTGAAGGTCCTTACAGGGCTGGGCGCGAAATTTCGCATGCGAAATTTCGCATGCGACCGCATGCGAAATTTAGCATTCCGCAATTGCGTATTTCTTATAGATTTAATTTATTTGAAAAAGCGTATACGGAGTAATTTTTGTCAATTTTTTATGATTTGTTTTGCATGTATTTTGAACAAAAGTTTAGATTTTTCGCTTAATTTTTAGCAGTGTATCTTTCAGGCAAAAGGCCACAAAACTACAAAAATATTTTAAAATTAGACCAAAAATAAAGGCTCAGGGCTCTTTTAAGTTAGAAAATAAGTTACTCCGTATACGCTTTTTCAAATAAATTAAATATATAAGAAAACGCAATTGCGGAATGCTAAATTTCGCATGCGAAATTTCGCGCCCAGCCCTGGTCCTTAAGCCAGCTTACTTCTTTTTTCAGCGCCGCAGGCGAAAATTTTTTGAATTTTGGAAATCCTTAATCCAGATTTCATCTCTTTTCAGCGCCGCAGGCGAAAATTTCTTGAATTTTGGAAATCCTTAAGCCAGATTTCTTCTCTTTTCTGCGCCGGAGGCGAAAATTTTGAGGATTTTGGAAGTTTACAATTTATTCGTGCCTCATTTTTCTCCAACTTTAACATCTTTCACCTGTCATTAGGGGTGTATAAAACTTTCGCATTTCGCGCAAAAAGCGAAACGCGAAAGTAAATTTAAAAAAGCGACACGCGAAACGCGAAAGTCCAAAAAACGCGAAAATCCGCGAAAGGCGAAACGCGAAACTCGCACACCCCTGGTATATACGTATAACGGAAGTGCTTTTGAATTAAGGTGCCATATAGGAATTAGTCGAGAATAAAACTCGACTTTCAAAAATACTAAATCGGGAAATGTCAACACACATATCGGCTGTTTTCAATCTATTTCCATTTAAAATTTATTTAATTAATTAATATTGTGCAAAGCTAAGTTAAGAAAATACAAAAGTATAAGACCACCTAAAATTTTCACTTTTTTCATCATCCACATAGTCTCAGAACTCAAATTTACACAACAATTTTATAACCATTCAACAAATAAATGTAAAAAATTTGAATAGAAATGCGAAATTTGTGAATTTTATTAAAAACATGTGGCTATCAAAGTATAAGACCACCCCCAGTTTTGCTGGCACGAAGCAAATTGTATTAGGGTGTAACATAAATAATTAGGGTACACGACTAATAGGCGCCGCCGAATAGCGAAGATTATGCCCGGCTTCCTCCGCAGCGGCAAAAAATTTTTCAGCGTAGATTAATGTGTTTGTGTGTTTTGCCTTAACGCCGAAAATAGGCTGCACCGAAAAAATGGCGCCTACTCCGAAATAATCACTCTCACCCATCGGAGCAGCTATTCGTCCTGCTCCGAAATAATTAGCCCCCCTTAAACAATGTAAGTTTGAAAATTCATATCTCACTGTTCAGAATTTTTTCTCCCTTCTTCAAATTCAAATGTCAAAAAGTATACTGAAAATTAGAGCCCGGCTCGATACGATTTTTTTCGATATTATTCGATATATATTTTTCGATATTATCGAAAAAATATCGACCGAAAAAATTTAAATATCGAAACAATCGACCGACAAAATATTAAAATATCGAAAAAAATATTGAACGTCATTTTTGTCAAAACTTTTAATTTTTGGCGCAAAATGGACGAAAATGAAAGAATTATAGCTTCTTGGTCTTCCAAAATTATTAAAATTTTCGCCTGCGGCGCTGTAAATGGAAGATTTCTGGCTTATTGTTGGATCAATAATTCAAATAATTTTAACTTATGACACTGTAAATGGATGAATATTGCCAGCTCAATTACGGGGGATTTCGATAAGTGAGAGCGATTTGAAGTAATTTTCAAAGATTTCGGATATGATTGATATTCAAAAATTTGGGTCACTGTCCCCATCCCGGTGTCAAAAACCACCGCAACCACCGTCGCCATGAAAACAGCCACATGGAACCCTAATTTGTTGGAATATCTCCGAATTCCAAGATATCGACTTTATCCCTCTTGATCCACCAAAATTCCATGATATCTCTCCTACCCCCAACTCCACAATATCCTTCTTATTCCCTCTAAATCTCTCGATATGTTATACATCATAATCCTCCAATATCCCCTTAAAATCCTCCTCTATACATATCAACTGATATCCTCTCAATCCATCGAGGTCACATACAAATCCCCTGATATCAATATTTCATATAATCAATCTTAATCTCAAAATTTTAACATTTAAAATTTTTTAAATTTTTTTAAAAAATCGAAAAATATCGAGACTTTTTTCGATATTTTTCGTTTTCATATTTTTCGATATTTATCGAAAAAATATCGACCGACCCCTCCGGCCGGGCTCTACTGAAAATATATGTATTTTTACGTAAGGTATGTATTTCCGGAAATAAATACAAGTTGGAAGAAATATATAGACATTTCCGGAGGAATATTTCCTCAAAGGTATATACATTTCTCATAATTTAAATATTTCCGGAAGCCAGTAAAAGTATTCGGAAGATATAGGTATTTCCAGAAAATAAGTTTAAAATGATTAAATTTATGTATATTTGAACTTTAAATTAAATACTTTCCTCGTAATATACATAACACATTTCCCCAATATATGGCCACGCCTAAAGACCCCAAACTATTGAAAATGCATATTTTTCTCTTTGGACGAGCAAAGCAAATATATTATAAAAATATTTTCCTTATTGATAAATATTTTTTGAAATATTCTATCGAATTCATAAATGGCAATGATATTTTTTGTAAATTTATAAATTTTTCGAATGTCGATTTTTATTTGAAAATTGTAAATAATATTGAAACAGCTATGTTTTCAGTATGTTTATTTTTGATTTCAGGCGAATGGAACAACTCCTATATTTACACAGCGTCTTATAATTTTTGGCAATCCTGGAGTAGGATCTCCTGCCTATTTCGACACTAGAGTGCAGCTTAGTGATCATATGAATATTTTTTGGTATAAGGATGGCAACATTTTGGAGGAACGGACGGCTAATTATTATCAAAAATGGACATTTGTCCTCAATATTATTAAATGCAGTACCTGCCGATTCTGGCTTATATTGTGTAAGTTTATTTTTATGGCGGACAAAACACCGTCCCCTAGCTACTCTTAGTCTAAACACAGAAAAATTATCGCTCATTGGTAGAGAGTGAAAGTATAATATAGAGAGTATATAGTATAAGTTATAAGTTGTTTTGTAAAAATTGAATATAATGGCATAATTAATCATTGGTAGAGAAAACAAATATTAAACTAAAATTTTGAAGTCATAAGTTAAATTTTTGCCTCTCACCCGTTTATTTAAACAATTTAATGTTTTGTAGAAATTGAATATAATGGCATAATTAATCTCTTAAATTCCTGATTAACCTTATACTCCTTGGTTGATTGGCCACATAGAAAGAATTGAGAGACGAAGAATATTCTACTGATAAATTGGGTAGAAATGAGTAAGAAAGCCCATATGTACCTTCTAAGAGAAAAAAGTAGAGGTATATGGCAGAAACCCTGTCATAGCACGATCATTTAAAATTGTTTTATTAATTTAAAGCTTATGCAGTCAACCAAATAGGATTTTTTAGCTCAAAGGAAGCAGGCTAGTTATCTTAAAATAGTCAAATAGAATTTTAAATCTCCAAGCTTTTATCGTAACTTTTCCTGATAATTATCAAAAATGATTTATAACATTTATTACTTCAATTGTTTTTAAAAAGGAAAATAAATAAATTATAATTAATAAATGTAGAAGTAAAAATAATTAAATTATATTTAATTAATAAAATTTTAAAATTATTTATAAAAAAGTATTTCTTGCATAATTTTTATTTGTATTTAATTTTGTTTTTAAGATTATTAGTGTTAAAATATAATTTATTTGTTTAAAAATTTATTTATTAAGATTTATTCAACTTTGAAATCAATATTTTAATATATAAAATTAAATAGAAACATTTAAATGAACAACAAAATATTATTTATTATTATATTGAATATACATTAAAAAATATTTTTAGTTAAATTATTTATTTTTTTTAAACAATAATTTTTCATAAAGATTATAATGAATTACTTTAAAAATTTATCAATATCGTTATCATTTTTATAAAATTTATTAAATTTAATTATTATACAATATTTTTTCCCAATAATTATTAAACACTTATTTTCTTTAAAATATTAACATCCTTTGATACCTAAATAAATAATATTTAAAAATTAAATATTAATTTTATTTATTTAAAAATATTACCATTATCATATTTCCACATTTGTTGTCTATATAATTTTCCAGAATCACTAAGACATGATTCTTGATAAATTTGATAAATATTACATGTTTTAAACATTAAAGCCATTCCTTTATCAGGATATTTTGGATCAATTAAACTTACTAATGTCCATTTATTATATGAAAGTTTATATTTATCCATTAATTCATAACTAAAAATAAATAAATAATTACTTTAAAATAATTATAATAAAATTTACAATCTTTTAATTTTATCTGGTTCAATGCTAGCATCAAGAGGAGCAACATTTGCATCACCATATTCAGTAACAAATAAAGCTTGATTCTTTTTAGATGCATTTTTAAGTATTTGTTCTGTATAGTCAAAAGGTAATGGTTCCCATATTGGATACCAATGAAGTGTATACCTTAAATATTTTTTTAATTTTTAATTTATAATATTCATAAATAGTAATTAAATATTATAATCCTAGGAATTTCTCTCCTTATCGATTGAGACTAAACCCTAATATTTTAAAATTCCTTGAAATAATAAATTATAAAACAAAAATTTATTATATTATAAACTATATATTACATTATATTTTTTCCAGGAACACGATCATCAGGATCTTTAGTTACATCATTTGATCCAAGAATTGCGATAACTTCACTATCAAATTTACGTACTTCCTTTAATTTTTTTATTAATTTAATTAATTTTTAAAAATAATTATTAACATTAAGAACATCCATATGATATTTTTTAACAATATTCCAATTACATGAAGGTTCATTCCATAATTCTAATAAAATATTTGGTATTCCTCTATATTTTTTCATTATTGTTGTATAAAATTTAATTGCATTATTTGTAAATTTTTTAATATCATTATTATCCCAACAATTATGCCAATCAATTGTTGGATGCCAATCAACAATTACATAAATACCATTATTTATTGCACCATCAATTAATTTATAAGCTAAATTTAATGTTACATTTGGATTTTTTTCAAAACCGTCAGGTGCAAATGGAGCACGTACCTTTAATTTTAAATTATATGTAAAATGAAAAAATATATATTTTACAATATTTCCATTGAAAAAACATTTTATTGCTCTTACAACAAAATCAGAATAAAAATCAGGAGACCAAATATCAACAAAAAGTGAAGGTCCTCTTAATTGAACTATTTTTCCATTTGATCCAATTAATTGTCCTTTTTTATTAACTGTTAGTTTACCATATGGAGGATTAGTTGCTATAAGGATATTTAATAAATAAAAAAAAAGAATTAATATAAAATAATTTTTAAACATTTTTTTAATAATTAAAATTAAATTGAGATTGTTTCAAATTAAATTTTATTTATATATTAATTTAATTTTATATATTAAGTATGTTGAATAAATAATTTAAAAAATTTTTTAGTTCCTTAATATAATTGATTTAAAATTATATGTAAGTACCTTTTCATGGGACACGCCCAAGTAGGCGCGCGGCCATAACGGCGCAAAGCCATAACTACCTGGAAAATTTCTGGACCTCATCAATTTTGGTACCAATCTCTTTAGCTCGATGAGAGGAATCGTTTAATGCTGAATTTTTAAAGATTCGAAAATCTTGAAGCAAGTTATGGCTTTGCGCCTATTTGGCCGCGCGCCTACTTGGGCTGTATTCCGTTTTCATTTTATAAAATTTTATTTGCTTTTTTAAAATTAAAAAATTATTTTAAACTACTTTTTATTTAAACAATTGAAATAAAATTTATTTAAAACAAAGTACAAATTTCTAGACAAAAAATTAAGACAATAAAGATTAATTTTTATAATCAAATTTTCGAAATTAAAAAAAATTTATTTTAAAAAAAATGTATAAAATTATTTATTCCATGTGGAAATTTCGGAGAATGTCACGAGGGAGGGCGAGAATTTTGTCGCATTTAAAGATGTATTTTAAGCAGACCAACCAAGTCGTAGTACTTAATTTAAATTAATTTAAATAATTAAGAATAAAAAATGTAAAATAAAACCTTTAGGTAACAGCCAGTGGTGTGCGAGTTTCGCCTTTCGTTCTTCGCCTTTTGCCGATTTTCGCCTTTTTTTTACTTTCGTTTTTCGCCGTTCGCTTTTTCGGGCGAAAGGCGAAATTTTTATACACCCCTAATGACGGCATGTGAGGAAAAGTTGGAAAGGAAAAATCGAGAGAGGAATAGAAAGAAAAACTGAGGCGAGTGGGAATAAATATGTATATAAAATTTTCTGTTGTTTGTCGGGCAAATGGTTGAGTGGTTAAGTTGTTTGACTTCAATTAGCAATTTCGCCTTTCGTCTTTCGCTTTTTAAAATCACTTTCGGCACACAATCAGGTCTGTATGTATACACTAAATTGTTTTATTTGGCTAATTTGATATGTACTTTATCTTTGATTAAGAAATACGGAAAAACTCTAATTTTTACTAATTTTTTATTTTTACTCTAATTTTTATTTAATTTGCTACAACATTTGTAGTTACAAATTAGGTGTTTACTGCAAGGTTGAAAGAATTTAACTGTTTTTCACTTTAAATAAGTCAAAACAAGTCAAAAATAAATTTATTTTGCTCAATATAAATTTTTCCATTTTTCACAAAAATTAATTTCCTTCATTTATTTAAATTCTTTCCTCTCCCAATAAACCTTAAAAAATCAAAAATGGCCTCTACCATCCTATACGGACTCTATTTAACTATGTTCCTTCATATTATACTCCAAGACTCTAATATACCTTCGATGGCTGATGCTCAGGTTTTTAGAGGATTTGTGGATGGATCAACAAGTGGAATCTATTCTAAACAATTTGTGGGGACGCAAAAAGCGATTGGCAAAAAATAAGAATTTGGTAGGAAGAAATGAACGAAAGGCTACTGTAATTAGAAAGAAACGTCAATTTTTTGATAGAATGACGAGTGGAACTATTCTTGATAATATGTGGGGATAAATAAATTTTTCTGATACTTTTTGATGATAAAATGTGTTTATCACCTTGGATTTTTTAGTTATAAACTATTTTTTCTAAAATTATGTTGTCCCTTAAATGGGTGTTGTATAAGAAAATAAACAAATTTACATAGTATAATTTATTTCAAACAATTTTGTATATATGTATGTAGCAAATAATACAATCGCGGGTCATCAGGATTGGAGACAATGTATTTTTGAAAGTCGAGCTTTGGGCTCGACTATATTTTTAAGTCGAATGCCCCTTTCTTTATTCGTAAAGGAAGTTGAAGTTGATTTTTTATAAAATCAAGGAATTCGGTGAAATACTCTCACAGCTAATTATCTTCACTGATTTAACCCCTTCCACTAATCTTTAACCTATTTAAATTCCGTTTTCACGTTTCAGCATCTATCACTTGAAGATATTAGGGTTAACATCGCAAAAGGTATTAACATTGTAAATCTAAATCCATTCAAAACACAATTAGTCGCCGATTAAAATCGACTTACATAAATAATCAAAATCCACCCCGGCTTACAGCACAACATATAAATTTTTTTTAATTCTTACTTATTCCCGAAAATCGGGAATTCGAAATTTTCGTGAATTCACGATTCCCGAAAATCGGGAATTTTGTTTTTGTCGTTGCGATCCCTGATACAGACTAATAAACATTCAGTCAGCATTAAAACGCTGACTTACAAAAATAAAAGTTTAAGCGATAAACAAAACAATACTAGAACTAATTTTTTACTTTTACTTCAAGTTAATTGAATTAATTCATATGTTGCAGAACTGCTATAGAGAAATTTTAGCCTTAAGCAGAAAGGTTTAGTCCCTAACCAAAATTTGTTAAAATTAATTGAGTTAATTGATATTATGCAAATTTTACTTTTAACAAATATTAATGAAAAATTTTGTTTGATCATCAACAATTAGTCAAACTAAAAAGTCTGACTTACAAAAATTGAATTTTTAAATAAACTTGTATTTAAAATTAATTGAAAAAATTAATATTATTTAATTTACACTTGGCAAAAAAATTAAATAATTTAAATTTTTGACAAAATTAACGCAAATGTACTTCTGATCTGAAGGCAAAAATGGGAGGAATCCGGATTATTGTGTTTTCAAAATTCTCCAAGTTTTTTCCTGCATCCCTAAAAAACAAAATTTTGCGTCTCTATAACAATAAGATTTTTTAATTTTTTAAAGAACAATTCTTTTCTAAAGAAAAAAGAGCAGGGGATTTGAACTGATTTCAGGTATATCGGAAAATTAAGTAATTTCGGAGAATTAATTGATTTCGCAGGCCCTGATTTCACCTAATATCCCACGATATCCTCTTAATCACCAAATATCAGTGGAGTTGTTAGATGAAGTTTGCATATATTTAGGGCGCGAGCTGGACATTTTGAAACTATTAAACTTCAGCTTCCTCTCAGTGTTGTACGGTTTAACGAGATTAATTAAAGTATTAATCCTTAATTAGTCGAGCATTAAAAGCTTGACTTGCAAAAATATAACATAACATGTTGCACAATTACACACGTAAAGTTTTGTAATTATTTTTACTTAAGTCTAATTGGATAAATTAATATTATGTAGGTTACTTAACAAAAAAAATATGACAAGAAATTTCAGACTCTCAACTCCCTATTAACTGTATAATTCGTAAATTAAAATTAAACAGATTAATTAATATTATGCAAATTTTAGTTTGAAAAATTAAAAAAATAAGCCCCCAACTCCATTATATACGGTATATAACAGAAGTGAGATTGGTACCAAAAAGAAATTAGCTGAGAATAAAACTCGACTTTCAAAAATAAAAAGGAGTCAAAAAAATGTTAATCACATATCGGATGTTTTTAAATCTAATTTTATTTAAAATTTATTTAATTAATTAATATTGTGCAAAGCTAAATTAAGAAATATACGAAATTATGAGTAAAAAGAGTACAGTGTGTCAAGAAAGTACGTAGAATTTTCACTTTTTTCATCATCCACATCAGGGTTGCCGCCCGAAACCCGAAACCCGGCCTTTTTTTGTACCCGAAACCCGATACCCGAAATGAAAATTTTCCAACCCGAAACCCGTACCCGATATTTTTGCCAACCCGAAACCCGTTACCTGAAATGAAAACGCTCCAACCCGATACCCGAAACCCGTACCCGAAGATTTTTTGTACCCGCGGCAACCCTGATCCACATAGTCTCGGAACTCAAATTTTACACACCTGTTTTATGGTCATTCAACAAAAATAAAAAAATTAGAATCAAATGCGAAATTTCGTGAATTTTATTAAAAACAATTGTCAAGAAAGTATAAGACCAACCGAGTTTCGACATTAGGGGCTATTCGAAAATCTACAAAAATTCCTGTAGACACATCTATTGATATTAATCGAGAATAAAAAGAAAGAAGTTCTAATATACTCCCATCATCGAGATCTGAAACCCCAAACATCAACGGAAAACCTGGAGTAAACGTATTAAAAAATATTTCTGATTTGATTTATGTCGACAATTTTGAACAAAGATATAGCCTCACGTATAGGTTCACGTATAGGTTGAGGGTACCCATCCCCCTGATACCAGATCAAATCCATAGATGTCCCTCTTATTTTCACCAAATCCCTCTATAACACTTTTTGTCGCCCAAAATCTTTTGTTAATACTCCTATTTTTTATATGTATTTATTAATCTACTGACCGATTGTCCACTGACGCATTGACCGGACACGTTTCTTCTGACATTTTGTTTCATTTGGGCAAAAGACGCTCATTGCCAAGGTCACCCCCCATGGAAATCAATTCATTAGGATGATGCAATATCTCTGTATAAAAACGGAGGAGTTGGAAATAGTATGGAAACTATTTTTTATGTCATTCGCTTGGCCGAAAAGGAGAGCAGTGAAAATAGCAAAGTGAAGTCAAATGTTTAAGCCTTATTTTTATGTAAAACGCTCTATTTTTGATGCATTTGTTAGCTAATGTTGTATTATTCCTATAAGTTATATTTGTAATGTTAGAGCCGGGATTCAGGCCAAGGAGCAGGCCAACCTAACGCAAAATCTTTGGATAAGTTCATGCCATGGGTTGATGATGTTTTGTGGCTCCGGCTCCGATCTTTTTAAAATTCGGACTTCAACACTTACCCAGAAATTTTAAAATCTTCTAGCTAAGGAGCTGAGCTGTTTGGAGCCGCTGTGTTAATTTCGGGTGTCAAATAATTCATTTTAGCATGGAAAGTTTAAATGATCATATCTGTTACGACCCGAGGTGTCCGAGATTTAACTAATGCGACGAGCACAATAATAACGCTTTATCACAAAGAGAAATAAACAATAAGTGGGCGAAGGGAATGGGACAGACGAAGGAGATCAGTGACTAGCCCCGCTAGTATGATCCGAATAGACTGACGTTTTCTCTGGCTTTTATAGTAAACACTTTAAGGGCTGACGCCCATACACAACACCTCCCCCCTTGAAAAAAAGGTTCGGCTTTCACTTAAAGCCGAAGCTTTACAACTTTTAACATTCACTATAGCTTCCATGCTATCAATACAATTAACACTAAGCCAGAGCGTCTAGTCTCTCACTAACACTCAACTCACAACAAAATACAAAAATGTGGGATGACAAAAGGGCAAAAAGAAAAACAACAAATTAAAATTACAATATAACAATTACAAAATCACAAAATTTGTCATCTTTATCCACATTTTATTTTTCTTCTGGCAGCGGCCTTCCACAGCGCACACAGCAGCTCACAACAAGGCAAAAATGCACGTCCTGTTTTTGTCACACTGTTGATCATCACACTGCTTGTCCATAAGCATTTCACTTTATTTTCCACTTTTCTTCACTATTTTATTTTTCCTCACTTTTATTTCACTTCCATTTTTTTTACACTTTCTATTGCGGCACTACTTTCACTTTTTTTAACACTGTGCCCAATAACTAAACTTCACTGAATTGCATCACTACTAAACTTAAGTGAAGTCAAACTCCACAACACTAACAATTCTGCTAGTGCGCAGTTCGGTGCCGTTTTCCCGTGTACTTTTAGGATGGCTCGTGGTTTAATACTTTCACTTGACTACTACTACTACTAACTAACCACTCAAAGGATGTCTGATACATCCTGCCTCTGTCAAAGACTCAGGTACCGCAACACTTCACTGAACATACACTATGTGTAGTCTGGGTTGCTTCACTGACTTGCGCTGGCATAATACTTCAATCACTAATAATACTCACTTTTCAGCGCCTTGACTCACTGCAATTCACTTCACTCAATAATTCAAACTTCACTATTTGGTCTTACCCACCTTTTTGGCTGCCAAATTTTATTTTACTCACTTCATTATTTGGTCTTACCCACCCTTTTGGCTGCCAAATTTAACTTTACTGACTTCATTATTTGGTCTTACCCACCCGTAGGCTGCCAAATTTTCACTTTTACACTTTTCACTTTTCTCAATTTCTGGACTTACATTCTCTTGAATGCCAGACACTTCAAACTTGATCGGCCAAATTCTGCGCACTTCCCGGACCACTAGGCATTTCAGCCTTAAACTAGGCATTTCAGCCTTAAACTTTTGACCACTGGCACTCGCACTGAGTCCTTTTTCAGGTCACTACTCACTAACTCAAAAGGTCCATGCGCACTAACTAACAATTCACTTTCTACTCATGCCGATCACTAAATACGACGTCTGTCCACTCACAATCACAACAATCACTTTCACTAATTGCCAAAGCAATTCACTACACTTCGCCACACTTCACTTTTTGTCGACCGCGCCATTGTTACGACCCGAGGTGTCCGAGATTTAACTAATGCGACGAGCACAATAATAACACTTTATCACAAAGAGAAATAAACAATAAGTGGGCGAAGGGAATGGGACAGACGAAGGAGATCAGTGACTAGCCCCGCTAGTATGATCCGAATAGACTGACGTTTTCTCTGGCTTTTATAGTAAACACTTTAAGGGCTGACGCCCATACACAACAATATCATATCGCAACTGCACTTTCTTGACGAGCTTTTTGAACGCTCTTTTAAATAATGATTTAGAAAAGCTCCAAAAATTTTTAGATCCAAAAATGGAAAATATAAAAAATAAATACAAAAACAACAACAGAATCGGCAGCAAAATTAAAAATAAATTTTGTTTACCCCTTGAATTACTTTTTGACATAACTAAAGCAGCTAGTGGACATCTTCGAAAAAAATTCGAAAAATATTTGGTTTTGTGCCAAATCTGGTCTAATTTTGATTCTAATACTAAAAAATACTAAAAAAATTTTTAATTTTTTTCTTCTAAACGTTTTAAGTGAGAGGCAAGACACCGTCCGAGCAAAACATCATTGGACAATATATTGTAACAAATACTGACTAGAGACCGGACCGAGACTTGATCTCGATTATAGTACAAAACTCGCAGTCGGGAGTATCATTAAACCATACGGCTATTAGGTATTAGTTAGGGATTTTTTACTCTAATTGGTGGATGGTATATTTGCTCGGACGGTTATTGCCCGGATATTTATTATTTAATACAGCAATAAAATGGTAATATTTGACACAAAATCGGTTAGAAAATTGAAAAAATGTGGAATAACAATTATGTCTGCCTCAATAACAATTTATCTGGTGGCAAGAGAATCTTTAAAGGATTTGCTTTTGGAAATTAGAAGAATCTCTCATCTCTCTAAAAGCGTTTACTTTTTGAAAATTAATTTAAAATTATTTTTATTTTCCGGAAATATTTAAAATAATTTTAAAAAATACAGAAAATTTGTTTTAAAAGTCAAATATGAATAAAAACTTCCGGAAATATTAGGGAATTTACAGGGGGTGTGTTTGAATTTTTAGGAACATTTATTTAAATTATATTCCTATTGATACTTTCCCAGGCTTAATACCTTTCTGGCACGAAGCAAATTGTAATTTTCCTTTATTTCTCCCTTTGGTCAAAAAAGGGAGAAATACGTCAAAAAGTATACTGAAAATTCAAGTATTTTTAAGTAAAAATATTTCCGGAAATAAATACAAGATAGAGAAATGTATAGACATTTCCGGAAAGGTATAGACATTTTTCTACGACACGCCTATACATAGGTATTTAAATCAAATGTTCAGAGTTTCATTTGACAAAAAATTAAAGTAGAAAATTAATTTTTTTAAATTTCTTATTTATAAATATTTTTTGAATATTCTATCGAATATATGGTAACGATATTTTTTGTAACTTTAAATTTTTCCAATCTCGATTTGTTTTTAACTAAGGCTGATCCCCCTTTTTTCTGTTCTATTTTTCATTTTCTATGGTAAATTATATCAATTCGAAAGAGCTCTTCGAGCTGAGTCTAACCGTACTAAAATAATCGAAATCAGACTTAAATCAACATAGTTATGACCATTGTTTTAATCCCCTTTTTAACATCACAAAAAGCATGTCGATCGAAAATTTACCTCATAATTCTGTTCAGAAACGCCAAATCTAACCGATAATGGTATCATTCAACCCAGCTCGAACAGCTCTTTTGAATAATATTTTGTAAATTGTATGTCAAGCAAAAAGCTCAAAATGGTCAGGGAAAGAGAAAAAAGGGGGGAACAGCATTGGTATTAGCGTCGATTTTATTTGAAAATTAAATAAAATTGAAACAGCTATGTTTTCGATATGTTTATTTTTGATTTTAGGCTAATCAGACTACCCCTGTATTCACACAGCGCCTTGTAATACTTGGAAATCCGGAAGTTGGATCTCCGGTTCATTTCGACACTAGAGTGGAGCTTCAGGATCATATGAATATTTTTTGGTATAAAGATAACAACCTGTTGGTCGAAGGAGGGCGTTTCGTTATGGTAAACAACAACGGGCATTTGAGTTTAATCATTTATAATGCAGTACCTGCTGATTCTGGCCTATATTGTGTAAGTTTATTGATATGGCGGATAAAACACTCTCTAAAAACAGTCGAAATTATTGCCTATTCGTAGGTAAAACAAATACTAAAATAAAATTTTGAGATTATAGCTTAAAATACAAACAAAGACCCAATAGTCTACTACCGTATTTTCTCTAAAATAGCCTCCGGGCGTTATTTTTTCGATCGACCTCTAGAGGGGGGGCTATTTTAGAGAAAATATTTTAGAGAAAATTTATTTTAGAGAAATTTGCCTCTCACCCTGTTATTTAAATAATTTATTGGGCACATAAAATAAATTTAAAGGAAGAATATTCCACTGATAAATCGGGTGGAATTGAGTAAGAGAGCCATTATGTACCTTCGAAAAAAAGTAGAGGGCAGAAAACCCGGTCATAGCACGATCATTTAAAATAGTTTAATTAATTTAAGGCTTATGCAGTCAACCAGATAGGCTTTTCTGGCGTGGAGGTATTTCTCAATCTTATGCCTGCTGCGCCTGCTCCACATGCTGCTGTACCATTTGAAAATCAATTACCGGCCGTTATCGCTGCTGCGATAGACGATGCTGCTATTAATGGACAATTAAATAATTTCAATGATATTGCAAATCCACCGCCTGCTAATGATGTTGTTAACGATGTGCACCCACAATTACATATGCTTGCTATTGAATGGTATCCGGAATCGAATCCTCTTCAATTAAAAGAAAATGGGGAAAATGAAGATGCTTCTAATGTGGGCTCCTCGTCTGAGAACGTTCCAATGGGTAAATATTTCATATTTTTAATGAGAAATAGTTTGATCTACTTTTTGGGGTTTCGCCCATATTTTTTGTAAAATAATCAAGAAGGACACCAGAATGAGTTCTCGGGGAATCCCTAAATTTCTCCATTCAAATGACAAAATTGAACGTGATTAAATAACTTTGTCAGGCTAAAAAATAGGATAAACCTATAAATTTGATTCTTTTTTATTCTCCTTAATAAATTTTTGGAGAAAAGGGCAAGAGAAAATGTATGTGGGAAAAACTCAAAATTTTAAATAAAAATATTTTTTAATTAAGTTGGCCAGACTAGTGCTTCAAAGAATTTAAAGAGAGAACTTTTTGAGGAGGTATAATCAACTTTTTTAACATTCTAAAAATTTTTTTAAATTCAGACTGATAATTCTGTTGAGAATCCACCAACAAAACGACTCAAGTTGGAAGAGGAAACAACCCATCAAGAAAACAATTCTAGCCTTCCACCTCCTAATTTTGTCGAAAATTTACAAGTCGACTCAAATCGAATTATACCACTACCAGCAGTTCAAGAAGAAAATTCTGACGACTTAAATACTACTTGAAGGGAGTTAATAAAAGAGGGAGGAATAAATTCCCAGTCTTGGCATTAAATCTCTTGTGCCTACTTGTCTTTTAATTTTTATTAATCTTTTATTTTGTATTTGCAGACATTTTAAATATTTTATGATTTTTAGAAATAAATATTTACATATCTAGCAAGTTTAAATAAACTTTTTTAGTTGAAAGTTGTTTAATATTTTGGGGAGAAACTTAAATATGATTGTTTTGCCAAAATTAATAATCTTTGGCGAAATGCCCACACTTTTGGCAAAATGTTTTTTAGGAATTTTTTGCTAATTTCTTAATAAAATTCGTTAAAATTTCTTGTCGTCGTCTTAAATATTTCTCTTTTTTCAGAAAATTTCTTTAATTTAAAGAAAAATGGAAGGTAATTCAACAACAAATGGGTATGAACCTTGTACGTGTACTGCAGCAGCAGATGTGTTAATTTTGAGAAAGGAACTGGATTATTATCGTTCCATGTAAGGTTTTACTTTTTTCTGTTCAGCTTTTGCGATTGAAAAATTTTTTTTGAAAAAATTTTTGGATATAGTGTAGTTTACCGGTGGTAAAAGTTCGGGACGTGACATATGTCATTCGATTCGTCTCGACGAGCTGAGTCGAACGGTACCACTCCCTATTTTAGGAAATAATTCTGGACCGAGTTATAGGTCCCGGAAAATTGAAAAACCATAGGGGGGAGTATGCTCGATTTTGGGGTGAAAAAATCGAATATGAAAATAATAGCTCATTCGAAAGAGCTCCTCGAGCTGAGTCGAATGACACCAAAATCAACAAAATCTGACTTGATTGGACCGAGATATAGGCCCCTAAATATTGAAGATCCAAAGGGGCGATTTTTGGAATAAAAAATTTTTTATACAAATAATAACTCATTCGAAAGAGCTCGAAGAGTTGAGTCGAATGACACCAAAATCACCGTGATTGAACAAAATTAGACAACGTTATGATACAAAAAAAACCTAAACCTATGGGGCGTCGGCGAGGCGCTTGTGCAAACCCCCGCGCTTCGCGCGGGGGTTTGCGGCACGCGCCTCGCGGGGAGTCTACGGGCGGTGGGTCTGGGCTCGTAACATAAACCTAGTCCCATCTCCCTTGCTCTGGATGTACTTGGGGCTCCAGTAGCATCAAAAACCTCCACGGGCGCCATAGGTAAGGAGCTTAAACAAACGAGCATAGCTTTGTCAAATCAAGTCAGATTTTGTTGATTTTGGTGTCATTCGACTCAGCTCGAGGAGCTCTTTCGAATGAGCTATTATTTGCATATTCGAATTTTCACCCCAAAATCGACCTTACTCCCCCCTTTGGTTTTTCATTTTTCCGGGACCTATAACTCGGTCCAGAATTATTTCCTAAAATAGGGAGTGGTACCGTTCGACTCAGCTCGTCGAGACGAATCGAATGACATATATCACGTCTCGAACTTTTACCACCGGTACACTACACTACAGCCAAATTTTTTTGTTTGAAAAAAGTTATGGCCCAGAATAAGCATCGAATGAGTATTTTTTGGAATTTCTCAAAATTTTCGAGAAAATTTTTTTTCTCGGAAATTTGGGTTTTTTGGTGTTTTAATGGTTTGAATTACTAATTTACCATTCCCTTTTTAACCTTTTTTTAGTTTTGGTATTTACTTTTTTGGTATTTACCAAAATTCATTGATGGGATCAAATGTCATCCTTCCCCAAAATTTATTAAAAATTATTTTTCTTTCCCCGAAGGTATGAACGTGAACGAGAACAATTTAAAGAATTCCAGCAATACAGCAAAGAATTGGAAAATGAAATGGATATTGAATTGAAGCAGAGAGATTCGAAAATGAACGAACTTGAAGGGGCTAGAAGAAGGCTAAATTCTGAACTTGGGGATTTGAAGGTTTTTTAACAAATTTTTTGGGGGTTAAGAGGAGGTTAAAGAATAATTTTGAGTTGATCGAGACGGGAGCTTTTTCCTTAGTCCCCTCCCAAAATTTTTTATATTTTCCCCATTCTGGGCGGTGGGGAGGAATTCCCCCACCCCGGGGTTACGGGCTTTAAATACGGGAGAACTCGAAAAAAATTACAAAAGTGTGTGTCAAAGGTCTAGCCAACTTGATTTTCGAAAATCGGGGAGACCTCAACTTTAGGGCGAGAATTCCTTCTGATTCTCAAAAAATCGCGGATCTATTTTGGTCTAGACTAGATCCCTAGTGTTTTTTGATTGTTAAGATTTGATGATTTTTGGACCTTTTTAAGTCTGTCCTTCCCTTTTTCCCCTAATTTTTTTTTAATTAAAGACCAGAATTCAGCAACAACTTCAAGACCATCTCAAATCAGAAGAACACTTTAAGAGTCGAATTACGAGTGCCGAACAGCAGTGTGTTGAATTACGTCAAAAACTGCGGGCTGTGGAACAGACGAATGATGATTTGGAGCGGCGTGAAAGGTTTTTAAAAAAATTTTTTGTTTATTGGTCCAATGAAAAATTTATGTTGGGTTGAATAATTTCGAGTCGGTTTTATAAAATTTTCAAGATCTTCTGTTCGGGTTTCGGTCGAAAAAAGTCACTCGAAAAAGTCAACTGATCGGTTAACTTATCCACCTCTGTTTGATCTTTTGGGTCATCTTTTGTGAATTAATGGGTTTTCATGTTTAGGGGTACTAGCTCGTGTAAGAGTAAGATTTTTATTTGACTTTGTTTGTTAACAGAATTTTTACTAAATTTTCGTAGGATGACAGTTTATCCCACAGATGAATTTTTATTGAACTCAAAATTCTGGACCGAACCATAGTTTTTTTTAAGTTTTGAGACGAACATGAAATGTCTTTTTTTTTAATTTATTCAAAATTACAAGATGAATTTACCCCAAATAAAATTATTTTTTTAATCAAAATTTCCCTTAAGAATTCATGCCCAACAACTCGTCGACTTGGGGGACCGTTATGAAAAATGTTTGGAACGCTGTGCAATGTTTGAAGTTGGAATGGCTACAGAATCGGATAAAATGGTGATGGATGAGACTGAGACGAACACTTTAACAGCTCCAACAGCTTCAGCATGTGAAAATGGGCAGATGGATAGAAATGAAAGTCAACGACTTATAGAGAATATGTTGGTTAAAATTGAGGTTTTTTTTAATTTTTTTAGCTTTTTTAAAATTTATTTTACCTTGGGAACACGTTTTAGTCCTTTTTTAATGTTTTTGAACAAATTTGCACGATTTACAAAATAATTTCCCTGGGCGGCATCGAACCCACGACCCCCATATTTGGTCATTAAATCAACGTTTTATTATTTTAACTTCATTTTAAAATTTTTATTTTTATCATGGGAACATTTTTTGATCTTTTTCACTGTCTCTGGGCTATTTTGGATTTTTTAAAAATTAATTTTCTCTGAGCGGCATCGAACCTACGACCCTTATATTCTGAGGGACCCAAGAATTTTTAGTGTATTTTGCGGTTCTAAAATTTTTTAACTCGTTTATTTTATCAATTTTTTGCCTAAAAACCATGCAAGTTTTTTTATATCTTTCTTACTTGTAGGCGATCGAATCTGCAATTCTTTCAAGTAGCGCTGGTAGTACAAGCTCTCCAACCGTTAATGGATGTTATCAAGCTAGTGGAGGCTTTCAGCAACACAATGGACGTTTAAATAATGATTTGGGTAGTAAACATTGAAAGGGAAGGTTAATTTTTATTTTAATGCATAATTTTTCTCTTATTTTACCAAAAAAATATTTTTTTGCTCATTGACTTAAATGGCCAAATTTTTTATTTTTTAAGTATAATAAGGGCTCCTAGGAAATTTTTACAAAAAAGTCCCTTTAAATTTAATCAAGAAAATTAATTAATCCCTTTTGTGGTATATTTTATTTTTTCCTAAATATTTTTAGTTTAGCTTATCGTTTCTACAGAAAATTTCATCATTTTTGGAGTGTCCGCAAATTTTGTCCGCAAAAATTTATTTATGATCAAACTTTTCGATTCCCCCAAAAAACAGTCTTTGATTTTTTAAATTTGGCCATTTCAGTCTCTTTAAAACCTCGCTAAAATTCTTTAGTTTTTTCTTCTGTTGGTTTCTCAAAAAAAAAATTTTTTTTAATTGTGGTGCTATCTAAATACGAAATTTTTGTGTGTACAGGGTGACACAAAAAGGATGTCCCACTTTTCAATCCATTATAACTTCTTTTATTCTTTTCATTTTTAAATAATTTTATACTCTTTTTGTAGCCCATTCAATTCTCTATATTATATAGTAAAATTAAAAATTTTTGATTAGGGATTGGGAAAGTTATGCAATTTTACATCTACTATATCAAAATCTTCCCCCCAAAATTTCACTTTCTTTATCTCAATAATGAAAAGCCCAACGGTGATGATCTCAACAGAATTTAATTAAGCTTATTAGCAAGCCTAACGAATCTGAAAGCTGAAAACTCCAACTCTTACATGGATGGCTCTGAGTAGATGTTAGTCAGTTTTGGGGGGAGTGCGATTTCCTCATTTTGGGAGGGTTACGCGCAATCGAATATCTCTTTAAGCGTTAACCCAAAAAAATTTTTGTTTTATAATTTCTATAGGCCAAAGACTGCTCTAAATTCTCTAAAAATTTTGTGTAATTCATGCAATCTGTTATAAAGTTATAGGCAAAATTTCTCAAAAAAGGTGCGTGCTGGATCGAAATTTTTTCTCACTTGTCTTCAACTTTATCTCAAAGTAAAATGCGGAAAATTCTAAAAATTTTTGATATCTTATTCTTCATTTAGTTCTCTATAATATCATCTTATTTTATCTCATTATCTTAATTCTGAATAAAGTTATGACGGAAAATAAGTGGGACATCCTTTTTGTGTCACCCTGTATACATATTAAATTTTAATTTGATATTTTAAAGGTGAATAAATGATTATTTAACTTTTTTTCTTATATACCTAATATTTTATTAAAAATGAATATATATTTTTTAATATTTTGCGTTCAATATTTAAAAAAATTTTTTTGCGGACAAAACTTGCGGACATTTCCACATTTGCGGATTTTTTGAAAAAATTTTCTGTAAATCTGAAAATGTCCGCAAATTTTGTCTGCAATTTGTTTTTAATTTGAATTTTATTATTTTTTATCAAGAGATTGACACAGAAAAATTTTTTAAAATCAATTAAATGGCCAGCAAGAACAGCATTTGTTATTATCACCATCCTGATTTGGGCAATTTTCATTATGGAGCTCAACATCCGATGAAACCTGCAAGATTAGGTTTCTTCATGATTTTGTTTTTTTTCTTAAATAGTCCGCAAATTTATTCGCAAAAAATATTTTCTTTATTGGAATAACCTTTTAATAACTTTTCCCAGTATTTTTAAGCTAATTCGGGTGATTCAAAAAATATTTTTCTTTGAGCGGTATCGAACCCTCGTCCCCCTACATTTGGATTTTTCTTATGACTAATGTGTTTCGGAACTAATTTTAAATACTTTCAAGTTCTTCAAATGACTAAAAAAGTATTTTTAGCCAACATTTTTACTTTTTAAATATTTCTAGTCATTTTTATAATTTAGCTGCTACACATAGTTTAGTGGTCAATTATGAGTTGCATCGTCATATGACTTGTTTACTCCCTCCTCGGGCGACACATCATGATTTGGCTAGATTTCACTCTCCAGAGTATTTTTTGGATTTTTTAAAGTTTAAATAATTATTTAAAGGTATGTCCAATTTTTAAAAAGAATATGCCCTTCTAATGCTCTTCATTATGAATCTTTGTTTCACAAGTTTAACATTGGAGAGGATTGGTATAATTTTATTTAAATTGAGGTTTTATTAGATTTTTGGGAGGTTTTGGTCCTTTAATATGTTTTTTTAATTTTATTTTACCTTTAAAAATCCATTTTAAATATTTCTGAACTAATTTGGCTTTTCTAAAAAAATAATTTCCCTGAGCGGTATCGAACCCACGACCCTTTATATTTTTATTTAATTGAAGATTTTTTTATTTTTTGGTGCTTTAATATGTTTTTTAATTTTATTTTACCTTTAAAAACACTTTGGTGTCCTTTTATGATATTTCTAAATTATCCTGGACGATCTAAAAAATAAATTTCTTTAAGCGGGATCGAACCCACGACCCCCTATATTTGATTGTTCTTCAGAATAAAATACTTTTAGCTTCCTCAAATACCTCGAAAATATTTTTTAAGGATTTCTAACCATTTCCAAAATTAATTAAAGCACCTTTTCCTCTATTTTTTAATTAAATTAAAAAAATTTTCAGCCCTGTATTTGACGGCATTTTCGATTTTTGTGCATTATATACTGGTGGAACACTTGGTTTTTTTCAATTTTAATTAAATTTCTAATTTAAAAAAATTTTTAGAAGGCGCAATAAGGCTAAATCATGGCCAATCAGATATTGCAATAAATTGGAGTGGTGGTTTACATCATGCGAAGAAGTCGGAAGCTTCCGGTTTTTGCTATGTGAATGATATTGTTATTGGAATTATTGAATTGCTTAAATACTTTCCAAGGTTTTTTTAAATTTATTTTTCGTTTAAAACACATTAAAGACCTTTTAAAATTTTTTTGAGTTAAATTGGATAAATTAAAAAAATATTTTCCCTGAGCGGCATCGAACCTTGGTCCCCCTATATTTGTCTCACGCCAATGAACTAATAAAATAATTTTTTGGCATAAAATAAACAAAAAAATTTTACTGTAAAAATGTGCTCGGATGGGTGCCTTCGACGACTGAATCTTTTTTTCTAAATAAATACCTTTTCTTTTTAAAAATTAATTTTCAGATTAAATATGGGAGGACGGAGGTTCGATACCGTTCAGGGGAAAATATTTTTTAAATCGTTCGAATTGGTTCGAAAATATTATAAAAAGAGTAAAAAGTGTTTTTAAGGTGGAAAATAAAATTAAAAATCTAAAAAGTTTGAAAAAATCTCAATTTTATTTTTTAGAGTCAATTATGGGAGGTCGAAGGTTCGATACCGCTCAGGGGGAAATTATTTTTTAAATAGTTCAGATTAGCTCAAAAATAGTTTAAAAATGACTACAAATTGTTTTTAAGGTGAAAATAAAATTAAAAACCCAAAAAACTCGTTTAACCCTCAATTTAATTTTTTTAGAGTTCTCTACATTGATATAGACATCCATCATGGGGATGGAGTTCAGGAAGCTTTTAATTTTACTGATAGAGTGTTGACAGTTTCTTTTCATCGTTATGGAAATTATTTTTTTCCTGGTTTTATTTAGAATTTTTAAAACTAAAAAAAATCATTTTAGGAACAGGAGATATGTATGACGTTGGAATGGGACAGGGACGCTATTTTTCTGTTAATGTGCCGTTGCGTGAAGGAATAGATGACGAAAGCTATCATGGAGGTTTAATTTTTAATTTTAAAAATAGGAGGGGTTTTTTGGTATTGAAAGGAATGTCTGTTAATTTATCATGAATTGAAAATTTATTAAAATAATAAATTTTGCGGACGAAACTTGCGGACAACTAAAAAATCTGAAAACCCGATTTGATGGACTAAAATTAAAAATATTTTAGAAAAATAAATTCAAAACAGGGCTAAAACACTTCTTAATTCAATTTTACACCTCCCTTTTAATTTAACTTCTTCGCCAGTGAATAAAAATTTTTTCCAGAATCTAAGGGACGCGGGTTCGATACCGCTCAGGGAAAATTTATTTTTAAAAGTTTTCAAGAAATTTTCTCACATTTCAGTTTTCAAACCAGTAATTCAAGCAGTAGTCGAAAATTATAATCCATCAGCCATAGTTCTTCAATGTGGAGCTGATTCTTTAGGGTCAGACAGACTTGGATGCTTCAATTTAAGTTTTGATGGACACGGGTATTTTTTTTAATTTTTTAAGTACCAAAAAAATTTTAAAAATTACTGGAAAATTTTTTTTCGTGAAAATTTTAAGAATTTTTTGAAAAATGCAAAATTTTTTTTGAAATTGTTGAAAATTAAATTTCCAAAAAATTTTTGAAATTTTTTTGAAAAAAAATTTTTCCTGAAAATTTTTTAAAATTTTTTGAAAATTTTCAAAATTTCAAAAAATTTCAAAAAGTTTTTTGAAAAAAAAACTTTTTTGAAATTTTCAAAATAAAAATTTTTTTCCAATTTCAAGAGAATGTGTCAGACTAGTCAAAAGTCTCAATTTGCCAACTTTGGTACTTGGCGGAGGTGGATATACTTTAAGAAATGTGGCTAGATGTTGGACTTTTGAAACGGCAATTTTGGTTGGAAGGGATGGGGAGATTTCTAATGAAATTCCGGACAATTCCGAATATTTGGAATATTTTGCGCCCGAATTTACTTTGAGAAGTGATTTGCCCAAAAGAATTGAAAATATGAATAGTAAAGAGGTTTGGATTAAAAAAAAATTTTTGGGAAAGGGCATAGGAACCATTTAAGGGCTTATAGGTCGTCTTAACTGCCTGGGAACCGTTTTTCAACGTTAAATTCTATTTTTGAACGATGGGGATCATCCTTCCAAATCCTGTTTTTGTATATTCATGAAACTTGTAAAATAAGAAAGAGGTAAATGTAGTATAGTCTCATGTCAGATAGGGTTGTGTTCACCAAATTCTTCGATTAACAGAAACCGAGAATCTTCGGGTCGATTTGAAACCGACAACCCTAGCCTCAGGCAGTAATGACCCTGCTCCCCTCCTGGTAATTTTTGCTACGAACTCTCGCTCGCCATATACCTGGCTGCTTTACCAACAGACATTGAGCTACCGGGCATTCACCTTTTCTCTTTTAACAAATCCTGAACCCTCCGCCTTCCTGTCACTCACTAAATAATTTTAATTATTTTTTAGTATTTGTCTGCCATAAAAACTGAGGTTGTTGAAAACATTAAATTAGTACGTAATTCCCCAGCAGTCCAAATACAGCCAATACCTGAGGATTCTTTGGATTTGCATGAATTGGACTCGATTAGACGGGAAATGCAGGGAAGTTGATTAAACAATTTTTAATTAAGTGTTCATATACAGAATGTCTAAGGGGGTGTATTCAAGGGTCGGATTTCAGTAAGTTGGCGTTTCGAACCCGAATTTTGTATAATTTTCGATAAAAGAGGCTTAAATTCCCTGGATACGCCCTTGTAATTATCCTGAAAATATGTATATAAAAATATTTAATTTAATAAAAATTATTGTAAAAATGCCTACTTTTAAATAAATAATTGAAAATAATTATTTTAAGCTTACAATTAACACAAAATTCCAAATTAAACAAATAGAAATCTTTAAGATTTAGGCACAATGAGAATTAAATAGCAAAAAAAATGAAAAAAATTAAGGTTCTATTTTCATTAAAAAGTCCGCAATTTTTGTCCGCAAATCAAACTATTTAGGAAAAAATAGAAAACGAGCTGAAAATAGCAGAGATCCCTCTAGCAGGGTTCAACGGGTCCTTAGGTTCAAATAAACTTTTCTTAAAAATAAAAAATAAATTATAAAATTTGCGGATGAAACATGCGGACTGAAGCAAAGGAAAATAATTTTTAAGCTTTATACCTATGACATTTTAAATTTTTTCGGATCGGGTTCTTCATCAAAATCCAAATCTAACGGATCCTTTTCTCCTTCATTTTTATCATTATCCAATTTATTTAAAATTTCAAAAAAGTCTGTAACCTTTTGACTATTTGTGCATAATTTTGAACTTTTGTCTGCACCAAGATATCTTAAAAAAAAATTTTTTTTTTAATTTCCAAAAATTTTTGAAAAATTTCAAAAAAATTTTTCTTTGAAAAATCCGCAAATATTTGTCCGCAATTTTTTACCTTCTTTTATCTTTTGAAGAAAGGGGAAAAAGGTCAATTTCTGGGTGAATAACTAATAAATTTATGAAAAAAAGTCTTTTCTTTTCCCCTTTCTTAATTTTTATGAGAAGACAAAAAGATGGAAGGAGAAGACAAAAAGTTGCGGACAAACACTTGCGGACATGTGGAGAGTACCAAAAATCTCAAAAAAAATTTTTTTTCAAAAAAAAAACCCCCTTACGTTTCATTAGCCAAATTAACAATTCCCAAAACTTGTAATTTAGACCCAACCAAATCCCAAAGAAGAACATCTGCTGTATTTTTAGCAATTAAATATTGAACTTGTACAGAGTCACGCTGTCCTACACGGTGGGCACGGTCTTCTGCTTGAATCATTAACTTGAAATAAAATAAAAGAATTGTCTCAAAAAATAATTTTAAGGGAGGGGCTTAACCATTTTATTATGTAAAGAGCGGGGATTGAAAAAGTCCGCAAATTTTTTCCGCAAATTATTGAAAATTTGCGGACAAAAAAAGTCGAAAATTTTTAAAAAGTTCGGCCATTAAAATAATTTTTCTAATTTATCAGGGTTCTATTTTTGATTTTAAAAGCAAAATTCAAAGCTAAAATATTTAAAGGAGATGGGGAAAGCTCAATTCCTGTTCTGAGTCATTTCCAGAAGCATTGCTTTTCAGGATCCTAATTGTAGCCAAAGCTGAGTCGGATTACCCGAAACTTGCATTTCTTCGATCAGAACCCTATCCGACTTTTTTCTCAATATAACCTATCCCTACTGGGAACCCCCAAAATTCTCTTACCGAATAAAAAATTATTAAAAAAAAACCGAAGGATTCCAATAAAGTTCAGCAAAAATAACAACAGAAGCAGCCGTCAAAGTAATTCCAGTCCCAGCAGCTGTTATACTTAACAAAGCAGCTCTTATTCTTTTATCTGTTTGAAACTGTTCGCAATAAGTAGAACGATCCCTGGCTGGGGTAGACCCGTCAATTCTGATAAAATGAGCTCCCTAGAAAATTTTTAAAAATTTAAAGTCAAAATTATAATGATAAAAGGGGACTTCAAAAAAATAAAAAAAATTTTTTTGAAAATTTTCTCTTACCCTCGAAAAAATTTTTCACCCCTCCCCCTCGAAAAATATTTAAATTTAATCACCTGTCCCCTCTCACTTAAAAAAGAATTTTTTTAAAAATTACCTAGACAAGTCTCTTAAAACTTTAAAAATACACCAAAGCCCTCCCTCCCTCTCCTCAAAAAAGTTTTTAAAATAATTTATTCCCCCCCCCCCTTTCCTTAAATTTTTTTCAGTTAAAAAACCCTAGATCTAACAATACATAAGTATATTTTTTTGGAAAATCCTTCCTCCCTCCCCAAAATTTCTATGGATTATTTTTTCAAAAAAAATAAAAAAATCCCAACCACTTTAGCCAATTCAATACTAATAAAATCCAAAATTTCCAAATGATGTGCAAAAACCAAAATTTTCTTTGGCGGCGCCCCATCATAAAAATAAGTGTCGACTATATGTTCAGCCACAGGCTTCTTTTTTACTTGTCCAGTTAATACATAATATTCCAAAAATGTTTGTCTTTTGGTTTTGTTATCCTGAAAAAATTTTTGAAGAAAAAAAAATTTTTTTTTGAAAATTTTCGAGGGAGTTGACATATTTGTGACTTTGACGTTTTGAAAAAAACTTAGAGAAATGGACTTTTGGAAAAACTCCGGGGATTTGACAGATTGAAAAATTTTTGTGATATCGACATTTCAAAATTTCTTCGGAAAATTTTTTTTGAAAATTTCTGAGGGTTTTACATTTTGAGAAATCTTGTGGGGTTACCAGCTTTGAATTTTTGAGGAGTTAGAAGTCTGAAAATTTTTTCTGGAATATTGACATTTTTAAAAATTTTGGGGCTTTTAGGATTTTTAAATTGTTGGGGCTTTATACTTTTGAAACCCCGGGGATTTTAAAGATTTAGAGGATTTTTAAGTTTACGAGAGCGAAAGCTTTTGTGTGGTTCTGATACGTTTCTTTTAAATTTAAAAAAATTTTTCACAAACTATAGAAAATTTATTAGCACTCTCAAATTCCTCTCTAGCTTTAAGTAACTGTTTCATTTTATTATCGATAGCATCTCCAGACAAGAAAATAATTTCCCGGCGTTTTTCAGGCAAATCTTCAAGAACATCTTTTTTCAAACGTCTAAAAATTTGTTAAAAAATTTTTTAATAAATTTTTCTGTCGAATTTAAGGAATTTTTTATTTGTGAAAATTATTTAAAAAATGTTCCTAGTAGGCAAAAAAATTTAATCCTTAGCCTGGGGTGACATGAACCCAAAAAAATTTTTTTTAAATATAAAAACTTGCGGATAAATTTTGCGGACTTTTAGAGGAATTTTTTTAATCTCCCGAATTTTTTAAAATTTTCCCCAAAAATTTACAAAAAAAAAATTAAAAAAAACCTAATCATAATTTTCTCCATAACAGCTTTTAATTCTTCAGCATTAGATTGTCCTTTAGCCTCAAAACCAAATCTTCCCATTTTTCCATCACAATAACGAAAAGCATAGTGTTTGTAGTAAGGGAAGATTTTTGGGTCAATCATTTTTATTTGTGAAAATAATTCTGCTGGGCGGGATAATGCTGGGGTTCCACTGAGCAAAATTATTCTGTTCGCTCTTTTCTGAAAAAGGAAAAAAATTTTTTTGCGGACAAAAAAATTTGCGGAAAAACTTGCGGACAAAACTCTGCGGACTTTATAGAAACAGAAAATTTTTTTTAACTGGTAAAAATTTTTTGTTGGTTTTCTTTTATTCTGCTTACTCAAAGTCTGCAAGTGTTGTCCGCAAGTTTTAGATTTTTAGGATTAAAAACGTCCAAAAAGTGTGTGAAACACTTCTTGCGACTCATATTCAACCGAAAAAAATTTTTTTAATCCGTAAATTTTTTTGTGAATTTTTGTGGTAAAAATAAGTCCAGTTTTAGTGTCTGAAACAAATTTCAGATTTATAATCGAACGAAAAAAAAATCAAAAATTTCGTTACCGCCAAAGCATCAGCAACACTCGTTCTCTTAGTTTTGGATTCTTTAAGCATATGGCATTCGTCAAAAATAAGTACATAAAAATTTTCTCTTTTTAATTCTTCAGCACGCATTTCCATTAAAGTATAGCTCATTATCTACAAATTTTGGGAAAAAAGTTTTTTAATTTTTGCGGATAAAATTTGCGGACATTTTTTATTTTTTCAGGTAGGGAATGTAGGGAATTTTTTAAAATTAATTTTTAATAAAAACAGCTTATCATTAAAAAATAGCCCCCACCCCTTCAAAATACTTGATACATATCCCCTTATTCCCGTTAAAATTTTTTAATTTTTGCGGATAAAATTTGCGGACAACTTTTGCGGACAATTTTTATTATTCTTGAAGTAGGAATTTTAAAGTTAATTTAAAAAATAGACAGGAGCTTTGGAACGGAAATCCTCTCCCCATCATACCCCTTAATTCTAATAAAAAAAACATTTTAAAAAATACCCACAATAACAAGATTTGTACATCTAGAACGGGGAAGATCATCTTTTGCTTTTTCCACCAAACAGGGGCGAGCAGAAGGCAGAAACCTTTTAATTTGTCTATACCACATATATTTGACAGAAGAAGGGCAGATAATTAATAGAGGCCATTCACCACTTAAAATTAAAAAATTTTTTGAAAAAATGCTCATTTGGGTCAGCACTCAAAATGACCTCAAAATTAAAGTTTTTAAAATTCGATTGGGTCAGGACTTATAATTAGGATTACCGGCCCTGTCCGGTCCGAAAAAAATGAAGCCCGTAAAAGGCCGCCCCGATAAAAATGAGGTCCGAAAAAATGACGAACGTCGGCCCGACTCGAAAACGGCAACCCTACTTATAATGGTCATACTCTCAAAATTTCTAAAAATGCTCATTTGGGTCAAATCTCATGATGGCCGACTCCCCCAAAAAATTTCATAATTTACAATAAAGCCTATACCCTAACCAAGTAACATAAAAAACCTGAAAGCAGAAGCAATAGCCAATGCTTGAACTGTTTTGCCTAGACCCATTTCATCAGCAATTAGCAAACGACCACCTCTGCGAATGCCAAAACTAAAAAAAATTTTTAAGAAAAATGGGAAAAATAGGAAAGGTGACATTTGATCCCAAAATGAGAAAATTAGCCAGAACTGACTTAAAAATAAATTTAAAATTTGAAAGAACCTGACGCCTGAACGTTGAAAAGGAAAAAGAGTCTCAACAATCTTGGGATCTGCTTTGTCCAGACAAGTTGAGGTAGATTCACTTGAAGTAGGCTCTAAATTCCGTGGCGATATTTTATCGAGAAAAAGCTGAAAAAATAATTTTAATTTTTCTTTTAATTTTCGACAAATTTTAAAAGGGAGAAATTTCCGCAAAATTTGTCCGCAAAAACTTTGAAATTTGCAGTAATAAATTGCGGTACTTGTCGGTTATCCCTCGGACTTTTTTGCGGACACAATTGCATAGAAACCCTTATCGATTGATTCGTATTAAAATGCGAATGGGAGAAACTGACCATTCTATACAATTGTGTCCGCAAAAATGTCCGCAAAAGTTCGTAGGTCCGTAGAAAAAAATATTCCAATTAAAATCCCAAGCAGATGGTTAAATAAGAGGAAAGTCCGCAAGAAAAATCCGCAAATATTTGCGGACAAGAAAAAGTCCGCAACTTTTGTCCGCAAAAAAAATTTTGAACTTTGCAGCAAAAAATTGCGGACTTTCCCATAACGAAAAAAAAATCCAAAATTTTATCTATTCACAAAAATTATTTGAAAAAAACCTTTCTAACTCCAAGAGGAATTTCATCAAATTTAGCCAAAACATTTTTTGAACGTAATTGATTTAATTTATTTTTGACCACTTCATAATCTTTCAACAAAAAATTCCAAATTTTGGCTGCTGAGTCATAATTTCTTGAAGGAATTTCTTTCAATTTTAGAGGTATTGAACTGTCGAATGGGTGGAATTCTAACTGAAAAAATTGAATAATTTTAAAAAAAAATAAAAAAATGTCCGCAAAAGTTGACCGCAAAAAATTTTTTGCCCGCAAAAATAAAAATTTTTTTGAAAGTGAACAGACAAAGGTAAACCCCTCGACTTAATATATACTTCGGGGATGTCAAGGCTTATTAGAAACCAGGAACCTATTTAAAAACCGCACCACCATCCGAAAAAATTTAGAAAATTGAAACCACAATTTTTCCAAACACGTGAAACCCGTGATGCACCTCATTATAAGGTACCATTTTTTCAACCCGGCAGGCATCTCATAATGAGGTTATACCTTATTTTTAAAAATCTCATATTCCTATAAATTCATTACTTCTTAAAAATCCCAGAAAAGAAAAATCCGCAAAAATTGTCCGCAAAAAATTTTTTTGTCCGCAAATTTTTTTAATTAAAAAATTTTCCAAACCTTAAACCTCTCCGAACTCAACAAATAAAATTTAAAATCGACACTAATTAAATTTTTATTTTTAATAATTTCATTGGAATTTTGTTGTTCTCTTTGTTCAACAGGCTTGGAAGGTTGTTGCTGCAATTTTAATTTTTCTTCAGCCGCCGCCCGCTTTTTTAGCGCTTCTTCTCTATTTGCTTTAATCCTTTCTTTTTGTTCCTGAGTTAATTGAATATTTGAGGTTGTTGAAAATGCCATTTGTTTGAAAAATTTAATTTTAAATTGTCTAAAATATGGGAACTGGCGAGGATTGTGAAAGCATGGAAGAAGTCGCATACTTCGGCAAACCCACCACATTCGGCAAAAAATTTTTTTATATTCGGTTTGTTGTTCCAACAACGGGGAGTGTCTTCTTATTGTTGTTATTGACTAAATTAGCGGTTTTGCCTCTATGGCCGAAATGTGGGGGTTTTTGCCCTAAAAATGGGGGGGGGGGGGGGGGGGACACGCCGGCGCGCGGCCATAACGGCGCAAAGCCATAACTTCCTTCAAGATTTTCTAATCCTTTCAAATTTAGTATCAAACGATTCCTTACATCGAGCTAAGGAGATTGGTATCAAAATTCATACGGGCTAGACATTTTCCAGCAAGTTATAGCTTTGTGCCGCTATGGCCGCGCGCCGTTTTGGCTGTACACTGAAAATGGGGAAGACGTAGAAAAAAGCGGAAAAGGGCATAAATGATGTTGAAAAATTAGAGAGTCCCTCTCTTTGACACTCAAAAATTGCGCAAAGTTGGCATTCAAACGATCATTAATTATTAGCACTGAAACTAACGCAAATAAAATACAAAAATTGAATGTCTCATAAAATAACACACTATTTTCCTACCCCTGTCCCGTTTAGCCCGCCGAGTCCAATGTTAACAAGAACATGAAGCAAGAGACGATGAAGATCTCGATAAAAAATACGACCCTCCCAGTTGGCTCCGGTACAAAATATGGAATCGTTAAAATATGGAATGGTTAAAATCGCGAATAGGCTAAAAAGGGGTTAAAATACCGAAACGTTAAAATATGGAAACGTTAAAATATCGAATCGGGTAAAAAAGGGTTAAAATATGGAATCGTTAAAATATGGAATGGTAAAAATGTCGACACGGCTAAAATCTGTCAAAATGTCGAATTCTTTTAAAAAAGGGTCATATGAGTGCAATACGCTGATTGTTGATGACAACTTATCAACTTATTTTTGATAATTTGATTGATAAGTTTCGTATGTCGTAGTAAAATCAAAACTAAGCAAAATAAAAATTTTATATTTCATTTAAAATCACCGAACAAAAATCATTAAAGCTAGAATCATTGAACAATAAAATAATAATCAAAGTCAATAAAAAAATAATAAAAAATAAAGTAAAATATTAATAGATAAATAATGAACTAGAAGCGTCTAAATAATCTTGACTAATAATTTGACTTTCCAAAGTTGCACTATCCACACCATCTTCAGTATCACGTTCTTCCTGTTGACGTGTAGCAACTCGCAGTCCCTCAACATAACCACTCATTTGTAAGCCAAGGAGCGTTAGAACATTCAGAAGTTGTCTATTATCATCGTATTCGGCTTCATTTAGTGTGTGCATAACTTGGAACTCCTTGATCACATACTTTCTTTTTCGTTGCTGTGTAAAGGTAGTAGCAGAACGAGCGATGTCTACTTGCTTATCAACATCATCCAAAATTGCCAAGAGAAAATCACTCATTGAAGGATGATGGTTAAGTTTTTTCTAAATAAAAAATTTGGAAAAGTAAAAAATACAAAAGAAATACCACAAAATGGTAGTGACTCGACTCCAATGCATTGTTAGTCTTAGCTAATGCTTTCACGGCCCGATCATTCACATTCCAAAATACTATAGGATATTGTGGACTTTGGACTAATGGCACCTCCCAACTAGGAATCTCCACAATTGTACTTAGGCTAATTGACGGTGTTGGAGGTGCAGTTGATTCCATGTGGATAGGCGTTGAAATAATGGGATGAAAAGAATGATCATCCAAAGCTTAATTTACTTTTGAATTATTGAACATTAAATAGAAAACCTGTAAAATTTCCACTGTTTTCTTGAACTGAATGCACTTGGACCCCTTGCTGAAATGCTTCCGCTCCCAATTGTTTTTCAATCTGACTTAAACCAATATATGTCGCCGCAAAATACGAGATAAATGTTGACATGCAGGCAGGAGAGGAAGTAACAATAAGACCAAAACCACGTCTAACATGTTGTGTCGGAATTAAAGCCAGGGCGAGAATCCGCCTATAAATTTTAGTATTATGTTACTACCAAAAATAAAAACCTGAAATTAGTCCTAGCACGTTCACCTTCATCTGTATCATCACCTAGAAGATAATCTAGGCCAAATTGCCTCCATTTTCGCCAAAGAGACTGTCCAAAATGAAATAAACAGCCGGACAGCTGAGCAGCTGGAAAGATAAATTGAAGAGCAGCAATTTCAGATTTTTCAAAATCTGATATTACTTAAAATTATAAAAACCTATTTAAAAATTATAAGCTAGAAACCTCTTTTTGGTTCATTTGGATTAATAGCACGCCTTACTTCTCTCAATACTTCCTGATAATGAATTGTCTTTTTTGTTGGAAGAAGGGCTTGGACACAAACAACAATGCGACCTCGTACAAAAGCACCAATACAAAAACATTGCGCAAATGGCCTTGGGGCGGATTTGAAGGTGCCATCACAGGCCCAATGCTTATTTTGAGATAATATATCGAGCAACTAAATTTTTAAAAATAATACTAGTTCAAAATTATTAAAATTAACCCTTGCATGGCTAAAGACAAGAACAACATCCTCATTTCCACGCTCATCTCTACTGTCGTAAATCAACGTTGATGAGTTGTATTTTTCTGTCAAAAACGCTGGAATGACCATTTTTCCAAGATCCACACAATTAACGTTCCCAAACTTTTGCTTTTTTTGCCTAAAATGAGGGTAATTTATTGAAAGAAAATAATGAAAATAAACCTCTTTATAAGCTGATTTAAAGCATCATCACTACCCAAAGCAATGTAAACTTCATCTGGGATATTTGCTCGTACTTCTCCCAGAATTGGTCTCTTATCCTTCTTCAATCTATTTCTAAGCTCTTCACAAACTTTTTTTTGAATTGCTGGAGGATGATTATGCTCTTTTTCTCCTAAACTGCCAATAAATTGGCCATTTTTCTCTTCAGCTTTTGCAGTTGCCTGGCAGTCCAAGTTTGAACAACGCCAATGAATATTTTTACTCTTGACATATCGATACCCTCAAAAAATCCATTTTAATAATTTGATATCTAGCTCAAACCTGCATGCCAAAGGCTGACGCCACCCTTCTGTGTAACTCCTTGTTCAAATTTTGTCAGATTTGCTCCATAGCATTTTTCATTTTCTCCATCAAGATTTGCTTCTGGTTCTTGTTCATTTAAATCAGAAGTATCATTGATTTGTAATCGTCGTTTTCGAGTTTTTTGTAATTTTGCTAAAGTTGTTCGTACATCCATTTACGGATAAAATTCTAAATTAGAGGTAAAATCTATTAATGAGGTAAAATCAGTTGCAGAAGACGGTATATTTAATCTGATTTTGGCCGTGTCGACATTTTTACCATTCCATATTTTAACGATTCCATATTTTAACCCTTTTTTAGCCGATTCGATATTTTGACCATTCCATATTTTAACGATTCCACATTTTAACCCCTTTTTAGCCTATTCGCGATTTTAACCCATTTTTACCCGATTCGAGATTTTAACCCTTTTTTAGCCTATTCCATATTTTAACGATTCGGTATTTTGTCCGGACACGTCCCAGTTCGGTCTCTAGCTATAAGTGTCGGGACTTGAGTGCCCAAGATTTCAAAGAACATTTTGCCAAAATTTGGGCATTTCGCCAAAGATTATTAATTTTGGCAAAACAAAAATATTTAATTTTGCCCAAAATATTAAACGACTTTTTAATAAAAAAGTTTATTTAAAATTGCTAAATAAATATTTATTTTTAAAAATCATAAAATATTTAAAATGTCTGGAAATACAAAATAAAAGACCCAAAAAAATTTAAAAGGCAAGTAGAACTGGAGATTTAATGTCAAAACTGTGAATTTATTTTTCCAATTTTATTAGCTCCCTTTCAATGAGTATTTAATTAGTCGTCAGAATTTTCTTCCTGAACTGCTGGTCGCGGTGTAATAGGATTCAAGTCGACTTGTAAATTTTCGATAAAATTTGGAGGTGGAAGGCTGAGATTAGCATCCTGATGCGTTGTTTCCTCTTCCAAATTGAGTTTATGTCGTTTTGTTGTTGGATCCTCAGCAGCATTTTCAGTCTGAATAAAAAAATATTTTTTTAAATGTTAAAGGAGTTGATTATACCTTCTTAAAAAATCCTCTCTTCAAATTCTTTGAAGCTGTATTCACCCAATGGAACGTTCTGAGACGAGGAGCACACAAAACAAACATCTTCATGCTGCAAATCCCCATTTGCTTGTAATTGAAGAGGATTCTTCTCCGGATACAATTCGATAGCTAGCTTATGCAATTGTGGCTGTACATCATTAACAACAATATTATCAGGCTGTGGATTTGCAATATCAGGGAAATATAATTGTCCGTCAATAGCAGCAGCATCATCAATAGCAGCAGCATTAGCAGCCGGTAGTTGATTTGCAAAAAATATAGCAGTCAAAAGTTATAGCTTTTGTCGAAGTCGAGTTTCCATATGAGCCGGCGATCCAATACTTGGTCTGCCGAGAATCGTGAGTTTTTGGGTGAATACTGGGGTGGTCGTTGTGTCTGCCTGTAAAAAATGAATAAATTGGAAATTTTCGGGTTCTCAAGTTATAGCTCAATTTTAGCTCAATTTTATCGATATTCGAAAAAAAAATTTTGAAATTAAAAAAATATCATTACCATTTAAAGATACGCTAAAATATTTCAAAAATATTAATCAGAAAAATATATTTTTATATAGATTTATTTTTGCTTTAATTTTTAGTCAACTGAATTTTTCTCCTCTTATGTGTATTATATTTAAATATAGGTAAGTTTATTTGATGGAAGGATAGACAAAGGAAAACTTAAAAGGCATTGACTTGCTTCAAGCCTTTTAACCAGACATGTTTCAGAAAATCATTTGAAATGTTTGGGAAAGTGTTAAGAGGCATATATTTTTTTATAAAAAATATCGGAACAAACATTAATTTTTCCCCTGATTCCATTTTGACCCCTTCAATTAAAAGGAATATTCTTTTTCAATTTATAAACTTTTCTGGGAAATTTCCATCTCTTAAGTTCTTTCTTAAATGTCTTTCTCTTAAAAGTTTTTTCATCGTTTAAATGTCTTTGATCTTCTATGAGCTTATTCTTCACTATTAATTTAATAGTTGTCGCAGACAACTTTCAAAATTAGTTTGCCGAACTTATCTAGGCAACAATTTGTTGATTCTCTCTTTGGTGGTCCTTTATGTCTAGAGATGGATATTGGTATCAGTTTTTAGGGTGTTGGGTATTTATAGTAGGGTTAGTTGCTAACGAGATCTCGACCAGGATTGGCGGTAATAAGTCCTTGGCTTCCAAAGTCCTTGGTCACTCCAAAAACATTTGTTTTGGACCCCTATTCAGATCTATTCCCGGAATACTGTTACCGCTTAGCTCTCATTAGAGATCATCGCTGCTCGTTAAAAAATCTCATTTATCTACATTTTTTGTATTTATTAACAACGCTTCTAGCTTCTTTTACATAATATATAAAAATTTATTTAAAAAATAATTTTGTGATTTTGTTAGTAAAAACAAAAATTATGAAAATTTTCAGAGTTTTATGGCAATCTACTTTAGTTTTAAGTATAAATTCCTTCTATTTTTCTCCTATCCTTTAAATAGCCTGTACAAATTGTATAGGGTGTCCACACTCTTCCAAAACATTAATTACTAAATTGGCATTTGTTGCAGCTATAACTTCTGTAAAAACAACTGGGCCGGAACCGACCAACTGAAAAATTTTGTGTAAAATAAAAATTTTTTGACTGACAATTGCAAGACAATTAGAATTTAAATCGGGGCGGTCCTCAGTAGGGTTTTTTGTCTGTTTGGGACCTAACCGATGAATCGTGGATTTTTGGGGGATTCCAATCTTCCGTCCAGTAGTGATGGTAGGGTATCCCGATCCCGACTCTCGAAATTTCCCGAGTTTTTGGCCTCCCGATCACGACTCCCTAGGATATTTCCTGACCCAACTCCCGTTTCCCTGGTTTTTTCTTCTCCCGAGCATCACTACCGTCAAGGCATGCCCTAATTCAAAAGAATCGAACAGTTCTTCGGTTCTAGTCCTCCACTCTGTGAGTATAAGTTGGGGCTTTAAAAGAGCCTAACAGATCCATGGCTCCATCCATGGTCTGCAAGACCTTGTCATCACTGTTTTTGTCCAATTGTCCCGTCCAGGCATGCCCCAATTCAAAAGAATCGAACTGTTCTTCGGTTCTAGCCCCCCACTCTGTGAGTATAAGCTGGCGCTTTAAAGAGCCTAAAAGATCAACGGTTCCGGTTCAGTGAATAGGTACAGGACCGTCTCATCACTGCTTTAGTCCAATTGTCTTGCTCCTCGGAAATTCCAAAAAACTTACAGGAATAGGCACACTGTGCCAAACACCTGGTTCTAACCGAAGTGCTTGTCCTGCAACAAAAAAATTTTTAAAGAAATTTATTTTACTGCCCAACCTTCCCTAAAAGTAAATGCTTGTAATGTTCTATCAATAGGTTCGCCTGTTTGAGTATCTGGAAGGGCAAAAGCCATAACAAAAGAGTCGGTAGTATGGGAGGGTTGTATGTAGAATGTTCCGTCGGGACGGGCCATTAACAACTGAAAATTAATTTTTTGACGTTATTTTGGCGTTCTGATTAAATATTGAAATTTTTTGGTGTTTTGTCTTAAAATTTCAAAAAATATGGCATTTTGCCAGAATTTTTGGCGTTAATCGTCATTTTCGAAATTTTTGGCATTCTGCCCATTTTTTGTCATTTAGGGGGTATTTTTGGCGTTTTCTCACTTTAATTATACTCAAAAATCCATCTCACATTAGCTCTATAAATTCCCAAATCAGAAGAATAATCAACTCCTGGGTGTCCCTTCTCTCCAGCAAATGACCCAGTTATCCCTTCAAATTCCAATTCTAATTTACCAACACCATGTTCTGGTTCGATCTGTTGCATTTTCCAAGTAACCTATATTTAAAAAATTTTTTTAGAAAAATAAATCAAAATATTACAGTATACCCTAGTGGAAAAAAGGTTTGAAGACGTTTCAGTTCATTTAATTATATCTCGTGAATGAATGAAGCTATCAATTTAATTTATATACCATTCGGTAGAGAATTAAATTTGCTACAAGAAATGCTTAAAAACAAAATTCTAAGTTAAAATCTCGAAAAGTTACAAATTGAAAACTGACAGACGCTGACTTTTTATGTACATACTACAGCATTGGTTTTTAGACGATAACTTTTCTTGTCTCTTAGCTTAAATTCTGATTTTCTACTATTTTGTAGAGAATTTAATTCTCTATCGAATGACGTTAAAATAAATTCAATATGTCTTAATATTATTGAATTATAGCCTCGGAAGCGAAGTCAGAAACTGTCATTTTCTGTACTAAAGTATTGGGGTTTTGAACCATAACTTTTTTTTGAATTTTTCAAAAAAACTGAATTTCTGCTATTCTGTAGAGAATTTAATTCTCTATCGAATGATATTAAAAGCATTTCGATATCTTTTTTCATTCTCGAGTTATAGCCCCAAGACTGAAACCTCATCGTTTTAGTGCTAACCATAAATTCTTGACACAACGTCCCAGCCATTCCTTCCGTATAAGCTGCTTCCACCCCAGGCCAACAAGCTTCCCCCGGTTCCTCATTATGCATAGTAAAATCATTTATCAATCTTCCAAACGGAGCAAAAGCTGTTTCACTAACATCAGTTAGACGTACAACTTCCTTAGCAAAAGAGTGGGGCAAATGGGGCAGTTTGTGGGGCTAAAAAATTTTTTTGAAATTTTTTTGAAAATTTTTTTTGAAAATTTTCTTCAATTTCCAAACCTTTTTAGCAGCCAATTCTGGTGGCAAACAAACTTTTCTAATAGTAATAGGCTCTATTCGGTTAACTTTGCATAAGTTGATTACTACAGGTTGAATACCAGCAGGGTCTGGGGCGAGTTGAACAACTGCATTTACCTGTTTTTAGAGGAATTTTTTATTCAAAATTTTTTAGAATTCGTAAATAGATCAAAAGAGTCTTTAAACGAGGAAATTTTAATTTTTAATTCACTATCTTATGTATTCTAATAAGCGCCATGGCGCTAGCGACCGTCTTTAGTGACCCTAACTCTACCCCTCATAACTCTTGATTGGATAAACTTTTTTAAAAAATTTTTCTTTTATTCGATAGAGAATTAAATTTACTACAAAATAGAATAAAAATCAACTTAACAGATAAAAGGAGGAAAAAGTTATTCTCAAAAAACTCTTAAAAACAGGCAACTTTTTCTCGAAAAATGTTTGTTTTTCGACCACAACTTTTCTTCTGTCCAATATAAAATTTTAATTTTTATTCTATATTGTAGAGAATTTAATTCTCTATCGAATGGCACTAAAAGCTTTTTAATCGGATTCAGATTTTAAAAGTTATAAAGCCTGGAAGCAACCCTAGTCGCCCTCCCCAAACTCAACTTACACTTCTATGCCAAACAATAAATTGGAGTTCTCCACGGAGTGGAATAGGCATGGAATGTTTTATGAATGGGTCAATTAATGCTGTGTGTTGAGGGCCAAATCGTATGGCGTGAATCTCAGCTACTGGACTTTCTACCTAAAAATTCAATTTTTTAAATGCTGATTAATATAGTTTAAAAATCTATAACTTTTGTTTAAATAAAGATATAAAAATAAAATTAATTTTAAAAAATAGAGCATAATCAGAGCTTCAAATTGATATATAGATGATAAAAAAATATTTGAGATTTGTTAAGATCAAGGCCAAAAAACTACAAGAATCCTTATATAGAAAATACCAACTTAATTGCTCTAAAATTCCATAACTTTTTTTAAAACCTGATTAAAAATATAATTTTTTGGTATTTTATAGAGCCAAGGCTGCTCTATCTTTTGACATAAAAATTAAATTTTTATCTACGCCTGACGAAAAGTTATAGCGTTTCTAGTCAAGCTACCTCTTCAAATTTTTTTATTATCTTTATTAATTTTTTCCCTAATTAATTTACCATAATTAAATAATGTGTTGTATTAGCCAAATCAGGCACATAGGCAACTTGCCCATCAATTTGGGCAAGAAATGCGCCGTGATAATGAATTTCTGTTTCGTGTTTTGGTGGGCGATCAGCGATTGGTTTTGCCTTGAATTTTATTTAAAAATTCAAAAAAATTAAATTTAACTTGTTCAGAAATGGGGCAAATAAGAGAATCGCCGTGCCAAACAACATGCATTTGTTCGGCAACAATTTGCCCTCCAAATCCGCCTTCGGGTACGCGACCCTTGCCGTGGAAGGTACGCGGCCATGGAAGTCGAATTAAATTGTTGGGATCGAATCTAACACAAGAGAAAATTAAATAAATGTTTTCCGGAAAGTTTAATAGTATGTGTTTTCTACAAAGTTGTATTTTATGTGTTTTTAGTAAATGTGTTTTGTGTTTTCAGTATTCTATTTTTATGTGTTTTCAGTATTCTATTTTTATGTGTTTTCAGTATTCTATTTTTATGTGTTTTCAGTATTCTATTTTTATGTGTTTTCAGTATTCTATTTTTATGTGTTTTCAGTATTCTATTACGTTTCCGCTAAAAATACATATTCAAGTTTATTCTATGTTTAATTTTGTGTTTTCCGGAAAGTTTATAAAATACACATATCAACTTTTCCGGAAGGTTTAAATATTTGTATTTCCGGAAGTTTAGATGCTTCATTAAGTTTGTATTTTCCGGAAAACGTTCCCTTTATTTTATTTCTCTATTGCAATTTTTGTGTTTTCCGGAAAGTTTAATATATTTAATTATATTTACTTCTCGACAGCCTTTACTCCATCCTGAATAAATTTGTTTGAATAGGGAGTAACAGCTACATGCAAATGGCAATCAAAACTCATTTAATTAATTAAAAATTAATTTAATTTTGATTCAAATATTTTATAAATTTTTTTAGTGAAAAAAGTGAATTTTTATTTTTGGAAAATAAAATTCTCTGACTGGTAAAATAAAATAAAATAAAAATTGTAGTGTTTGTTATCCGGTCAATTGTAAAGCCAAGAGGGCGGTTTGCACGAGAAACCACAGAAGGTGCAGGCAAAACAAATAAAAAATATAATCGATTCTTCGCGGCGCAGTGGAAGAAAAAGAAATAAAAAAAAATTTGGGGGGAATTTTATTAAATAAATTTAAAAAAAATAAAAAATTAAATTTAAAAAAATTTAAAAATCAATTTTTATAAAGGGCATTTATTGAATAAATCAATGCTGGCAATACTAGTCTGTCTATTCCCCCCACACTTCATTATTCACTCTGATTTTATCTTTAATTTAATTGTAAAATAAACTTTAATTGTAAAAATCAAAAATAAATTCAATTAAAAACACAATTCCGGAAAGGAAATAGAACCGGAAAGGAAATACAAAACTTCCAAGTTTAAAATTATACTTGTAAAATCTTTCCGGAAAATATAAAAATACACAATTGCGAAATAAGCTTTCAAAACTCATTAAAGAAAACACAAACTTTCCGGAAGAAATTAAAATACACAAAATACACAATGAAGAAATAAACTTTCCGGAAAATATAGAAAATACATAAATATAAAATACACAACCGGAAAATATAAAATACAAACCTGAAGATAAAATATTCAACCGGAAAATAAAATAAACTTTCCGGAAAATATAAAATACACAACCGGAAAACACAGAAGAAAATAAACTTGCGGAAAACACAACCGGAAAAATAAATAAAACTACTGAAGTAAAATAAACTTTCCGGAAAATACAAAATACACAACCGGAAAAATACACCTAAAACACACTAATCTTTCCGGAAAATACAAATAAACTTTTAATGGTATTTGGAGAAACCTGTGAAGATTTAATTAAAAATTGGGTAATTTTGATTGGGTTATGGCTTCATTTAATGGACTATATGACTATTCAGGTTGCTCAGTCAACTACCACGGTAACCCTTTTGAATTTTAATTTTAATTAAAAAATATTTAAAGAACAATTGTTTAATAATTGAGGAAAAATGGAGAGAATTAATGCCCAAAAGGGGCACTTTAATTGAAACATATATTTTTGAAAAATACAAAAAATTGGAAAATAAAATTGAAGAGAATGGGGAAAATATTAAATTGGATAAATTTATTAATTTGGTTAATCAAACAAGCCCCAAACAAGTTGGAAATATTGAGGGAGAAAAAACACAAATATTAATGCTGAATTATTCCGAACATTTGAGTGGTCAAAAAGTGTTTCCGTAAAATGTTTATGTGAATGTAAATTGATGTGTTTTCCGGAAAGTTTTACAAGGTTTTATACCTGAATCACTATAATTATGTTCTGTATTTTTCCGGAAAGTTTTGTATTTTATATTTCTTTATAGACATATTTGTAGTTTGCATTATTATTATACTGTGTTTTCCGGAAAGTTTTGTTTTAAATCTTTTGTATACATAATTGTGTTTCTTCGCAATTTCTACATGTGTTTTCCGGAAAGTTTAATTAGTATTTATATTTTTATTATTCACACAGAAAGCCTTAATATTCTTTCCGGTACATTGTATTTATTTCCTGAAAGTTTTGTAATTTGTGTAGTTTACGACAATGTATTTTACATGCATTTTATTTTTATGTATTTTTATTTATTTTTATATGTTAAGTTTCCAACTTCTGTTCATATCCATCTTAATTCTTTCAAAGTAAAAAATTTTTATTCAAAGATTTAAAAAATATTTTTGAGCAATTTAAATAAAATTTAATTAAAAACAATTATTTTTGCCTTTGGTGGTGTTGCTAAATTTGGTCTAGCATTTTTATTCTCAGCAGCAGTAGCTTCATCCACTAAAATTAGTCCATCTTTCTTTTGCTTATTTCCTGGTGATTGTTCCACTAAAAATTTAATTTACTATTTAAAAAATACAAAAAATGAAATACACGAATATAATAAGGTTATAGTTAAAAACACAAAATTGTATTTTTCCGGAAAGTTATTAAGTTGTATGTATTTTATTATATGCGCATGGTTCCGGAAAGTTTTAATATTCTCTTCCATAAATTGTATTTTTCCGGAAAGTTTTATTAATTTATGTGTACGCAGGCAAATAAAAACACATTTTTGTATTTTCTAAACCTTTGTATTTTCCGGAAAGTTTTTAAGTTTTCTAATAAAATACACATTTCTACTACAAACTTTCAATATCCGGCAGCAATACAATCATAGGTCCTTCGTTTATTTCACTGTTTTTCTTTGTTTTAAAATTTTTATTTGAGCCAGTCTGGTCAATCTCAACTTGATCATCATCATAAGTATCCCCCTCAACCAAAGAACGTTGTTTTTCTTGATTCTCGTGTTTTGGAAGTTCTAAAAGGCTTATAATTTAAGACAAGACCTCGTGTTACACTTGACCTCATAACTTACGAAGTTATAGACCATATTTAACTCAAAATATATCATTCGATAGAGAATTAAATTATCTATAAAATCAGATGAGAATAAAATTTTTTGATCCAAAATTAACATTTTTATGAGAGAAAAACTGCCAACAATCAACATTTTTACTCGAATTTTGTCTGTTTTCCTCAATAACTTTTTATTTATTTAAAACACCTTAATTATTTCAATTTTATTTTAAAGATAATTTAATTCTCTATCGAATGATACCAAAACCTTTGGAAAAGACCCATCTAATCACGAGTTATAGAGCTTTAGAATTCACTCACTAATGCCAGGTTTCGTATTTTTCTTGTTTTTTCCACCAGGAAAATTGGAAATAAAGGATTAACATTAGTTTGTAATGCAGTCATTAAATGTAAAGCGCTGGAAATATCATCTTCCTGTTTTGTTGCCTTTTGTTCAGATTCGTCTTCTTCCTTAATTGCGTCGTAATAGTCTTCTGATGACCTTAATATTTAATTGGGTTTTTTCCGGGGTATTTTAAAACATTCCGGAATGTTTTGAAATAATAAAAACATTATCAGGAAATATTCCGGAACTTGTTTTCCGGAATGTTTTAGGTCTCGAAAACATTAATTAGAATGTTTTCCGGAATGTTTGCTGTTACTAAAACATTAAGGAGCATGTTTTCCGGAATATTTTAAAACATTTGTAATTTTCCGGAATGTTTATAATAATAAAAACATTGTCAGAATATATTCCGGAACTTGTTTTCCGGAATGTTTGCGGCTACTAAAACATTTAGGAGAATGTTTTCCGGAATGTTTTACAATATTAACTAAGCTTTGTTTTCCTCTTGCTAACATGTTTTCCATCAAGTTTTATGTTTTCAATGTTTCCTTAAAAACTTGTTTCCCTATTTTAACTTCTTTTTTGAGGTTTCCAAGAATGTGAAAAAATCTATGTATGAACTAAATGTTTTCCGGAATGTTTTAAATCCTTTTACTTTGGTTTTTCCGTTGTTGTAGTAATTAAAGGAGGATGTTGTTGATTAAAAGACCAAAATTGTGGTCTACCCTCAGTTTCTTTTGTTTGTGGCATTGGACCTCTCAACATTGAATAGGCTAATTTAATTGTCATGAAGAAGATCAACAAGAAGGATTTTGAAAACATTTTTAAATGACTTAATTTTAAAAAATAATGAATTTTTGAAGGTTTTTCGCCCATAACTCTTTTTTTCTTAGGCCAAAAATTTTTTTCGTTTAGACAGGATTTTGTAGCAAATTTAATCCTCTATCGAATGATATAAAATGTATTTTATAAGCTTAATCCGTTCTTGAGTTATGAGGGAAAAAGTGGACGTCACTTGGCTAGCTTGTACTAACTACTTGAGAGTTTTATGCCCATAACTTTTTTCTTAGATCAAACAAAAATTTTTATTAAGATTCTATTTTGTAGCAAATTTAATCCTCTATCGAATGATATAAAATGTATTTTATAGCGTCAATCCATTCTTGAGTTATGAGGGAAAGAGTGGACGTAACTTGACAAGGAATAATGAATTTTTGAGGTTTTTCGCTATAACTGTGTTCAAAGTTGTAACAAAATTTTTTATTAAAATTCTATTTTGTAGCAAATTTAGTCCTCTGTTGAATGGCATAAGAATTATTTTATAGCGTCAATCTATTCTTGAGTTATGAGGGAAAGAGTGGACGTAACCTGACTAGGACACGCCACTAAATTCATTGCTTTTTAAAATTATCAATTTAAAAAATTTTTAAAACAAGAAAATTTCTTTGCCAAATAAATGAGAATATTAAAAATAAATTTAAAAATAAAAAAAAATTAATTTTAAATTGATAACAAACAAAAATTTTGGCGAAAGGAAATGTTGACGTCTACTACTAACTTGAAGACACATTTTTACCTCTGCGCATTTTATTTTTACAATGTAATTTTTATTAAAAATAAAATTATTTTTCTTTACTGCACAATCGGAAAAGTTAAAAAAATTTTTTTAAATAAATTTCGATGAATTTAAAAAATAATATTTTGGTAAAAATTAATAAAATATAATTTATTTTTTAAAAATAAATTATTTTTTAGTTTGCAAAATTAATAAAACTTTTAAGTTTGTAATTGTGATTATTACAAAACTTGAATTGTAAAATGTTTGTTGTAATTTTTATTTAACAAACTTGTTTAGATTCAAGTTTTAGAAAATGTTTCTATGTTTGTTGTATTAGTAAACATTTTTTATTCTTATAAAATAAACTTTCCGGAAAACATGTTTTGCTGTAAACATTCCGGAATTGTAATTTACCTAATTTTAAAAAGAAACTTTCCGGAATAACTTGTATTTATCTATAAAGTTTCAGGAATTAATTTCCGGTATATTCTATATTCCGGAATATCTTGTATTTACATATTAAAACTTTCCGGAAAACGTACATATTTTGCTTTAGACAAAATAATTTTAAGTAGGGAAAATAAACCTTCCGGAATAATTTTCCGGAATATTCTGTGTATACTCTGTATCATAATAAAAAAACTTTCCGGAAAGCATGTTTTTCTGTAAACATTCCGGAAATCGTAATTAACTTTATAAAGAACAATAGACTTTCCGGAATGTATATAATATATCTATTTATATACTTTCCGGAATATGTTATAGGTATATTAGGTATATTAAAAACTTTCCGGAAAAAGGTGTTTTCTTGTAGATATTCCGGAATTTGTAATTCAACTGTATAATGAAAAATAGACTTTCCGGAAACTCCGGAATATTTCTAAAAACATTCCGGAATATTGTGTATTATACATAAAACTTTCCGGAATATACTCTATTGCATTTAATATACGTTCATAAATTTATACATAATTTTAAACTTAAAATAGAGATATAAACCTTTTCTAGAGATCATTTGCCATTTAATAGAAAAGAGAAAAATTTAAAAAGAAAATGAGGACAAGGAAGAGGAAACACACAAAAATTTTTATTTTAAAATAATTCTTTTTTAATCCATTCCAGTAAATCCTCGTCCAACAAACGAATCAAAAGCTGCTCTTTTGTCCAGTCCGGTAAAGCCAGGGCCCATAAAAGCATCAAAATTGCGCTTATCAAATCCAGTAAACCCATTTCCAGCAAAAGAGTCAAAAGCCCTCTTATCCATTCCTGTAAAACCCCTTCCCACAAAAGAATCGAAAGCTGAGCGTTTGTCGAGGCCAGTGAAGCCTGGGCCTGTGAAGGAGTCGAAAGAGCGTTTATCGAAGCCGGTAAAGCCTGGAGTGCCCTGGAATTTTTTTTTTTAATTTTTTATTTAATTTATTTGTCCCACAAATGAATCAAAAGCTCTCTTGTCCATTCCAGTAAAGCCTTTCCCTACAAATGAGTCGAAAGAACGCTTATCCAGCCCAGTGAATCCAGAGCCTGTGAAGGAGTCAAACGAACGTTTGTCAAAACCTGTAAAGCCTGGAGTGCCCTAAAACAATTTTTAATAGATGAGACTGTGAAGGAGCTTACAAAAGAGTCAAAAGCTCGCTTTATATTTTCTTTAGGCGGAGTAGCTACAAGAGCTGATTTCTGTGCTGGTGCAGCGATTGTTCTCTGAAATGTAATAATTAGAAAATTAATTGTAAAATAAACTTTCCGGAAAGTAAAATATACATATATTGTCAGGGAAATATATTCTTCCGGAAAATATTATATACTTTTCCGGAAAATAAAATATATATTCTTCCGGAAAATAGAATACCTATATATTGTTCAGGAAAGTATATATCCTTCCGGAAAATATATATTCCTCCGGAAAATATACCTAGTATAATTTTTTCCGGAAAGTTTGTAAAATAATTTTCCGGAAGCTTATATTACGTATTGAACAGCAGGTTTATATTAAGGTTGTTAGTATAATTAAATTACTCTAAACATTCCGGAAAAATATTATTTTAAATTAATATTATAAAATAAACTTTACGGAAAACATAAAACTTTGTGCAAAATTATTAATAGTGTTTCCGGAAAGAAAGAAATGTTTTCCGGAAAATACATTAAAATAAACTTTCCGGAAAACTTTTAACAAATTTGTGTTTTCTTGTAATATTTGTGTTTTCCTGAATAAACAAACTTACGGTAACAATTAATGTAGAGAGTATTACAGGGAGTAACAAAGCTTGTGTGCCTGTGAGAATTAATGAGGGTGCCGCTACAATCTTAGAGGCGGCATTATTTTGTATTTTAGTCATTTTCTTCATTTTTAAAGAATTTTTTTCTGAAAATAAATTTAAATAATTTCTTCACACACATACATATAATTTAAAAATAGCGATAGAAAAAAAAAATTTTTTAAGAGAAAAAAATTTTTTTAGGAGAAAAAAAAATATTTTTTTGGGAGAAAATTTATTTTTAAAATTTATCAACTAGTTGGGAATTAAATTAAAAATAATAAAAAAATACTGCAAATAATTTAAATTTTATTTTTAAAATTTTTTTGATTTTTGCCAATAAAAATTTAAAATATTGGGTGTTGTCGGAAAATTAATTTTTTTTCTCACTATAAAAATTAAAAATTCCAAGAATATTCGTGTAAATAATTTTTTATAGATTTATTAAATAAAGAAATAAACCCAAAAATTTTTTAAAATAAAAAAGAACAATTCAAAATAAAAATCTGAAAAAACCCCACACACGCACAAATGCATTATGACATGCATTAATTATGTACATTTTTAGAAGGATTTTTTCCTTAAAAGACAAATTTTAGGTTTTATGTAAATGAGTATTTTAATAAACTTTACGGAAAATATAAAATTGTATTTCACTTAATAGAATATAATAAACTTTCCGGAATGTGTTTTAAATTAAAATAGTGTTTTTCCGGAATGTTTATTTAAATAAACTTGAATTTCTTTTCAAGTTTATTTAGAAGATAATGTTTTTCCTGAAGGTCTTTTTATTAGTAAACATTTAAATAAACTTTCCGGAAAACATTCGGAAATACAAAGATTTTAATAAAACATAAAACCAACTTTCTGAACAAGTTGTATTTTATTAAAAATATAATAAACTTTCCGGAAAACATTTTCTATTAAATAAACTTGAAATAAAACCTTTCCGGAAAGTTTAATTAAATTGATGTCAATAACTACAACTTTTGTTAAACACTCCGGAAAACATTTTATTTTAAATAAACTTGAAAAGAAACTCAAGTTTATTTAAATCAAGTCAACAAAACATGTTTGCTAAACATTCCGGAAAAACATCAAGTTAACTAAAACACTACTAGAAACTAAAACATGTTGTATTAACTAAAACATAATTTTACAATGTTGGAGTTATTTATATAGGTATTGACTGAGAGAAAAACGGGGGCGGTGCCAGATTCATTCTCTCCCTTATTTATTGTTTTAACTAATTCACAGGGCATTTTTAAAAAATTTTATATTCTCACAAAGCCTAGATTTAGGTAAAATAAAAGAAAAAATGGATAGGTCTGTTTGTGTGAAACAAAAATGGGCGGAAGTCACGAAAGGCCTCTCCCTTAGGGAGGGGGTATATTAATATTTATTGGCATCATTTGCAACCACCAACAATTTTTTTTCTTTTTTTCTGTTAAAATTCATCCTTAAAGCAAATCAAAAATATTTTTAAAACAAAGAAATATGATACCAATAAGCTAGGATTTATGAAAAAAAAATTTTTGAAGCTGAAGCAAAAATTTTTCTAATTGAAGAGGCGTGGGTTTTTAAATAAATTTTGATAAAATATTTATTTTTTAAGGTTAAAATCTCATATTTTTTCTTTGAACACTCAATTCTATGAAATAAGGGCATATTTATTATTTTCCCGCACAAATGCACAATTAAAATGAGAGGCTTGAAATTATATAGAAGAAAGTATGGGGAGGGAGTGAAAATGAGAGAAGAATAAAAATGAACAGAGAAAAACAAGGAAATAGAAAATAAAACTTTCCGGAAATGTTTTTATTAAAGTTTAAAGAATCAAATTCCGGAAAAGTTTCAAAAACATTCCGGAATATGTTTGAAACATCTTGCAAAACAATAAATAAACAATAATCTTTTCGGAAAGTTTCTGGAAGGAATTAGGTAAATGAAGTTGTTTCCGGATGTTTTTAATACTTTTTCCGGAAATGTTTTTATGAAAGTTAAAAGAAACAAATTCCGGAAAAGTTTTAAAAACATTCCGGAACATGTTTGGAAACATCTTGCAAAACAATAAATAAACAATAATCTTTTCGGAAAGTTTCTGGGGGGAATTAAAGTTGTTTCCGGAAATTTTTAAAACTTTTCCGGAATATGTTTTTAAACTTTAATATAACATTAAATAAACTTGTTTTGTTTAAAGTTTTAATGTTAACAAACATTCCGGAAATTTGAATAAAAGAAGCAAACAACTTCAAAACACAAAATGAGAAGATAAAAGCCTTAATATTTGTAGACTTTTAAAATGTTTATTCAAGTAAAAAGTAAATGTTTACAAGTCAAGCATATAAAATCTCCAAAAGTTTTTGTTTCTATTTTTTAAATTAATCGGAACGGAAGACAAACTTTAAAAAATTCTTAGACGAAAAATTTAAAAAAAAAAATAAATAAAAAATGTTGAGATTTATAAAATATTAGGTGTCTTGACAATGTTTATATTTTAATAAACTTTCCGGAAAATTATAGGAATTTACAAGTTTTGATAAAAAATAACGTGAAATCGAAAGGAAAACAAAAGAGATGGAATGTTCCTGAATGTTTTAGGTATTTTTAAAAACATCTTGTAAAACATTAATGTTCTTTCCGGAAAGTTTAAACATTTTCCGGAAAATAATTGAAAAATAATATTCGAACAAAACATTTTCCGGAAACATATAAAATAAAATAATTGTTCAAACTTTCCGGAACTGCTCAAACAAAACATCTAGACATTTTCTGAAACATAGAAACATTACTAAACGTAATATTAATATTTCCGGAAAAACATCTTGTAAAACATCAAATAAACATATTTCCTTCCGGAATGTTTTCTCTGGCGATATAATGTTTTTGTCTTTTCCGGAAAGTTTATATAAATGTTTAAATAAACAAGTTTGGAAACAATGTTTTTGTTGTGTTTTGTTTAGGAGTTTTCTTAAAACATTTAGTCTGAAACTTGGTCTTTTTAGGAAGGTGTGTTTGTTTTGCTTCTATTAATGTTAAAATAAACATTTCCATTAAAACATTTATTTGTCTTTTTTTAATTTTTTTATTTTGAAATATTTTTTGCACGGCATTAAAGTCAACATCATCTATATTAATTTTCATTTTAGCTATAAAACATTTTTATTTTTTTTATTTTTCATTCCACGAAAGCCTTAAAAAGCTTTGTAAACAGAAAAAATTTTTTAGTCAGAAAAAATGAAAGGTAAAAAACGGAAGGAAGTACATTTTAAATTTTAAGAGAAAAAATTGTTGGGAATAAAAAGGTATGTATTTTTAAAAAAGGGGAAGTTGAAATTGAGAAACTAAAAATGTTTTAATTAAATTACAAAAATTTAAACTTTGGTTGAGATGAAAAAAATTGTTTAGAAAAATTAAAAATAAAAAAAATAATCTAGAAACATCTAGAAATACACTTATAAGCAAAACATACATTTAAGAATGTTTCCGGAATATGTTGGAATACAATTTTTCAATGTTTTTCCGGAAGATGTTTTAATAATTGTTTATATAAAAATTAAGTTCAGGAACATATTCTTCCGGAAATTAGTAGACATTTATTATAATGCTTCCGGAAAATGTTTGAGCACAACAATGTTTCTCTAAAATGTTTGTGTTTGGACTTCCGGAAAATGTTTCTGTAAGAAACATTCTTATTACGTTTCCGGAATATGTTCGAATAATATTTTTAAATGTTTTTCCGGAAGATGTTTTAATAAATGTTTATATAAACATCAAGTCCATAAACATAGTTATAATGCTTCCGGAAAATGTTTGGGCACAAAAATGTTTCTCTAAAATGTTTGTGTTTGGGCTTCCGGAAAACATCTTCTGTAAGAAACATTCTTATTATGTTTCCGGAATATGTTCGAATAATATTTTTAAATGTTTTTCCGGAAGATGTTTTAATATTATTAATTTTTAAAAATAAAGCCATTGTTTCCGGAAAATGTTTAAATGTTTTGTTTAATATTCTTCCGGTAAGTTTGAATAATTATTTTATTTGAATGTTTCCGGAAAATGTTTTAATAATTGTTTTTCCGGAATACGGTAGAAATTAATATGTACTATTTCTAATTATTTTTCCGGAAAATGTTTCAAGTTTAAATTAATACAACACACATCAAAATATGTTTGTCACCTTTCTGGAAGAAATTTAAAATATTAACTTGTTAAAAACGTCATTTCCGAGTTTATTCTATTAAAGAACACACAGATTTTTGTGCTTTTATAATTGACACTTCCCTTTATAAATTTTTAATGGCATAATTCAAAGTAAAAAGGAGACGAAAAATCCTCTTAAAGTTTAAAGTGTAAAACAAAGCCAATTTGGAAAATACTTAACGGGAATTTATTTAGAAAGATGAGGTATCTATGAACATTGGTTTTTTGTTATGTTTGAGGGAAAATGACAAAGAAAGATGTTTCAGGGAAGGTTTATTTAATTTAAAGAAATTAAAAATGTTTCCGAACATTGTGTTTGTGTTGATTATTTATGTTTATTAAAAACATTATGTTTGTTTGAATTAATGTTTCAACAAAAACATTAAACATCGAATAAACATGTTTTAATTAAACTTGTTATAAAAAAATATACTGAACAAACATTAGTGAAACAAACATCAAAACATTTCCGGAATAATTAAATTTATTTTTAATTGTACAAACATTAAGTACTTTTCCGGAAGCATCTACCTAAACATTAGAGATTTTCCGGAAGCTTTCAAAAACATTTTCCGGAAACTATTTTCTTCCAAACATTTCTGGAAGCATTAAAAAAACATCTTCCGGAAAATGTTTTTCTTTGTGTGAACATTTGTATGTTTTAGTAAACACAGTCATCGAAATAAACATGTTTTTTATGTTGTTTTAGTTTTGCTAGTTCTGAATTTTGTATCAAACAAAAAATAAAATGTTCGAATGATTTCTCAAACAACGACAAACTACAAATTGTTTACTTGTTTCCCTCGTATATAAAATTTTATCAATATCAAAGTAAAAGAACGTTTTAAATATTTTTTTTCTTTAGATGGAAAGACAAACAATCATTTTGTTTTTGATTAAATTTGGGCGATGTTATCTATACTACCAAAAATATTTTTATTTTTGATTTTATTTTTATAAGTTTGTTATTTAATTTATTTTAAAAACTTACGCAAAATAAACATTTTCCGGAAACATTTTCGGAAACTTAATTAAATATTTCCGGAAATTTTTAAAAACATTTTCCGGAAACTCTTAGAAACATTTCCGGAAACTTTCAAAAACATTTTCCGGAAACTTTTAAAAACATTTTCCGGAAACTTTTAAAAACATTTTCCGGAAACTTTTAAAAACATTTCCGGAAACTTTCAAAAACATTTTCCGGAAACTTTCAAAACATGTTCAGGAGACTTAAAAACATTTTCCGGAAACTTTCAAAACATGTTCAGGAAACTTTCAAAAACATGTTCATGAACTTAATTTTCTACAAACATTTCCGGAAAACTTCAAAATTCTGTCAAAACAAATAATTATTTCCGTAAAATTCTGATATTATGTTTATGGAAATTATTTTTCCGGAATTTTATGGAACATTTAAATTTATTTCTAATTTTCAAACTTAATTCTTTTAAATAAAATTTTGGAAATTTTTTCTCTAAATTTTTCTTTTAAAAATAAAAGAGAAAAAGTACTCTTGTTTCAAATAAATTATTGACAAATTAAAAAAATTATTTTCTTATTTATTTGCTTTTAATCTTAAAATTAATTTAAACGTCCTCTTATATTTGTAATTGATTTAATTTGATAGGAAATTATATTTTTACAAGAAAAAAAATTTTTTTTGAATTTTTGAAATTTTAATTTTAAAATTCAATTAAAAAATTTAAAAAAATTAAAAATCCTCACCCTCTAAAAATTTAATTTTTAAATAAATATGGCAATCTGCGGGAATTTATTACTCTTTAGCTCCATTGCCTTTTTGGCTTTTGCTATTTGGTTTAATTCTGATGACTTCAAACCTATGGAATACCAGTTAAATTTAATTTTTATTTTCAACTAAAATTTATCCCATTTTAAGTTTCCCTCCGCCTCCTCCTCTCACAGGGCCTTTAGCTCTGAACAAACCAAAAATTTTAGAAAAAATATTGGAGGGGGAAGTGATTGGGCCTGAATCGATTGTTGTTGAGAAAAGTGAGAAAATTTAGATTTTTTAACCCTTTTTTAATTAAAATTAATTTAAAGACATTATATACACCTGTACAATGGATGGAAATTGTTTAAAAATAGTCGACGGAAAAATTGTCAAAAAAATTCCAATGACGAAAAATAAGGGTTGTGAAGGTTTGGGAGGGAAAAAGAAAATATATTTGAAAAAAAATTTTAAATTTAAGCATTAACGCGCAAAAGCATTTCTTACTGTGGACGTCCTCTAGGGATTAGACGACGCAATGAAAAACAATTTATAGTTGCTGATGCTGTGTTGGGAATACTTGCAATAGACTTTGAAAAGGGTAAAAACATTTATTAAAATTTTGCTTCAGGAAAACATTTAATATATAACCGGAAAACATTGATAAACATCAGGGCTGGGCGTAATGAAAAAATAAAAAGCGAAATACGAAACTTTTCGCGCCTAAAAATGCGAGAATGCGAAAGATGCGAAACGCGAAAGTGCGAAATAAGCCCAGCCCTGATAAACATGTTTTTACATATTATTAAAACATTATAAGTATTATAAAAACATTCTCCGGAATGTTGAATAAACTAAAATTAATTCCGGAAAAATAGTTACCTTCTTGCCTAAAATAAGTTTTTCCGGAAATATAATAAAAACATTTAGAATAAAACTAATGTTTTCCGGAAAAAATAAATTGTTTCCGGAAAATTAAATAGAATTAATGTTTTTCCGTAAAAACATTATAAACACAACAAAACATCAATAAAAACATCTAACAAACATTTACCCAAACAAATAATAAATTAAAACATAAATGTTTTTGTTTTTAGAAACATGTCCAGAAAAACATTTCCCGATTAAATAGAATTAATGTTTTTCCGTAAAAACATTACAAACACAACAAAACATTAATAAAAACAACCAAAAACATCTGCCCAAACATATAAATGTTTTTGTTTTTAAAAACATGTCCCGAAAAACATTTCCCGTAAAAACATTTAGTCCCTCTAATTTTAGAAACTGTGGAAACTTTATTGTCCATAACAAAGCCTATTGATGGAATAAAAATGAAATTTCCCGATGATTTTGATTTTATTGACAACGACACAATAGTTTTTTCTGATGCTTCTACACGCTACGGATATACTGATTTTTTGCTTTCATTCTTAGAACATGGGGGTGATGGAAGGTGAATTAACTGGGGAGTTTCTCTGTAACGTCGCCCTCTCCCACGCCATTTAATTTCTTAAGTGGGCAAATATTCAAACCGAGGGGAAATTTCTCTATATTTATTTAAAAAATATTTTTGCTAATTTAGAATAATAAAATTCAAAATTTCTACGGGAGAAACACAAGTATTAGTTGACGGTTTAGACTTTCCTAACGGAGTGCAAATGCATACAGATAAACAGGTGCTAAATAAATTAAAAAATGTTTTTAAATAATTTTCAGTCTTTTTTTTTCTGTGAAAGTGCTACTGCTAAAATATATCGGTTAAAAAATTTTCTGAAATTAAAAAAAAATTTTTTGAAGCTTTTATTTTGCCGGAACAAAAAAAGGACGACTCGAAATATTTTTGGGCAACCTGCCAGGATTCCCTGATAATATTAGAATATCAAGTTCTGGGACTTCTTTTTATGTGGCAATGTTCAGTCATAGAAATGCTGAAAATCCGGACCTTTTTCAAAGGCTCGGCGATTGGTTGATGACTCGTAAAGTGTTGGGAATGGTAAATGTTTAGATTAAAAAGTCTCCGGAAAAACATTAATTATTAAATGTTTCCGGAAAAACAACAATTATTAGAATGTTTCCGAACGTTTAATTTCTGAATGTTTCCGTAAAAACAATTATTACATGTTTCTGGAAAACATTTAATTTTTAAAATGTTCCGGAAAAACATTTAAATTTTAAATGTTCAGAAAAGGTAAAACATTTAATGTTTTTCCGGAAAACATTTATTTTCAAAATGTTCTAGGAAAACATTTAGTTTCTAAAATGTTTCCGGAAAACACAAATGTTTCTATGTTCGTGAACCGTTTTTAACATGTTTTTATAAAAATTTTGTTTGTCTCACATCTCAACTAAAAAACATTTTCAGTTGTTCAGAGTATTTCCCTCAACAATTGTGGAATTACTTTTTAATAGAGGATATGGAATAGCTATAGAAATTGACTTGGACGGAAAAATAATTCGATCATTTCACGACCCACAAGGAACCATAATTAATGACATTTCTCAAGTCTGTTAACCCAAAAAATAAAAATTTTTTAATGATTTTAGTTAGCCGATGATGGTGGTGAATTTATTTATTTGGCTAGTTTTAACAATAAATATATTGGAAGGATGACAAAAAATTGATAAAAATTTTTAAAAATAATTCAATTATTCGATTTATAAGTAGAAAATATTTTATAATGTGTATAGAAATAAAATAAATTTTATTAATCTTAATTTTTATAAAATTAAATTTAATTTAAGTATAATTTCAAATTTTATCAAAGTATTTTAAAATTCAAAATTTTTTCCAATTCTTCTATTGCTTCCATTGAATTGCCGTCTTTAAGCTATAAATTAAAATTAAATTAATTTTTAATTATTTTCCGATTAATGTTTCCAATGTTTATGAACATATCCGAACATTGTTTGTTTTCCGGAATGTTTGAAACATTTCCGGAATTCTTAAATTAAATTAAAACAAGTTTCCGGAAATAATGTTTGTTTTGATAGAATTGTTTTCCCAATGTTTTGAGGAAATTTAACTTTCCGGAAAATGTTTTAGAAATGTTTGTAATGTTTGTGATGTTTGTTCGAATGTTTTTATTAAATTAAAACATTGTTTAATTGCAGGTTTTTCTTTATGTTTTGATGTTTTTTGAAATGTTTTGAGTCAAACATGGAAACATTTTGAAATGTTCTCATGTTTGTTTCGCTAATGTTTTCCCTATATATTTTTGTTAAATCAAGTTTAATCAAAACATGTTTTTACTCTCATTTCTTACCCAAATGCTTGTCATTCCAACAGCTTCAGCTCCTAAACAATTTATTTCCAAATCATCAATAAATACACATTCACTAGCTAACAGATTCATTTGTTTCAAAGCAATCTATAAAACCCAAAATTAATTTTTAATTAATTAAACACCTCAAAGAAAGAAGCATCCGGTTTTCGATGCCCAACACGACAAGATTCTATGACAAAATTAAATCTGGGGTCGGGTTCAATAATAAAAGTTGATTGTTCTTTACGCCAAAACCCATTGTTTGTTAATATTCCTAGTGTAAAATTGCCTGAATTGTAAATTGTTTCTATAGCACGCTCAACAAATGGATTCTAAAAATGTTTTTCTATTTTTTTCGGAATGTTTCATGTTTTCTGGTAATGTTTATTCAAATGAACAAATGTTTTTGTTTCCGGAATGTTTATTCGATTAATTGTTTCCGGAAAAACTTTATTTTCTCTTTTTGATCTCAACATTGTTTATTACACTTTCCGGAATGTTTTAATGTTTCAAGTTTGTTTCTATTATGTTTTGCTAGTTATTAATGTTTACCTTTTCTCCCACACCCTTAACAACTGACGAATCCTTTAACTCAACTTTTGGATCCTAAATTAAACAAAAATTATTTTTAAATATTTATTAAATCGAACAACGCCTAGAATAGACAAATATTCAGGTTTAATATCTGCCGGAGTAATTAAGCCGCGTTCAAATTCCTCCAAAAATTTGAAAAGTTCGGGTGACTCTTCGACTAAATTTTAATTTTAAAAATTTAAAAAATTAATTTTGTTTAACTTACCCATTTTTAGTGTCTTTACATATTTTTCTCTGTCTTTATATTCCACTATAACCCCTCCAACATCAAAAAGTACGGCACGAAAGTTTTGTTGGGACATTTAATGAAGGAAATAAATTTTAGAATTAAATAATAATTGAATGTTTTTTTGAAAAATATTATTTATATATTTACCCTTTTTAAATTAAAAATAGATTATAATTAGACACAAATTACTCAAGCTGATAAGAATGTTTTATATATTTTGTTATTTGTTGTTTGTATTTATTGATGTTTGTGTCAAAAATAAATAAATGACGAACATAATGTTTTGGGAAATGTTTTGAGAAAATGTTTGAAATGTTTTACATGTTTTTAAGATGTTTTGAAACATGTTTGTGGCAAATGTTTTGAGAATAAAATGTTTCCGGATTGTGTTTAATAAATGTTTGTTTTTATGCTATGTTTAAACCTTATTCCGGAAATGTTCGTCTAAAACATGTTTCTTCCCATAACAGTTTAGAATAATGTTTCTGATGTTTTGTTGAACATAATTTAAGTTTCCAGAAACTTAAGTTTCCGTATTTAGGTTTCCGGAAAATTTTTTGTTGTTTGTTTTTATTATTTTGTTTTGTTTTTATTATAATGTTTTCCGGAAACTTAAGTTTCACTATAGATGTTTAGTTGGAAATAATTTTCCGGAAACTTAAGTTTCCGAAATATGTTCGTGTATTTATTTTCCTTTTTATTAAAACACTCAACAACTATGTTTGTGGAATGTTTGTTTCCGGAATTTGTTTCTCTAAACATGTTTTAATTCATTTCTATTCCCCAACTTGTTTTAATAAAAAGTTTCTTCCGGAAATATATTTATTCACGCATGTTTCTAATTCTTTCTAAACATATCACAACTACAATTTAACGCATAAAAAGGGAAGAAGGAATAAATTTTGGGCATCTTGGTAATTCTTTAGGCGCTTCGGGTTTATCATTTCCAACAGGCACTTGTTTCCAACTTTTTTCCATCCAAATCATCTTTTTCATATCCGCAAAATCGTCCTTTCCTGTTTGCTTTTTTTCTTTTTTCTTTTCAATTTTTGAAGAAATCTTAGTAGTTGATGGAATTACAAATGTTTTGTTGTTTGTTGGGCTACACAGTGTTATATTGGTCTGTACGGGAATTGTCCAAACCGCTTTGTTTATTTGTTTCTAGTTAAAATAAAAATGTTTTTCCGGAATTATTGACATATTTATTTGTGTTTTCCGGAAATTTTTATATTTTCCGGAATTATTTACTTATTTCTGATTTTTCCGGAAATCTATATTTTCCGGAATTGTTTATATTTTGTTTTCCGGAAATCTATATTTTCCGGAATTATTTATTTATTCATTTGTTTCCGGAAATTTTTATATTTTCCGGAATTTTTTATATTTTGTTTTCCGGAAGTTTATATTTTTCCGGAATTGTTTTTCCTGAATGTTTATTTAAATGAACAAATGTTTTTGTTTCCGGAATGTTTATAGGAATATTTCCGGAAAAACTTTATTTTGTTTGTTTGTTTCCAACATTATTGTTCCTGAATGTTTGTATTGCGTGTTTATATTCTTAATGTTTCTAAGTTTCCACTGTTTGTCTATTTATTTTCCGGAATGTTTCTTAAATATTCTTTCCGGAAAAACAGTATTTTTTTCTTTTGTTCTAAACATTGTTTATTACACTTTCCGGAATGTTTTAATGTTTCAAGTTTGTTTCTATTATGTTTTGCTATTTATTAATGTTTACCTTTTCTCCCACGCCCTTAACAACTAACGAATCCTTTAACTCAACTCTTGGATCCTAAATTAAACAAAAATTATTTTTAAATATTTATTAAATCGAACAAGGCCTATAAGAGACAAATATTCAGGTTTAACATCTGCAGGAGTAATTAAGCCGCGTTCAAATTCCTCCAAAAATTTGAAAAGTTCGGGTGACTCTTCGACTAAATTTCAATTTTAAAAAAATTTTAAAAATTAATTTTCTTTAACTTACCCATTTTTAAAGTCTTTACATATTTTTCCCTGTCTTTATACTCAACTATAACCCCTCCAACATCAAAAAGTACGGCACGAAAGTTTTGTTGGGACATTTAAAGAAGGAAATAAATTTTTAAGAATTAAATAATTGAATGTTTTTTGAAAAATATTATTTATATATTTACCCTATTTAAATTAAAAATAGATTATAAATAGACACAAATTACTCTAACTGATAAGAATGTTTTGTATATTTTGTTATTTGTTGTTTGTATTTATTTGGTGTTCGTGTTAAAAATAAATAAAAATGACGAACATGTTTTGAGAAATGTTTTGAAAAAATGTTTTGAGAAAATGTTTATTAATCTAAGATGTTTTGAATGATGTTTGTGTCAATGTTTTTAGAATTAAATGTTTCCGGATTGTGTTTATAAATGTTTCTTCCCGGAACTGTTTGTTTCCGGAAAATGTTTATAATATTGTTTCTGATGTTTTGCGAAAATATTCTTTCTGGAAACTTAAGTTTTCATTATGATGCTTTGCAAACTATTAATATATGATGTTTTGAAACATGTTTTTGTAAATGTTTTGAGATAAAATGTTTCCGGGTTGTTTTCAAGAAATGTTTGTTTCTAGGATATGTTCGAACCTTATTCCGGAAATGTTCGTCTAAAACATGTTCCTTCCCATAACTGTTTTAAATAATGTTTCTGATGTTTTGTTGGAAATACTTTATGTTTCCGGACTTAAGTTTCCGTATTTAGGTTTCCGGAAAATTTTTTGTTGTTTGTTTTTATTATTTTGTTTTGTTTTTATTATAATGTTTTCCGGAAACTTAAGTTTCACTATAGATGTTTAGTTGGAAATAATTTTCCGGAAACTTAAGTTTCCGAAATATGTTCGTGTATTTATTTTCCTTTTTATTAAAACACTCAACAACTATGTTTGTGGAATGTTTGTTTCCGGAATTTGTTTCTCTAAACATGTTTTAATTCATTTCTATTCCCCAACTTGTTTTAATAAAAAGTTTCTTCCGGAAATATATTTATTCACGCATGTTTCTAATTCTTTCTAAACATATCACAACTACAATTTAACGCATAAAAAGGGAAGAAGGAATAAATTTTGGGCATCTTGGTAATTCTTTAGGCGCTTCGGGTTTATCATTTCCAACAGGCACTTGTTTCCAACTTTTTTCCATCCAAATCATCTTTTTCATATCCGCAAAATCGTCCTTTCCTGTTTGCTTTTTTTCTTTTTTCTTTTCAATTTTTGAAGAAATCTTAGTAGTTGATGGAATTACAAATGTTTTGTTGTTTGTTGGGCTACACAGTGTTATATTGGTCTGTACGGGAATTGTCCAAACCGCTTTGTTTATTTGTTTCTAGTTAAAATAAAAATGTTTTTCCGGAATTATTGACATATTTATTTGTGTTTTCCGGAAATTTTTATATTTTCCGGAATTATTTACTTATTTCTGATTTTTCCGGAAATCTATATTTTCCGGAATTGTTTATATTTTGTTTTCCGGAAATCTATATTTTCCGGAATTATTTATTTATTCATTTGTTTCCGGAAATTTTTATATTTTCCGGAATTTTTTATATTTTGTTTTCCGGAAGTTTATATTTTTCCGGAATTGTTTTTCCTGAATGTTTATTTAAATGAACAAATGCTCCTATTTCCGGAATGTTTATAGTAATTTTTTCCGGAAAAACTTTATTTTGTTCTATGACCTATAATAATGTTTCTAAAGATGTTTTTGCGAATATATATTCTTTCCGGAAATTGTTTCCGGCTTATAGCAACCTCTCAGAAAAATCCTAGCGACTAAGTCGAGACATTAACTCGACACATTTCTCACCTATCACAAACTTTAAACTCCAAAATTTAATTTAAAAAACTCACAACAGGCATTCCATTTATCATAATAATTATGACTAATAATAGATAAAGAGGAAATAATAATAAAAATAATTTTTTATTATTTTTATCTTTCATTGGCCCTTTTTGAAATTAAAAAAATAATTGTTTTTTGAAAATATTTCTCAAAAAATCAAAAAATATTACGGCAAATCATGACTAGTGAAAATAAACCTGAACCTCTGTACTGCATCAGAAAAAGATGCACCCATCACAGGAGCACGCTATCTTTTCCTGATGCAGTGTACAGTAAGTCTGGGAGGCTTTCAGATTTCTTAAAAATAAATTTCTATTTATTTATGGGAGGTTTCTTTTCAAAAATCGCGTCATTCTCCCATTAAAATTAAAAAATATTATCAATTTCACCAATTTTATTTTCCTAAAAGAGTAAACTAAAATAAATGTTTGTTTAACCTTGCTGCTAATACAAGCCAAAAATTTTTTTTTATTATTATTGATGAACTATTAATTATGGGAGGGTCATTAAAGCAGGTCGAATTCCTCTCTTTTCTTTATTGTTTTAATAGCGAAACCGTTCCAATAAAATTTTTTATTGGCCTTTTTCGCCTTTCTATTTCCCCCAAAAATTTAAAAATTCCTCAAAAAATTCAGAAATATTTTTAAATTAATTTTAAAATAAATTTAAAACATTTAAAAATAATTTAAAATCAAAAGAAAAATAATGGGCTCAGCCGGTGATCGAAACCGGGACCTCTCGCACCCGAAGCGAGAATCATACCACTAGACCACTGAGCCGACACTGTAGCCTTCTTTTCTTTCTAATATAAAACAAGTTGTTTTTGCTTCTCTTTGAGGGGGTTTTTATTAAAATTTAATTTTTTAAATTTAAAATTTTTATTTAGAAATTTTTAAAATTTAATTTCTGTTTTATTTACAAGTAGGAGGAACGCAGAAAATTGAAAATAAAAAAAAATTTTTTTAAGGGAAAATATTTTTAATTTTTTATTAATTAATGCATGACGTCTCTCTGTTGCGAATCAAAGCATCTTTAAAAAATCATATCTTTTTTCAAACTCAACCAAATTTAACAAATTTTATCTTATTTAAAAGCCAAGATTCTGCTCTATATTTTTGTCAACAAGAGTATTTTCATTAAACCTAAGCCAAAGATTTTATAGCTAAAAGTTTCGAGTACACTTGAAACCCCAAAATTAGATCACTTTTTCCGTCACAACTTCTCAAAATATTTTTAAATTTAAAATTTATTTCCAGGATAAAATTCCTAAGAGTATAAGCTTTAAAATGGTATATGACTCGTTTTATTTGGAGGTAAATGTAAAAAATTGTAGAGCTTCTTTCATCTTCAATCAGCTTTTAGGCAAGTCAGATTACCGTCATTTTCAATCAACATATTTAAAAATAACCAAAATTAAAACAAACAAAATTGTGTTTTTTTGCTTAATTACAGTCAAACCTGATTATAAAATACTCACTTGAAGCTAAAAAATATTTACCTTGTCATGAGGCCTATATTAAATTAAGAGTGTTGCTTAACCAGCTCCCCACCCCTCCCCCCAATCATTCAAATGACCAACAAATAAAAAACATACGTCATAAATAGAGGAGTATTTAGTATTGGGTGTATCTTATAATGAGGTTTGACTGTAAAAATTTTATTTGACAAAAAATAATTTAAAATAAAACCAAAAATAATGGGCTCAGCCGGTGATCGAAACCGGGACCTCTCGCACCCAAAGCGAGAATCATACCACTAGACCACTGAGCCGACACCAAAAACGTGTTCAAATGCGTTGAAAAAATCAAATAAGCTTTATTAGCTAGTTAAAACACGTTTATTTTATTGCTGCTTATTCATTAAAATGCAACAAAATAAAAAGCTTCTATTAAAATAATTTCAATGTCGGCTCAGTGGTCTAGTGGTATGATTCTCGCTTTGGGTGCGAGAGGTCCCGGTTTCGATCACCGGCTGAGCCCATTATTTTTGATTTTATTTTAAATTATTTTTGGGCATTTTAATTGATTTAAAATTAATTTAAAAAATATTTTTAAAATTTTTTTCAATAATTTCACATTTTTTATTAAGAAAATAGTTTATTTTCAAATTTTAATCATATCCTTAACAAATACCTGAATTTCCTTTTATTTAGATTTATTTTCTTAAAAAGGGTATTAAAATAAAAATAGAGGAGGATATCCGTTTTATAGGTGCAAAAATGTGCAAAATTAAGAAAAAAAGAAGAAAAAATGAGGAAAATAAAAAAGTATATAATGACCTAAAAATATAGGTAATTTACCCAAATAAGAGCTTTTTTCACTAAGAATCAGAATTTAGTCAGAATTTTATTACAAATTATGATTTTTTCGTTTTATTTTGCCTAAAAATATTCAAAAATAATTTTAAATTAATTTTAAATTAATTTAAAAATATTTAAAAATAAATTAAAGACAATAAAAAATAGTAAAAATCAAAAGAAAAATTTTTAAAAATAATGGGCTCAGCCGGTGATCGAAACCGGGACCTCTCGCACCCAAAGCGAGAATCATACCACTAGACCACTGAGCCGACAAATGAAAGCCCGAATAGAATCTTTTTATTTACATGTATTTTTCTCACTATAAATAGTGATAGAAAAACAAATTCGGAATTCATTAAAAATTATCAGAATTTAAACAAAACAAATTCAGATCTAAACAAAACAAAGTCAGAAATTAATAAAAACAATATCAGAAATTAATAGAAACAAACAGAATTTAATATGAAATATAATCAGAATTTAATATAAACAAGTCTAACTTTAATAAAGCCAAAATCAGAATTTAAACAAAACATGCTCGAAAATTAAAATGAAACAAACTCAGAAATTAATAAAAACAAAATCAGAATTATATCTAAACAAGAGGATTTTGTCTTATTTAATTATATTTATTTTCCTAATGGAATAGAGTAAATAAAAAATAAAAAAAGATTTAAATTAAAACAGAAAACATCTTTCTTCCTTCCTTTACTATAATAATATTACATAATTTTATATAAATAATAATAAAATTATTTTTTACTCAAAAGCGGAAAAATCTCTCTGAAAGAAAAGAAGCAACCAACCTTCCTCGAAAGCTTATAATATTTTTTAGCATTTATTTTTTCCTCACATTTGTCCAAAAATACTCCTTTCTTTACTTTATTTAGTTATATATATATCCTATTTTATCCCCTACCAAAAATTTAATTTTTTAAAATTATTTTTAATCAGCTTACCTAAATTAAGGTAAAATTCTAGCATTCTCAAGGCCATATTTTGTGCCATAACTTTTTTGATTTTTAACCGATTTAAATAATTTTTATATCAATCGAAAGCTCTGGATGTGTAGATTATTTTAGCTAGCAGGATCATTTTGGTTAGATCATTCCATAAAAAGCTATAGCCGAATAAGTGCGCGCAATCGTGATTTTTGACACTTATTTGGCTGTAACTTTTTATAGAATGATCGGATCAAATCAATCCTGTTAGCTAAAATAATCTACTCGTCAAGACCTTTCGATTAATAAAATAATTGTTTAAATCGGTTAAGAATCAAGAAAGTTATGGCCCAAAACGTCCACTACATCCTAACATTTTGAAGCAATTTTTAGGTTCTTGAATTTTTATGTCAATTTTAAAAATATTTATTTTATTTGCCATTATTATTACAATATTTCAACTCATTTTCGCAGTAAATTTAACTAGTGGGGCAGCTAATTTATTGCCAATTGTGCCACTTTGTCTCCTTCGTTGTAAAGACAACCATATGTTAACGGTATAAAGAAAATAGGGTAGATAAGGAATAAAAAGAAAATAAAATCAGAATTAAATTAAAACAAATCAGAATTTAGGAAAAACATACTAAAAGCATAGATGCAAAACCAGAATTTAATAAAAACAAGTTAATAATTGATAAGACCAGAATTAAATTAAAACATGTCAGAATATAATCGAAAAATCAGAATTTAATTAAAACAAATTCTTCGGGGAGACCAGAATTTAATTAAAACATGTCGGAATATAATTGAATAAATCAGAATTTAATAAAAACAGAATTAAATATAAACAGAATTAAACAAAAACAGAATTAAATTAAAACAAGTTCATAATTGGCGAGATCAGACTTTAATTAAAACATCTCGGAATATAATTGAATAAATCAGAATTTAATAAAAACATGAAACTATCAAAATTCAATTAAAACCAATCAGAATTTAATTAAAACATTGTTTCTCTCTTATTTAGATGGAAAGTGAATGGTCCTCAGATTTTGTATTTCCATTAGCTGGGATGTTACGATCCGACGACAGTCGTGAATATATTATAAAACGAGTCAAATCAATTTGCGAGTAATTTAAAAAAAATTAAATAAAATTTAAATTAATTAGGCAAAATATGGAAATGTTTAATTGTTTACAAAAATGCCCAGAATCCAATGAAAATGAAATTCTAAAAATGGGTGTTAAACCTTGGGAAGGAATTTGTAACAATTTAAGGGGTGAAAACAATTTTTCTGATTTAATAAAATCAATTTTTGAATTTTTGCAGTGTTGGAAACACAAATAGGTTGTTGGAAAAGAAACATTGAAGTAATTACACAGGAATGTGAGTTCGAAAGCCAGTAAGTTTTGAACAGAGAAAAAAATCAGAATTTAATCAAAACAATTAGAAAAAAACAGAATTTAATTTGAACAAGCAGAAAACATCAGAATTTAATAAAAACATTGAAAACGACCGGAATTTAATCAAAACATTTGGAAAAAATCAGAATTAAATCTAAACAAATCAGAAAAATAATCAGAATTTGATTTAAACAATTCGGAAAAAATCAGAATTAAATCTAAACAAATCAGAAAAATAATCAGAATTTGATTTAAACAATTCGGAAAAAATCAGAATTAAATCTAAACAAATCAGAAAAATAATCAGAATTTAATCAAAACATTTGGAAAAAATCAGAATTAAATCTAAACAAATCAGAAAAATAATCAGAATTTGATTTAAACAATTCGGAAAAAATCAGAATTAAATCTAAACAAATCAGAAAAATAATCAGAATTTGATTTAAACAATTCGGAAAAAATCAGAATTAAATCTAAACAAATCAGAAAAATAATCAGAATTTGATTTAAACAATTCGGAAAAAATCAGAATTAAATCTAAACAAATCAGAAAAATAATCAGAATTCGATTTAAACAATTCGGAAAAAATCAGAATTAAATCTAAACAAATCAGAAAAATAATCAGAATTTGATTTAAACAATTCGGAAAAAATCAGAATTAAATCTAAACAAATCAGAAAAATAATCAAAATTTAATCAAAACAAACGAGAAAACACAAATTATAAATCAGAATAAATTTAAAACATTGTTTTATAATATTAAACAGACAACTCCACCACAGCACCGAACGTCTAACACACAATGTTAGCGTAATACTTGTCTCTCTCATTTGCGAACATTTAAGGCATTTATCTGTTTGTTTGGTAAATAAATACGGCAAATATTGTGGGGCTGTTTCTCAAAGGGTTTTAGTGAAAAAAAATTTTTAATTTTTATTTTTTAAGATAATAGAAAATTTATTTGATAGCAGCCGTGAAACTATGGCAAAAATGTTGAAAATAAAATGGGAATCTAATTTACCTAAAGAATGTATTCCTAATGGTTCTGGAAAGAAATTTTCTAATTTTATTTTTTCTAAAAATTATTTATTTTATTTTTATTATATTTTTATTTTATTATTTTTAATTTATTTTTAAAAGATTTCTAAATAAAAACAAATATTTAAAAATTCAGAACTAAAAACAAACACAAAAACATCCCAACAAAACATATCCCAAACAAACAAACAAAAACATGATCAGAATATTCACAAAACAGACTAAATTATTAAAAACACTGCCAAACACAATCAGAATTTTATCAAAACATTGCACGTTATTATAAAACTAGGCAGAAATAAAACAAAATCAGAATATTATTAAAACACTATCAGAATATTATTAAAACACGACCAGAATTAAAATAAAACAATGTTGTTAAAACAAATCAGATTCCAAACAAAACATAACCAGAATATTTTTCAAACAAAACTTAAAATAAAAACATAGTAAAAATACAATCAGAATTTAATCAAAACATTGCAAATTGTTATAAAACAAAAACAGAATTAAAGAAATGTTTTTGCGGACACAATAAAAAGTGTCCGCAAATGTCCGCAATATCCAAATTTAAGGAAAACTAATTAAATAAAAAATATTTATATAAGAAAATTTATTTAAAATAACAATCTCTCATATTAAATATTATTTAAAATAAAAAAAAATCACAAAAATTTTAGAAGGCAAGGAATAGCGTTGTTTAGAGAAATATTTTAGGTATTTTCAAGGAAAAAATTTTTTGGTGTCTCGAAAAAAAATTTTTTTTGGTTTTTAAAATTAAAAATATAATACTGAAATTTTAAATTTAAAAATAATAATAAAATATTTTGGTTGAGGAAGAATTAAATAACCAGAAATAAATAGGGGGGCAAGGCAACAGACCGAGGAATAAAAAAAATTCGTCTTAAAATTAAAAACCCTCTCTTTTTTAATTCAAATTTTACTCTTCTTTATAATCACAATTATCAGGAAAAGTACAACCCACATTTTGAATAATTGTACGTGCAGCAAAATTGCCTGCTTTAATGCATTTTTCTAAGGGACGGCCACTAGCTAGGGCAGCCAGAAAGCCTTTAAAAAAATTAAAAAAATTTTTTTGAATCGAAAAACCAAAACCAACCACCAGAAAAAGCATCCCCTGCTCCGTTAGTATCTTTAATTAAATTCCTCTCTATTGTATCCACTGGAAATGTTTGAAACTCTCCACTGCCAATTGCAACAAATACAGACTTCTCTCCACGTGTTATAACAACGAGGCGAGAACGAAGAGTGTTTACCTTTAAAATTAAAAGAAACAATCAGAACATGAACAAAACATTTATTCAAAAAAATCAGAATATATGTACTAAAGACATTGGTATATTGTCAAAAACATGGACGAACTTAATCAGAATTTTATCAAAACACTGTTAATTTTTAAAGTTGTTCATAAAAAATTCTGATTTTTAAATAATTCCAACATGTTCAGATAAAATTCTGATTCTTATTCAATAACAGAAATGTTTTTCGAACATCAGAATTTTATAAAAACAAATTCAAACTTGTTCGGACAAAATTCTGATTTCTTAAATTAAATCAAACCCTACAAACATAAACAAACAAAATCAGAATTTCGTCAAAACATTCAACACCACCACCAATTGCAACAAATACAAAACAATTAAAAAAACAAAAAATCAGAAAAACAACCCCACCTTTTCATAATTAGCTATTTTCTTCACAATTTCCTGCAAATCATTTTCTTTAAATTTATTAGCTTCAGCATATGCATTGGCTTCTTCTTCATTACCAAACAGTACATCAACATAAGGTAACACGGAATTAAGTTGAGGTAAAAAATCTTTACAAATATAAGCAGCACTTAAACTCATTGTGAAAGCCTTGTTTTTCTCTGCTGCGTGTTTTGCTATTTGTAAAATTGCTTCTGGACAGACTGTGAGGAAATAACCCTGAAAAAATATTTGTAAAAATTCTGATTTTGTAGCATTAATTTTATTTAATATCAGAATATTTTTTAAATATATCAGAATTTTATTAAAAACAAATTCTGACATGTTCAAATGAAATTCTGATTTAAAAAAATAAATCACAACATGTTTAAAACAAATTCTGAATTTTTAAAACAACTTTTAAAATGTTCAGATAAAATTCTGATTTTAACAACAGAAATGTTTTTAAATATCAGAATTTTATTAAAGACAAATTCTGACATGTTCAAATAAAATTCTGATTTATAAAAAGCCCGCATGTTTAGAAAAAATTCTGAATTTTTAGAACAACTTTTAGCATGTTCAGATAAAATTCTGGTTTTATTTTTTAACAAAAGTGTTCTTCAAATATCAGAATTTTTTAAAAACAAATTACAACTTGTTAAATAAAATTCTGATTTTAAAAAAATCAGAACATGTTTAGAAAGAATTCTGATTTTAGAACAACTTTTATCTTTTAACAGAAGTGTTCTTCAAATATCAGAATTCTTCTAAAACAAATTCTAATATGTTTAAATAAAATTCTGATTTTAACACCATGTTTGTTAAATATCAGAATTCTATTAAAACAATTCTTATCATGTTCAGATAAAATTCTGATTCTATTTTTAAATAAACCCATACTTCAGCATAATAATTCTCTGCCTTTTCTATAAGCAATTTGTTTTCCGGAATGTCCAAATGTTTAGAAGTGAATTTTTCTGCTGCACCCAGATGAGCAACTAGACATCTAAAAAATAATTTTTTTTAATTTTTAAAATAAAAAAAAATTTTCAAAAATTTTTCAGAAAAAAAATTTTTTCAAAAAAAATTTTTCAAAAAAACCTGTCAGTTCCATAAACCAAAACAGCACATACCCCCGTCTTTTGTTGGGGTATTAATTGATACCGAACAACTAAACCAGCTTTTGTTGCCAACATTTTTAAATTTTCGGCGTTGTTGTCATCCCCTACAGCGCCAAAATAGGCAGCGGCTTTTTTTGTCTTTAAAATTTTTAAAAATTCAAAAAAATTTAAAAAATTTCAAAATTTTTTTCAAAAAATTTTTTGAAAATTTTTTCGAAAATTTGAAAAAAATTTTTTAAAAGAATTTTCAGAAAATTCAAAAAAAAAATTTTTCTTAAACTTACAGGGCCACCAATCGCTCCCAAAACCCATTGAAAGACACGTAATGTATTTTGTGCTGAACCTCCAGGAATGGATTTTATTGAATCTTTAAGCTCATCCAAATCGGCAAATCTAAAAAATGGAAGGAATTTTAGAGGTTTAGGGGTTCCCTCATTAATAGCCTAAAGTTACCCGAAACCCGAACTTTTATTTCCACTCAAAATCCGATGAAGAAAATTTTGGAATCAGATTCAGCCACCACAAAATTCTTTTCTCAACCCGACCTATTCCTAATATCCATAAGAGACGACAACTTCTTTTCAGGTAAAAACGACAGAGAAGTCACAAATTCAGTCAAAGGGTCAAGAAGCCGTAGGCTCGACTCCTGTCTTTATCGCAAAATTTCCTTGAAATTCCTTGAATTTTTGCGGACATTTTTCCTGCCTAATTTTTTTGCGGATAATTTTTGCGGTCAATTCTTGCGGACTTTTCTCCTCCATTTTCTTATATTTTTGGAAGGAATTTATCCTAGCCCTGTAAAATCGACTCTTAAAAAATTTTCTCCTATCCCTTTCAACTTATAAAAAATTAAAAAAAATACAAAGGAAGCAATTGCTGTTCATTCCACGGAAACACCAACGACGCCGAGTCAGTCTTCAAATTATATTTTTCGTGTAATTTAGTGTCGACCGTCTCCAATTGTTTATCTAAATTTATTTTATTCTTAAAAATTCAAAAAAAAATTTAAAAAAACCTAAAAGCGGATTTCCAATTCCAAGAATAAATACACGCTTATTTTCCTCAACATTGGATGGATCCACCTGATAAGTAATTTCTTCACAATTCATAAAGGTGGAATTAAATTTTTTAAAATTGCTGAAATTTACAAAAAAATTTATAAAAAAGTATGGTCTGCGGACATTATATTTTTGCGGACATTTTTCTCATGTTCCTGTTAGTTTTTGAATTCCAAAATTGTAAACAAAAAATAAAAAAAACATTTTTGCGATAAAATCAAATTCGTTTTTGCTTAATTGCTACCCACGGAAAATAAAACAACTTTGAGAAAGAAGTCGGAAAACTAAGAAAAGTACGCAAAAAATGTGCGAAAGACGCGTCCGCAAAAATTGTAACACACACTCCTTAATTTTTAAAATGAAGGAAAAAAAATTGAAAAAAATTGAATGTATTAAAACAAATAATAATTATTCTATTAAAAAAATAAAAAATATCAGACCAATTTTTATCAATAAATTTATGGCGAGAGAGGGAAAAATTTAAAAAAAAATTTTGAGGGACAAAAAATAATCTTGGGGGAAGAAAATAAAAAAATCTTTTCTGGTTAAAACACAAACACGAAGAAGGACAAAAATAAATGAAAAAAAACTTTTTATTTTTTATTACTTCTACCACCCCCACCACCACTACAACTACTTCCATTACTTGAATTACCACAAGAGTCCATTATTGTTTTCTTCCAATTTAGATAAGAAAATATACAGGAAGAATTTTCTTTAAATTTATTGGCCAAATTTGAATTTATTTCTTGTTGAAGATGCACACTAGAAAATTAAAGGAAAATTTAATTTGCGGACAAAACTTGCGGACAAACATTGCGGACAATCTTTTAAGTAAAATCGGAAAGTTGCGGACATTATTTGCGGATTTTTCTCTATTTTCTCTTTTATTTTTATCCGTTTTATACTCAAATTAAACCTTGACACCTGGGAGAACGCTAAAACAAAACTAAAAATGAAATAAGAAAAAGTCCGCAAAAAACGTCCGCAAAATAAAAAAATAGAATCCTTGGCCATTTACAACAGGGATAAGTTAAGATAACCAAACCCCATATTTTTTGTCGATCCGAGAGACCAATTTGGAAAAAAAACTAGAAAACCCAAACTAAATAAAGGCAGACTTTTTCAAAACTCGAGACCAATTCCTAATCTACAACTCCAACTTATTTCATTAGTTTTCAAAAATAGTAGAAAATCCAAACAATTTAATTGCTTTTTTTATCAATTTTCTGATTTAAATGAATTTTAAACTTAAAACACTTAAAAATCCCCTTAAAAATTCAAAAAAAAACTTTCAAAAAAACCTTGGAGAACTCCCCACAATTTTCAAAAATTGAACATATCTTGCATGATTATTATGAAAATGTGTAGAAGCAACTCTATATTCATCATAAACTTGATTTTCCAATCCTTTTCTACATTCCATCAAAGAAAGTCCAAATAAACGAAAACTTTTGATTAATTTTGTATGTGAAGTAGGGGCTAATTCATTTAAATGGTCACTGAAAAAAATTTTTTTTAATAATTTTTCGACTCAAAAAAAATCTTAAAAAAAAAATTTTTAACCCCCAAAAAATTTTTTTCCACCCTCAAAAATTTTTTAAAAATCATTCTAAATCGTTCTAAAATTTATATTAGCCAAAGAAAAAATTTATAGCACCGGATGGTTTCGATCCATCGACCAAAAAAAAAATTTTATAACCCTAAAAAAATTTTTTTCCCAACCTCAAAAAATTTTTAAAAATCATTCTAAATCGTTCTAAAATTTATATTAGCCAAAGAAAAAATTTATTTAATTCATTTAAATGGTCACTGAAAAAAAATTTTTTTTAAATAATTTTTCGACTTAAAAAAATTTTTTAAAAATTTTTACACCTCCAAAAAAATTTTATAACCCTAAAAAAATTTTTTTCCCAACCTCAAAAAATTTTTAAAAATCATTCTAAATCGTTCTAAAATTTATATCAGCCAAAGAAAAAATTTATAGCACCGGATGGTTTCGATCCATCGACCTCTGGGTTATGGGCCCAGCACGCTTCCACTGCGCCACGGTGCTATTGAGTGAAAGAGTTTATTTTTGCCTTAAATAAAAAGGAGTTTTTTTAGTCGTTCTCTCCTTAACGAGGCAAAGGGCAGAAAAAAAAGTTTTTTCACCCTCAAAAAATTTCTTGAAAAATTCCAAAAAATTTCTAAAAATTTTTAATAAAAAAAAAATAAAATTTTTTAATAACCAAAAAATCAAACAAACTAAATTAAGTCAATCATTTTATTATAATTTCCATTACAAGGCCCAAATTCAATCGCCAATTGAAGTCCAACCAATTCTAATGAAGATTCAATGTCCACAGAATATTTTCCACACAAATATTTGTCTCTAGCATCAAAATATAATACTTGGGCTAATTTTTCATATTTTGTTGTTAACTTTGAAAAAAAAATAAAAATTTTTTAAATAAAAAAAATTTTTTTTTGAAAAAGTCCGCAAGTTTTGTCCGCAAAAATTTAAGTTAACAAAAAATGTTAAAATAAAATTCTGAAGGAGAAAGAAAAATCTAGTGGAGTATTTTGGAAGCATAAAATCAATTTTTTAGCAAAAAACAATTTAAAAAATTTTTTTAATTGAAAAATAATTTTTTTTTATTTTTTCAAAAAGTCCGCAAGTTTTGTCCGCAAAAATTTATGTTAACAAAAATGATAAAATAAAATTCTAAAGGAGAAGAAAAATCTAGTGGAGTATTTTGGAAGCGTAAAATCAAAATAGTTTAACAAAAAAAGCCAACTCAAATTAAGGTACATCTTTTAAATTTGGTTAAGCATTGCTAGGAAAGGAGATAACTGACACGAAGAGGTTGCGAGGTGTCCGACCTAAAAACAGTTTCGAAACCTGGCTCATTCGATAGAGAATGCGCCCTTTCTAGCAAGGATTTTGTGCCGTTTTTGCCCTTTTTTTGATCTGTCTAAGATATGGCCCTCCAAAGTCCCAAAATTTGATAATAATGGATACCCATCCGATTTTAATTACCTAAACTTTTTCAAGCTCCAGAGATGTAAGAGTAAAATGAGGTCCGAATAAATCTTCTAAAATCCCATTAGAAAATAATTTTTTCAAAAAAACACTTAAGAAAAAAAACGAAATTTTTAATAAAAACTTGCGGATAAAATTTGCGGACTTTTAAGGATGCCAAAAAAATGAAAACAAAAAACCTGAATTTCTCTGTCCAAAGTCAACAAAACATTTCTTCTCAAAACTATTAAAGGTTCGTCAAGTAAAATTTCATGGTCTTCAGCGTTTGTAAAACGAGTCAAAAATGCGGGCCATTTTTGGTAAATTTTGTAGAGAATTTGACAGGGTTTAAGTTGAATTTCTAAAAAGAAAACAAAAATACTTATTGGTCAACTCCCACCCTTTCCCCAATTTTCCCTTCGTTCTCATTTGTTAAAATTTCTGACGCCAATTATCAGAGCCAAAAACAGCCGATCCCTGACCAAAACATAGGTACGGATTAGTTAGGGAGGATTTTTTAGGACCACTCAGGGAGAAAGATACACGAAAAAGGAAAAAAATTGAGCCACGGGGAAACGAAGAAATAGGGCCAAAAGAGGTTTCCTGTTGGTCAATTCCCCTTTCCTCCCGTTGGTTAACTCCTAACTATTTTTCAAATCTCGCCCAAAATCTCAACCTGCGCGTCCCACTCATTAAAAAATGCAAACCTAAAAGCGGAGAAACAAGCCAAATAGCCAAAGCTTCTTCCCCATCACTAATATCGTCAATTTCCAAGTGTTTAATCATTAAATGAATCAAATCATTTGCTGTAGAATTTTTTTCAAAAACAGCTTGGACAGCTAAAAAAACAAATAAATTTTAGGGTAGGGGACGATTCAGTATAGTCGATTCAGTATCGCCGATTCAGTATTTGGGCTTTTTGGCCATAACTTTTTTGCTCGATCAATATTGTGGGAATTATTATATATGATTTGATAGGCCTCGGGGTGCTGCCTCTTTTTCATAATTGGACTGACCTGATCTGATCACTCTACAAAAAGTTATCACTGATAAACGACGTCACAGGCATAAAAAATCGGTTTTCACGCTGTAACTTTTTTTGAGATCATCAGATCTGATCAGGCCAATTATTAAAAAGATGTCGAATCTCGATACCTTTCGAATGATATAAGAATTAATTGAATCGGTCGAATATCAGGAAAGTTATAGCCATATACTGAATCAGCGGATACTGAATCGGCGATACTGAATCGTCCTTAACCGTAAATTTTAAGTAAATTTCAGCGCAATTTTGGATCCTTTTTTAAATTCAAAGACTCCATGAAATATGTAAATTTAAACCGAGATTAAACGCTACATTGGGATCTCCCCCAAAAACATTATCGACAAATCCCAAAGGGTATTGGTACAAAAAAGCTGAGAAACCCAAAGCTCTCTAATAGAAGCCTAGCCAAAGAGATATTAAAAAAGAAAAGCCCAGGGCCTAACTAAACTCACAAGAGATCTGAGACTGAGTCAGTACCAAAAATGATTAAAAGAAAATGGAATTTCACGAGCCGGGAAAACACTAGCAAAATCAATCATTTAACCTTCCCCCTATCCTTAGCCCATAATCCTAACAAAAATGCAAAAAAAACCTCTTAAACAACCAAAAAATAAAGAAACAAAGAACAAACCTGCTCCATTAGAAAAGAAAATTCGAATGTCAAAAGTATTAACATTTTCTCCTCCTTGAACATGCATTTTTTGAACAAATAAAGGTTAAAATTGAATTAAAATTTGTAGGAAAAAAATTTTCTGAAGCAAAAAAGTGTCTAAAAAATTAAAAAAAATTTTTTTTTAAATTAAAAAAGGTTTCAAAAATCCTTTAAAAATTGTTAAAAAAATAAATTTTTAATATTTATTTAATTAAATGAGATTTTAAGGCCATAATCAAATAAAACAGTCAAATCTCACCACAAGACTCGACTGTTAAAATAAATAAAATAAATTATAAACATACCGTAAGTGCTCTAATTAAAGCCCCCTCCTATTAAACGCCCATATTTATACAAGTAACCCAGGGATGCCCAATCGAAAAATAAAACATCCCTCTCTAATAGAAGCCCAAACAAAAAGGCCATTGAAAAAATCTAATACAAGCCCAGTAAAAACCCTCTCTAATAAAAACACCCCTCTCTTATAGGAGCCCAACATAAAAAGGCCGTTGAAAAATAAACGTACCCCTCTTGATAGAAGCCCAGTAAAAAACCTTTTGAAAAAAAAGCACAACCCTCTTTTCAATAGAAGCCCAAAACCCTCTCTAATAAAAGAAAGAAACCTATTGAAAAAAAGCCCAATGGGTTTAATTAAAGCAATCACGGTATAGACACATATTTCAAACAAAAAATTTAATTAATCTGCGTCAAAAGCTGCGCCCGTTTTTCAGTATTTTGGAATAAAGCTCGAATTAATTGTTTCACTTGGTGTGGAGTTAACCAATTTGCAAGTGGCCCTTTTCCTTGACACCAACGATGTCCAATTTCCTTTGAAATTAAAATTTTTTCTTTGAAATTTTAAAAAAAAAATACCGATAAATTACTCTTCAAACAAAAAATAATTTCAATAAGCATATAATAACTCTCTTCACAAACTTTTTGAATCATTGGTTTATCGTCAATCTAAATAAAATAAAATAATTAAAATTAAAAGATAAAAATCTTTAAAAAAATAAAGAAGAAAAATGGAAAATCAAAGGAAAGAAAAGAATCTCTTAAAAAATAAAAGAATATATCCGCTTATAAAAAAAGAAAATTAATCCACATAAGTGATAGGTACAGCTCCAAGAGTTACCTAGTTCTGGATCGGCTCTGTCGGAGCCATGATTAAAAAACGGAAGCCGAGCTCCGTTTCTTAATTTTATACACTAGTGATGTCTAATGCCCAGTAAAAATTTACAAAAAGTATATAGCCAAACCCACAGAAAGGAGACTCAAGGGCAGAAGACCGGGCCTTTGGGACAATAGAATAAAAATAAAATGGTTTTGGATCCTCATTTCTGGGATCTTCTATCCTTGCGTCTTCTGCGTCAACTCGCTCAAAGACAGAGTGGACGGGGAGTACAATGCCCAAAAATGTAAGTAACATATTTTTCTGAACTAAATGGTTAGTCTAAAGGAATGCCAAAGGGAACCACACCAAACGCTAATAAATTTCAGTAAAAAATTCAAATCAAACCATCAAAATCTTTTTGCATTCATCAATTAAAGACTCAAGTAAATCAGCTATAATTTCTGCATCCCTTGAAGCAATATCTTCTTTGCTCAAAATAAAATCAGAAAGAATAGCCAACAAATGAGATACAATTGCACCAACAGATTGGGCTAGAACAAATTTTGGCATTACCTTAAAAAAATTATTTTTAAAAATATTCTAAAAGGCAAAATAGTGCCGTTCGCTCCCCAAATTTTCAAAAGTTCATTTAAATTTGGATAATCTTGAAGATAAAGCCTATGCGGTCATTTCTAGTTAACCCGAGTTAACCCGACATGTGAGGAGCTAAATCAACCCAATAATCACACAAATAAAAAAATGTTGTACAGCGAGAATGAGAAATTCGATTGAATCATTGGGAAATTAAATCATTGAATCATATTCGGTAATATTTTACCGATCCGTTAAAATATTGAGGCTTCTATGGCCAGTATTCTAATTTGCAAAATTCGAAGGGCAAACAGGTCCAGAATTCAAACACTGTCAGAGATCCTAAAGTAAACATTAAAACCTCCTAAAAAAGACTGAAATCGAAAAAAACATAGTGAGGGGAAGGAACGAACAACACTATTTCGCCCACACAAAAAAATTGCAAACCTCAACCCAAACATTAGAAATTTGTTGAATTTGAAGAATACAAGATTGCAAAATTTTAATACAATGTTTGTGTTGTTTATCATCTCTCAAATTTACAAAAATGTCGACTTCCCCAATTGTTGTAGAAATTGAACGTCTTGAATGAATTATATGAATTTCCAATGTTTTAGCGCCCAAAGTACGCAATTCGGTAAACATATCGGTAAATGAACAATTTTCTTGAGAGATCTGAAAAATATGAGGGAGAATTTAAGAATTAAAAAATTCAAAAAAACCTTAGAAATTTTAAGCATACTTTGCATAATATCAACAGGCAAAGTCATTAAACGATGGCAAATGTAGTGACAGTTATTGAAGAATACAGCTATAATAAAGAAAAATTTTTTGTAATTTTAGTTGGAAGAGTTTGGAGAGCGCAAAATTTCACTCAAATGTAAAAAAAGAAAAGTGCCGATTTTTGCGGATTTTGTTCGTCGACTTTGCAACCTTTTACCTCCATATCCCTCGCAATTTGCATATTTCTTTAAATTTTTTTGATAAAAAAATAATGATATTGGGCATATAAAAACACTAACACTTTTTGCCCCCCCCCCCCCGAAAAGAATCCTAACTGAGGGCCTGCTAACAATGGAGGAAATTATCAAAAAAAGAATGGAAATATTTTTTTGAAAAAGTCCGCAAAAATAACTCCAAAAATGGGCAGTTCACTCCTTTTTTGAATGATTAAAAGGAAAAAGAAGACAACCCGAAAGATATAAAGGGGGAAAACCGAAAAATAATTTTTGTAAAAAAATTTAAAAAATACCAGCAATTTGAGGAACAGAAGTTAAAGCCTTCATGTGATAATCTGCAGCAGTATTAACAAACATATCCAAAACATTTCGGGCCGTATTAACCAAACGACAAGCTTCTGGATCTGTGGTAGAATCTGAGGCAGATTTTAAAATTTCTATTACGAGATTGACCAAATCAAAGGTGGACACACTATAAATTCAGAAAAAATTATTTCTTGGAATTTTATAGTCGAACATCGAGGCAAAATGACCCAAAAATCTTAAGATATGTATTTTAAATGGCTGGAGCTATCGGGAAGAAGAGCTGTTCAAATAGAGCATAAAGTGATGCCTTCCTCTTTAGGCAACTCTATCGGATGGAAGAGATGTTTCAAGATGGAGCTATCTTTCATTTTGATGGCTATCGGGTGGGAAAACAACTTAAAAATAGCCTAAAGTTAGAAAGCTATTGGATAGGAGAGCTGTCCAAATAGAGCCTAAAACAAGATGGCTATCAGAAAAGAGAAATGTCCAAGCCATATCCTCAATTTAAGAACCGCCACATTTAAAGAACGAATTTTTCAGCCCAAAAGGTTATTCCACTTAAAATCTCCCAAAATTCCTTCGATCATTTTTCAAAATTAAAAAAAAATTAACCTAATTTTGCATTTATGAAATTGATAAATTTTTGTATGGTCCTTATCCCAATGCACATCTTTAGATTGATGAGGTTGTTCAGATGTGATTTTAAGGCGCTCATTCATTTTTGCCACAATCTCAGCTGCTCCTTCTTCAGAATCATCAGTAGAAGAGCCAACCTCAAAAATATTATAAAAATTAATTTCAAAAAAATGAGCCAAATCTTTAATTAAAAAAAGCCAGTCCAAACTGTCCAGTACGGGAAGACTCAACAAACTAGCAGGGAGCCAAGGGATGGGTTACCTATCAAAGGCTTTATTTTATTCAAAATCCGATCAGAAGAAACACTTAGAAACTCAATCCGAGGATTCGACCCAGCTATATTCTCAACCCGACTCTCCCTACTACAGAAAATAAATAAGTGGCACTACTTCGATAGCAAAGCAAAAAAGGTTACAGGTTTGGTACAAAAGGTCATAGATTCGATTAGTTTCCCTAACTAACTCCCAAATACTTAAAAAAAACCCAAGCATAAAAAATAAAAACCTCAATTAAATCAACATAAGGCTGCTTAATTAATTCCCTTGCAGTAGTTATATAATGATGACAACGCCGATCAATTGTAATTCTATCAAAACTATTGAAGAAATTTTCAAACAAAACATCTGCTGATGGAGTAAAGAAAGCCTTGTCCTTGAAAATGAATAATTTGAATCTTAAAAAATTTTGATTTCTTTAAATATTCAATTTTGCGGACTCAATAAGGTTGTTCCGAGAACCAAAAAAAAATTTAAAAAAAAAAACTCCATATAACCAGACGGAATTTCCTTAAGAATTCTATTAATGACTTTCCCTCAAGAATTTAATTCGAGGGAGGGAAATTCTATCTCAAAAAAAGAGCACACCCTTCCCAAATTTCGTCCGTAAGTCAAGCAATTAATTTTGTTAAAATAAATTTGCGGACAAAACTTGCGGATTTGCAGGTGAAAAAAACAAGTTAAAACAATTTAAAAAACCTTAACACCTTTTGCTCAAGAATCTACTGAAGGGAGGGGAGTTTAATAAAATAAGGTTAACCTTCTCCTTCCCAAAATCCGCAAATTCTGTCCGCAAATCTTAAAACGATTAAAAAAACCTTCATAAATTGAAGAAACTCTGTAATAAGAGTATTAAGTTCACCATAAACAATAGTTGCCTTATCCTTATCGAATGGAATTGCTGGATTTAGACAGCCTTTTTCAAGTGCAGAGATTAAACGAACACAAATACAATCACCAAAAAATTCGGTGAATGGACGTCCTTCAATACGAATTTTCCCCAAAGCTTGGTAAAGACTTTCAAAAAATGTTGTAAGTGAACTGAAAAAAAGAATTGAAATTAAAAAATAATTCAGGATCAAAAGCACATTTAGAAAAAAAAAGTCAAAGATCAACGTTTAAGGCGGAAATCTGGGGAAGTAAGGATATTAGGGAGGAGAAAGGCCATGCTTTTTTAAAAGAAACCTCGAGAAGAATCATCCCACAATAAGAAAAGAGTCTTTCCAGTAATGGTCAAAAAGAAAAAAAATTTTCCAAGGGAGGAAAACCCTACATAGAGAAAAGCCTATTAACCAGAATCTAAACCACCCACATTCAGGTATCGGCACGGAAATTTATCGTGAAGGAGAAGGAAAACTGTTCGGAAACAAGAGAAGGAAGTCTGTGAGGAAAGAAGGGAGAGCTGTTCAGAAAAAAGGGGAATAAAAGCTGTTTAGAAAATAATCCTAAAACCGGCTTCTAACCCACGTTTAGATGTCCAATCATCTTGCGCCCAAGCCCTAAATTGCTCACAAACTCTCCCTCAAATTATTTTCTCCCTAAATATATAAAAAATTATCTCAAAAAAATCAAACCTAAAAACATTCTTAGGATCAGGCTTCTTTGTAGTCACAACATCTTTTTTCACTTCAAAATTCATTGAATGTTCAGAAAATTTGTCTTTTGTAATTTTAAGGATTTGGTCTATTTTCTCATCAGAATAAATTAATTTCATACAAAATTGTTCCCAAACAGAATCAACAAAGGAATCCAAATGTGCAGAAAATGTGTTCAATAATAGCATTGCAGAAAAATTCTTTAAAAAATTAAAAATTAAATTTTTAAAGATAGAATGGCTAGACTAACTAAACTAGTAGATGAATAAAAAAAATTCAAAAAATCATATGAGCCCCAAAAATTTTTTAAAGTCCGTAAAAATTTTGTAAACCTAACAAAATCCGTAAAGATATTGGTAGGTTTCTCTGAGGTTGGGCGAAAAAATTCGAAAATATAGATGCTCCTTCATACCCGGACCCCCACCCCCCTCTCGAAAAAATGCTGGCTGGTTTCGAGCCTGCCTTCGATTGTGCTCTGAATTTGGTCCTTACTTCCTTAGACCCTTAGTTATTTCTACTAGACATCACAGAAATGCCCAAAAAAAGTTCTAATCCAACACATTCCTTACATCACTCGCAGCATTTGTTTTCGGACAATAAATGCTCATAAGCATAGTTGCTGGCAAAACACGATTTTTGTCTTCAAATTTGAGAAAAGATTTGAAAAACTCGTCCAATTGATGAATTATTTCCGTCTTCCTTGTTTGAATTTCCATGGAAAGTAAAGGCAAAATACGTTCATTTACAGCTTCCATATTTGTTGTCTCCTAATTTTAAAATGTTTTTGGTCTATAATTTTGGAGATTTTATCAATCTTACAGGACCAGTGTTTTAGAGTTAACCCGATTTATAGTACGTTTATTAAAATTAAGGCAGACTGTCGACGGAGGATGTAAAACAATAATGTCCGAAATTGCGGATTGCGTAAATTGCGTGGTTTTTGGACTTGCGGATTGCGGCTGAAAAAAATTTTTTTCATTTGCCGACACCCCTGATGTAAGCCCTTGGGGATGAAAAACGCCTTAATAGGGCTATTGTTGGATTATCTAACCGATAATGGATTACATAGGCGATAACCCAATATTGGAACGATCTTTTTCCAACCCCAAGGGGTGTACACATAGAGACCTGCTGATTAACAGTGCCTATTCGGGCGCGTCCCGGCTCCCACCTTTCCATTAAAATCCCAAAAACCTCTAAAAAATACCGATTCCAATGCCTTTGTGAGTTCATCCAGCCGCAAAATCATCCGAACATTTGCCAAAACATCAACTTCCAAACTATCAGGAAGCAAAGAAAGAGCAGTCAGACACTTCTCAATTTCGCTAAGAGTTGCCAATCTTTTGAGAAAATCTTCGATAATGTTCTTCTTGGCATCAGGACAATCATTCTGTGAAATTAAATTTGATAGAGGGGTAATCCTTAAGAGTACTGGTCCGTAAAAAGAGGTGAAAATTGCCTAGTTTTCCAGTTTTTCTCCATAATACAAAGTTTTCGGGTACTTATTTGGTCTCCTCACTCACAAAGGAGAGGCTGTGGGTCCCTTAATACGTACATAATGGTGATGTCAGATTTATCCTAATTGTAAGGCAAAAGTAGAAAAACTCTAAATTAGGAAGAAAAATCAGAAAAATAGGCACTTTCAGCTCTTTTTTAGGACAAGACTCTTGAGCAGGTATGTGGCGGGTTGAGAAAAACGACGTGTCAAGTTCAAAATTTCCTTCGGAACGAAAGTTTGGACCGATAGTTATGGAAAATTTCTCGGATATCGGGTGACCCAAGACATACCAGTACTTAAGAGCGTCATTTCTAAAAGGGCAGCTCATCGAGTTCATTTAAATAAAAATTCCAAACCTTTGAAGTATCCAAAGTCTTCTCAACAATAGATATTTGATCTTCAATTAATTTAAGCTGTTCATCTCCATAAGCAATCGATTTTTTGATTTTATCCTGACAATCAGTTAGCACTAGAAAATCGGGTATACAATCACGATATTTCATCTCAAAATCTTTGGCGACTTCATTCGTTACTGAAAAAAGTTTAAGTTAAATCGGGTTGGACAGCGTGAGAGTCTGGGGGGTTAAAGGAAAGTCGAACTAAGTTCGGGCCAATACCCATGTTTTCTCATGCATCTAGAGCCTCGTCCAATGAATTTAACAAGTTTGATGAGTTGATGATTCATGGACAGAAGACCAGGGCATCTAGGATAATTAGCACAAGTCAGTCACGGCCCAATCAGTTCCCCATCCCACAGCCCAACCCCGGCCCCCCCCCAAGGTCAGTTGATTCGAAAAACAAGTCGAGCTAAAACCCAGAGCAATTTTAGAATTTGCCTTTACTAAGGAAAACATAATAGAAGAACCTCGCAAATTCAAGGAAATCAATCAACCTTCGATGTCGGGACTGGCCCGACTTAATGATGTTTCATAATATTATATTTTTAATATTTTTTAACAAAATTCCAATTTCTATTTTTATTATTATTTCATAATCTTTCCGATGATTCTTTTCATGTTTCTTCCCAAATAATTCATATTTTTGATATTCCAACTTAATCATACTTTTAAAACAATTCTTGTTTTCACCCTTCTTTAAAAGCAAATTCTAATGCCCCAAAAATATCTTTTTCCTCTTCACTTTTAATTTTAAGAATAAAAATCTTCCCCCAAAAAAATTATTAAAACTTTTAAACTTTGAGAATAAATATTAAAATTTTACGTCTTTTCGAATTTATTTTAAGTCGAAATTTATTAATTTCGACAATTGGTGCCGCTAAATCGAACCTGCGAATAATTGCGAACCCGAAAGGGTAAAAATAATTCAAACTGCCTAATCGACGAGAGCGTAGCCCGATTAGAAGAAGAAGCCCTTTAAGAAGAAATAGAGAAAATTCTGAAAGATATCGGCCAAATTATCAAAGAAACAGGTCGTTTTATTTACATAGTGGTAGACAAATTAATTTCGATAGATATCCACAGAGTAGAAATTTTTCTAATACGTTTCGTGGGCGTGGTCGTGGTAATTTTAGAAATTTACGACAACAACAGCAGCAACCACAAATTGTGATACAAGTGCCACCGCAGCCACAGCAAATACAACATTTTCAAGAACATTTTCCACAAATTCCGCAACAGCAGAATTATTTACAACAACAACCAGGACCTTCAGCACAATATTATATTCCACCGCGATTAAATTACAACAATGGCAGCAGTTATTCAAGCTTCTATCCGCCCCATCAAGGAACGTTTGCGCCGCTACGTGGGAGAGGTGGAACAAGAGGATTTCAGCCTAGATGGGAATTTGCAAGGCGCTGAACGTCGCAGGCAATGTAATCTTTTAAAAGAAATGATAATTACACATATAGAAAAAATAAGTTGTTCGGTAAATGAGTTAGAGGGCCAAAATAAAATTTGGATGAATTGGTTAGGTGATATGGAAGACGAGCAATATCAAAGAGCAGCTAGAAATTTTACGGAATTTTCGGAAGGTCCAGAAGGCCATATGATTTTAATGGAAAGAGCCCGGGAACGATTAATACATCTAAGGGAAAACTTAAGAATTTTAAATGATTTTTGTCCATCCGAAAATGCGAACATTACTATAAGGAATCAGGGAAATCTAAATCAAACAATGGTTGAGTCAAATTTACCTACTCTCGAATTGCCAAAATTTAATGGGGATATAAGTAACTGGGAGGCATTTTATGAAGATTTCATGAGTATGATAGATGAAAAACAAATTTCGGATAAGATGAAACATTCCTATTTACGAAAAGCACTGAGAGGGGAAGCTGAGGAATTAGTTCAGGGCTACGCGATTACGGCACTCAATTATAGATTAGTTTTAGAGGTTTTAAAGGACCATTACGGTAATAAAAATATAACAAAAAGTGCGTTACACGGGGCATTAATAAAAATCCCGAGAAGCAGCAAATACGTCCCCGAGGTAAAAAATACTTTAAGAAAAATTGAGTGTATCCTTAGGCAACTTAAGCAATTAGGGGAAGATATTGAGCACGAACAAATAAAACAATTAATACAAAGAAAAATGCCTAAATGGATTTTAAAAGAGATAGTAAAAAGAACTAGGGCCGATCCTGAATGGAAAGTTGAGGCTATGTTAAAATTTTTAGATGAAATGATTCAATTAGAACAGCACGTATATTTGGCCCAAAAAGACTTAGATGAGATAGATGAGAATTTAAAAGGGCGTTTTAATGAAAATAGAAAAATAAATTCAGGCCGATTTCAACGTAATGGCAATGCGAATATAAGCCGAAATAATTATAATACAGGGTCAAAACAAATTTCTTCGGTAATGTATGCCCTCCAAGAAAAAGAAACTAAGAAAAAATGTATATTTTGTTCTGAGGCTCATTGGGAATCAAGATGCGAAAAATTTTCAACAAAAGAACAAAGGGCCGAAAAATGTCACGAATTAGGAATTTGTTTTAAATGCTTAGAATCGGGACATCTTTCAAAAAATTGTAGGGCAAAAATAAATTGTTTTTTCTGTAAAAAGCCCGGCCATAACACAGCATTTTGTCAGAAAATAAATAAAAATAATATAGTCAAAAGAAATGTCCCCAATCAATACACACAGAAATACAATTCAGCTAAAACCGAAATAAATAAACAAGTGTGCGTTGGAATAGAAAAAGAGACCAAAGAAGAAGGAATTGAAAATAAACAGTTTAATAGCCTAATAGAGCCAGATTTTGATAAAACACTAGAAATAATGCTTCCAACCACACAAGCAATAATAAGTCACCCCTCGCATCCTGAAAGGTATGAAAACATTCCAATCTTCTTAGATTCTGGGTGTCACATTTCGTTAATAGAAAATGAGATAGCAGAAAATTTAGGACTAATTCCGGTTAAGACACAAATTTTTAGAGGAAATGGTATATTTGGATGTAAAGTAAACAGAACCATGCCTATTTACCCGGTAGACCTACATTGCCTAGATGGAGAAATAATGAGAATTTTTGTAAGAGGGGCAGATAATGTTACCACAAGAATGTGCATTCAAACAAAAAGGGCCATTGAAGAAGCAATAAGTAAAAAATACGTTCCGAAAAACTCTCTTTTTGTTGAAAAACCAGGTATTTTATTAGGCTCTGACTACTTTGGAAAAATCTTTTTGGCTGAAAATACTGAAGCAGGCTTTGGAATATTTAATACAAAATTGGGAAAAATTTTATCCGGACCTGGAAAATTAATTGATGAAAAAATGCAAAAAGTAATTGGAGCGCTTTCTAAAGAAAATGAACAAAAGGAATTCCATAAATACTGGGAACTTGAAGGCATAGGTATCCACGAAAATCCAGTACAGAATGACGACAAAGTAGCCATGGAACACTTTCAAAAAACATGTACACGAGACTCAGATGGCCGATATGTAGTGAGCTGGCCATTAAAGGATGAAAATGTAAAAATAAAAAATAACTTTTGGGGAGCCATTTCAGTACTAAAGTCCGTGCATAAAAAGTTAATGGAAACAAAAAGATTAAATAAATACAATGAAATGATTATGACACAAATTAATGAGGGAATTTTAGAAATTATTGATAATGACGGTAAAGAAAATTCTACATTGTACATTCCTCACCATCCAGTGTATAATAAAGAAAAGGATAAATTAAGAATAGTTTTTAATGCTAGTTTTAAAACAAAAGGAAGCAATTCTTTAAATGATCTACTTTACAGAGGACCCGTGTTATTACCTGAATTAGTCGGATGCCTAATGCGTTTTAGAATGAGTAAAATTGTAGCTATAGCTGATGTTCAAAAGGCGTTCCATCAAATTGCGATTGCGGAAAATCAAAGAGATCTGACCCGGTGTTTTTGGCTAAAAGATATAGAGGGAGAAGTAGTGGAAAGTAATGTGATAAAATTAAGATTTAAAAGAATGGCATTCGGTGTTATAAGTGCACCTTTTCTTATGACGGCCTCTATTAATGATCATTTAGAAAAAACAAATACTAAGCTCTCTTTAGAATTAAAAAATGGGGGAATGTACGCAGATAATATATTTCTTTTTGCCAATTCAACACAAGAATTAAGGGACAAATGCGAACAATCCAAAGAAATATTTGCCCAAATTAAAATGAATTTACATGAATTTTTCTCTAACGATTTAAAAATAAATAAAGCATTTTCCGAACAGCACGAAAAGAAAATAATTAAGGTTTTGGGGATTAATTGGAATTTACAGGAGGATGAGATCTTTTTAGAATTAAGTAAAAATGAAAATTTAATAAATGAAAATATGATTTGGACCAAGAGAAAGGTGTTAAAACAACTAGCAAAGACATTTGACCCATTAGGCTATTTAATACCAGTCTCTCTCCCCAGAAAATTAATAATGCAGGAAATTTGGAAAAATGACATCGATTGGGATGAGAAACTTAGTCCTGAATTAAATAAAAAATGGAATGAATTAATGCAACAAAATAATGAAGAAAATATGAGTTTAAAAATAAAAAGAGAAACATTTTCACCGGAAGAAGAAATCGAAATACATATTTTTGTGGATGCGTCAAAGGATGCTTATTGCGCCGCAGCCTATTTGAAATGTGGAGAAAATATAAAAATAATTTTAGCAAAAAATCGACTTTCACCGTTAAAAAATAATTTGACCATACCTAGACTTGAACTTTTAGCAGCAGTTGCGGGTAAGAGACTAGTGGAATATATAAAGAATCAAATAAAAACTCCTTTCAAAAATGTGTATGTTTGGTCAGATAGTAAATGCATTCTCTATTGGATAATTTCGAGCAAATTAGAAAAATTGCCAAAATTTGTAAGGCGAAGATTGGAAGAAATTAGGGGCCAAAAAGAAATTATATGGAGATATGTTCCAACTCAAAATAACCCGGCCGATTTGGGAACCCGGGGTTGCACCATGGAAGAATTAAAAAATAATAAACTTTGGTGGGAGGGCCCAAGCTTTTTGAAGGATATGAACCAATGGCCTCCTATAGAAATGAAAGCTGAGGAAGAAAGTCAAGATGAAAATGAATTAGATAAATTAATGGCTTGTGTTTTAATGGGAGAAATTAATTTAAAAGTTAGAAACAAATGGGATGAATTAGTAACAATAGCCACATATTTTTTAAAATTTATTACAAAAATTGGAAAGAGAATTGATTTAAAAAGTGAAATTTTATGCGCTTTCAAAAATGCTGAATCAGAAGCGAAAGAAAGAAAAATAGCGCAACTATATTTATTAAGGCAGGCGCAATTGGAATTCCCACCCGATAAAAAGACACAAATTGATTATTTATTAAAGCAAGATAAGTATTCCCTTTGGAAATGTTGGGGGAGACTAGAAAATTCTGCAAGTACCCCACCAATATGGATGCCAAAAGAGTCGAAAATAGCCGAATTAATTTGCATGGAGGCCCACAGAAAATGTTTACATAGTGGATTAAGAGCCTCATTGGCCGAGTTACGTGAAAAATTTTGGATCACCAAAGGAAGAGCTTTTATGAAAAAAGTTATAGAAAAATGTGAATATTGTTCTAGATTAAAATTAAAAGCATTTGAAATTCCCCCAATGGCTCCATTACCGAAAGAAAGAGTAAATAAATCTAATCCATTTCAATTTTGTGGCATAGACTATTTTGGCCCATACAATATTCGAAAAGCAAATAAAGAAATCGGAAAAATTTATGTTGTTATTTTTGTTTGTGAATCGACACGGGCCATACATTTGGAAATGGTCAATGACCTTACAGCTAATAATTGTATAATGGCTTTACGCCGATTTTTTGCTGAATATGGGAAACCCACAAAAATTCTTTCTGATAATGGGACCCAACTAAAATTAACATCAAAAGTTGTAAAAGAAATAACAAAGTTCTCAACAAAAGAAACTATTGAATGGACATTTATCCCGTCTCTTTCTCCTCGATTTGGTGCATTTTATGAGCGAATTATTGGAATAGTAAAACCAGCAATGAAAGCTGCGACTGGTAAACGATTATTAGAGTCTGAAGAATTCCGAACGCTTTTGGCTGAAGTAAAAAAGGTAGTCAATTCTAGGCCTCTGACTTATGTGTACAATGAACCAGGGGATAATGTCGAAGTTCTTACCCCAATGAAAGCAATTCAACCTAATCGAAATAAAGAAAACTTTGATATAGATTTTGAAAGAGAAAGAAGTTGTGAAAGAGAGAAACCAGAAGAAAAATTAACCCGCATATGGAAAAATTCTAGAGAAGCGGTTGAAATGTTTTGGAAGCGTTGGAATAAAGAGTACTTGCAATATCTACGCGAGCGGGCCGACAAATACAAACACAATAAAGGAAAAAATTATGTCCCTGAAAAGGGAGAAATTGTTCTTTTACAGGATAAATCATTGCCAAAAAATTTATGGAATTTAGCCAAAATAATTGAAACAATAAAAGGAAAAGACAATATTGTAAGAGTAGCCAAAGTTCTATGTAAAGGAAAAATATTAACTAGGGCCATAGATTTGTTGTATCCACTCGAACTTAAGGCCGAATGCGAAGAAAAAATAATTGATAAAAATCAAAAAATAGGGACTAAAATGCACGAAATGAAATTAAGGACTAGAAAAAAGATAAATTATAAAGAGAGCGATTTAGAAAGTGACGTGTCAAGTGAAATAGAAATGAATCTTTGCCCATTCCTTTACGAAAGACGAAATTTCACCCCGCCAAAAATTGAAAGAATTGATCCAAATAAAAATAGAATATTTACAAATAAACAAAAATTTAATTGGGAAAAAGAAGGGCAGAGTTTAGCTAGTAAAATACAAGAGGAAATAAAAGAGATACCCGAAATTGAAAGTAAATTGGAGTCAATAACTGAAGAAATATATGGGATAAAAAATAAAATAAATTTAATTGAACCATTAAAAGAGGAAATAAATAAATTAAAATTGGAAAATAATAATTTAAAACAAGATTATGACAATTTAAAAATATTAGCGGAAAGAAACAGAAATGATATGAATAGGTTAATTGCGGATATTTATAAGTCGCCAGAAAAGATGAATACAAAATGCCAAAACTCGAAAAAACAAAATTCCCGCAAAAATTCAAAAAATAAATTCCTGAACACTTCTGTCTTTTTAATGTCTCTGGTACTAATTCTTTTTATATTAATGGGGAGAAGCGTTGGAGCACCGTGCCAAAAAGGACAAAGGAATGTTTTAGTCAAGTCGCAAACGTGCGCAACCAACGGGTTAAAAATAATGAAAGCACCCGATGGGAATTTTTGTTGGGAAATAATTAATTGTGATTATTCTAAAAAGGAACATTTTGAGTCTGAAAACTGTAATGTACCTTGTAAATGCCCACAATGGACCGAAACATGTTCCTTTTATAATGGCCCCAGTACTAAAAATTCAACAATAAAAAATAAAAATGTTCAAAAGATTTTGGAAAGTTTGGCTTTAGAAAAATGTGAGAAAATTGAAAATTGTGGGCCCCTAAAATTAATAGAAGTGAATCAAATACAATTATTTGACAATTCTCTCCATATAATAAAGGAAATGAAAATTGAAGAAAAACAAGCACTACCCGAAGAATATGAATGTATAGGAACCGGACCCATTACAGGCTCCCCTAAATATTGTTTAGACCATATCTGTGAGCTACATGGAACAAAATTTTGTTATTACCCAGGAAATGAAATTTCTCTCCTAGTAAATGATAATGGAAATATAGCTTTGAAGGCTTGGGGTCGTGTAAAAATAAAAGTTAGGGGATTTCTTGAAAGAAAAGAAAATTTAAAATGTGAAAAATGTCATGTTGAATGTCACAAAGAGGGAGTAAAAATATTTTCACAAGAAGAGATAGGAAGTGTAGAGATATGTGTAAAAAATGATCGATGCGCGCTCTTTCCCCACCCAAAATTGGAAGAATTAATTCCATTATCAAAAGAAATATTGGTTTCAAATTATGAAATTAAAATTAAATTTTGGAGATACGGAGAATTAGTAAAAGAATCTGGGATAAATTGTGAAGCTAAAGTAATTTGTGAAATTATAAAATGTAATATTTGTATAGAATTGCTTAAAAATCCACAATGTGCTTCAAAAACTGCTATAATATTGTTCGCAATAATTTTCTATATATTCTTTTCAATAATAATGACTGTTTTTCGTGTGATTGTGTTTGGATTCAGAGGGGCATTTTGCTTATTAAATTTTAAATTTCGATTAATGCGATGGATTTATAGAAAATATAATATAAAGAGTAATCGGGGCAAAAATGAGGAAAGTGAACTAAAATTAATAAAAGCCAAAAGGGAAATAAATCCGATAAAATTAACAATAGTATTAATATTTTTGACCATTCCCGAAAGTCTTCAATTAACCACTATTACCGCTCAGGAAGAAAAATGTGTTGTAAATAAAAATAAAGAGCGGACATGCTTATTTGAAAAAGTGATTGAGTTAAATTTTCTACCTAGGGAACAAGAAATCAAAATATTATTTGAGGATCACGCTAACAGACCAGCAGGAATGATAAATTTAAAAATATTAAACGCGGAAGCACGCTGCGCAAAGAAAACAAAATTTTTTACAAGAGAATATGAAATGAATGTAATGAGTGTTAAGAGATGCCCAGAAACAGGAAGTTGTAAAGGTAATAAATGCGCGGAAATTAAAGTAAATGAAACAATATTAGAATTAGAAGCAGTCCAAAACTTTCCGGGGATTACAGGTTGTGTCGAAGGTATGAATAATTGGCCAATGACAGGATGTTTCTATGCTACAGCTCCATGCACTTTTTATAGTTAGTTGGAACATTAGCCCTGGCGAGCGCGGAGAAAGCAGATATTTGGATAAAAACAAAAACAAATGAAACAAAATTCGGAGAAATAAATTTACCGAGCATATTGGACACGCTTTCTTTCTTTTTTAACCCTCTGCACATCTTAATTTTTATTGCAACAATAATTTCCTTACTTCTACTAATCAACTGCATCCTACCAATACTCTTTCGCTTAATTCTAATTTCTGTCTACAAATTTTGTTTCCGCCGGAGTGTCGGGACTGGCCCGACTTAATGATGTTTCATAATATTATATTTTTAATATTTTTTAACAAAATTCCAATTTCTATTTTTATTATTATTTCATAATCTTTCCGATGATTCTTTTCATGTTTCTTCCCAAATAATTCATATTTTTGATATTCCAACTTAATCATACTTTTAAAACAATTCTTGTTTTCACCCTTCTTTAAAAGCAAATTCTAATGCCCCAAAAATATCTTTTTCCTCTTCACTTTTAATTTTAAGAATAAAAATCTTCCCCCAAAAAAATTATTAAAACTTTTAAACTTTGAGAATAAATATTAAAATTTTACGTCTTTTCGAATTTATTTTAAGTCGAAATTTATTAATTTCGACATTCGACTTACTTAAAGAAAATTAACTCACATTTAGAGATTTGTTCGTTAACCTCCTTCAATTCTTTGTCCATATTCAATAAATAATCTCCGACAATTCTTTAATTAAAATCTAAAAGATAAGGAAAACCAAAGCTAAAAAAAAATAAAACAATTTAAATCAAAATTTTAAAATTCAAAAAATTCTTGTGACTGAGTCCAACTAATCGCAACCAACTCAAAAATTTGCTGAGACTCAAAGGAAAACTATTCAAGTAAACATATTTCGCCAAACTCCCATTTTGCCAATAAGTGTAAAAATTTACTTTTGTCATCAAGGCCTTGTTGACAAAATTTAAAGTTTTACTGTTATTGGCAAAATATGTTTTGGCATAATGTATAATTAGGAAATAATCGTTTTCTCTGTTGTCTCATCTCCACACTCTTTTCATAAACACCCCGTTTATTCGCAACTCACCTCTGTCTTTTTGTCCCGTTTAGTCGCGGCTATGTACCACTCTTTTCCCAAAATACGTTGTTTAGTCGCGAAAAGAGAAGCGCCATCAAATCAATAGTTAGAGCTATTTTCTCCCTCTTTTTCTCTATTTTCTCTTTCCTCTTGTTCTATGTTCAACTTCTTCTTCTCTTCCCTCATTTCTAAAAGTCCTCTAAAGTCTCGTTGATTTTCTTAAGGTACAACCCAAATCGGCGCGCAGCCATAACGGCGCCAAGCCATAACTTGCTTCAATCTCTCCGAATCTTACCAAATTTAGTATTAAACGATTCCTCTCATCGAGCTAATGAGATTGGTATCAAAAATGATAAGGGTCAGAAATTTTCCAGCAAGTTATGGCTTTGCGCCGTTATGGCCGCGCGCCGATTTGGGCGTGTCCCTTTTCTTAAATAAATTTTTTTAATAACCGCTCATTCTTCAATTTTTTTTTCTTCTAGGAAGGGAGGTACTTTTTGCCTAAAAAATGAGTAATCTCAACTCGCTAAACTGGTTTTGGTCTGAACAATTTTGGTTACCCGAAAATGTTACTTGGTCAGATTTACGTTCCAAAAATGGAATCCAATACCCACAATTTCACGAATTTGGCTATACTTTGCTTATTGGGATTTTAATTACTTTGCTGAGAATACTGGTTGAAGCTTTTATTTTTGTTCCTGTTGGCTATCTTTCTGGTTGGATGGATAATAAAAAGGTTTGCTTTTGTGGGGGGAGGAGGGGGGGTTGGTTCAATCCTTTTAATTAGTGAATTGATAGACTCTGGGTTAAGGAGGGTGAACACGTTTTTCTCTCAACTTGCTTAAGGTCGGGGTCATTCACAAGGTCTGGGTCAATCATAGCCCTAGACCCTTCAATAATTTCTGTCTTCAAATGAATTCAATCGAGTTGAAAAGCATGGGCCTGTTTTTGGGTTCCGGGTTTGATTTATTATCCTGGGCCTGTAGTCCAGGAAAAACCCAGGAAGGTCAAAAATTGCCTGGGCCTAAACTCTGGGTACAGGAAAAACCCAAACCTTGATCCAGACTCGGGCCGATCTCTAAGGCCATCCAAACATTATCAAGGCTTCTGTTTCTCAGAAACTGTTTAAGCCTGTGAATAATTTCGAGCTAGTTTACCAACCCAAACTTTTCCCATTTTTTACATAATTTCAGGACACTCTTCTACAACGAATCCACTCGCATTTATTTTTTGGTTTTGCCGGTCGTAGCAAATTCAAACGGGTTTCAGAGACTGCATGGCGTTTTACTTATTATTCCTGTATTTGTATTGCTGGTTTTTACATTCTTCGTGATCAACCACAATTTACTTTTATTGCTGAAAGTTTCAGGAATTGGCCTAATCATCATTTGCCAACGTAATTTTTTTAAAGTTTTTTCTCAAATGCGAATTTTTTGGGGTCTCAGGCAGGGCCGTAGCCAAAGTATTTTTTCGCGGGGGGCCTAGGGAGTTTATCGGTTCGGAAGCAAACTTCGAAGTTTTCAGAATCTTTAACTCTTTTAGAATAAATTTTGTCATCTATCCTGAATATAATCAAGTCTAACGCATTTTAATGTTAATAGTAGAGTTTATAATTAAGCTTATAAAAGTTGGATCAAGACAGACACTTGGACAAGGAAAATTTTTCGGCGGATGGCTGGGTCTTCGACGTAAACTTGGCTCGCGATAATTGGGGAGCTTATAGTTAGGCTTATAAAAGTTGGATCAAGTTGGTCAATGAAAATTTTTGAGACGAAGTGAGGGGGTGCTGGTTTTTAACGTAGGCTCGGCTTGCGATGACTGTCCTGCCTTCCATTTCAAATATCTAGCTTCTTATTATATTCGTCCTAAATTTATATGCTTTTCAGCCCCGTTTGGTGGTATTATGTTATTCAAACTGGATTTTATTGGTCATTGATCTTCAGGTTTATTTTACTGTTTTTTTTCAAAATTTTTACATTTCCCTCATTTTAAGCATTTTGACTTTTGATGTAAAAAGATCAGATCACATTGAAATGGCTTTGCACCATATGGCTACGATTATTTTATTGGCTATGAGTTTCACCGTAAATTTTGTACGATTTGGATCCATGATTCTTTTGATCCATGACTGTGCGGATATTTTTTTGTAGGGTTTTTTAAATTTTTTTGGGGATTTTATTTTGGATCTTTTCGTTCCGATCCTCATGTTTCGTCTGATTAAGTGTCCTATCCGTTTCTGGTTTTTTATCAGTTCTTCCAAGGCGGTCAGGTTCTGATTAATTGCCTAAGATCTTTTAAGAACTGTTTGGAGTAGCTCTGGTTTGGTTTATGAGTCCAGTCAACTTTTATTAGTTCATTGAATTTTTATAAGTTCAATGACATAAGTCCAGTGAACTTTTTTGAGTCTAATAACCAGCCTCATAGAGCTTCATTGAACTCATAAACTTTTAGTAAACTCATAAAATAAACCAGAGCCGTTAGCTTATCATGGCACCGAAAAAAACATCGATAAAGAATTTTAATTCAGACCACCATATTTTCATTAAAAATTATCTTTTTTAGAGAACTTGGAAAGCTATTTCGCTATGCTGGTTGGGACAAAGCTGTAACCATTGACTTTAGTGTTTTTATGTTTGTTTGGATATCAACTCGACTTTTTTATTTTCCATTTGTAATGCTTCGGTGTATGATTTTTGATGGACCAACATTAATACAGGAATCTTATCGGTTTGTATTTTTTAGGAATTTTTTAAAAAATATTTTTGGGGTTTCCTAGGCTTGGGATTGATATTTTATATTTTTACCGAAATGATTTTTGACCTAATTTAAATTTTTTTGGATTTTTAAGATATTTTTCAAAAATAATTTTGGGGTGTCCAAGGGGCAGCCCAAAACGGCGCGGGCCAAACGGCAAAAAAATTTTCCATAAGCTATTGTCACGGGATGGACAGGTTTAGCTCGAACGCCGTTTTGGGCGTGACCGTGTCCAAGGCTTTAGTTGATATTCGATGATTTTTTGCTGTTTTTAAATGTTGATCAAAACGAGTGTTGAACTGATTTAAATTTTTTTCAATTCGACTATTTTCATAAAATATTTTTGGGTTCTAAGGTTTAAGGAGGTGTTCAATGGTTTTCTGTGTTTTTGTAATTTTGACCGAAATGAGTCTTTATCGCATTTAAATTTTTTTGAATTTTATTAGATTTTTAAATAATTTTTTTAAATTTTTTATAGTTGGGGAAATTTATTACAACGACCAATTATTCCACGTGTTTTCCTCTTAATTTTGTGCTTTCTGCTAATTCTTCACTTCTTTTGGACTTATATTTTACTTAAAATTGCAATTAAATCGGTAAATAATGGTGTTGATGATATTCGGGAAGTTAGTGATGGGGAAGAAGAAGGAGGTGGAGGAGAAGGAGATTCGAGTTTGTTAAAAACTAAAAAGACTGAGTGAAAGAATTTTGTGAAAAGGTTTTATTTTTTGAACGGAAAGTTTTTTAGGAGATAGAAATTTTTTGACTTTTTAATTTTTGTCCGCAAATTTTTTTGTCCGCAAGAAATTTTTTTTCCAAAATTATTTGAAGGGGTTGCGTCATGAATATTTTTAGGGACAAATTAAGTGAGGTTGTTATGGTGCTCCATAAAAATTAAACAAACCTTGGATTTATTTAAAAATGTGAAAAGAGTGGGTGAAAGATGAGGTCTTTAGCTATGGGAAAGATGAGGGTATTGATTTGTCCGCAAAAAGTTGTCCGCAAATTTTTTTGCGGACATTTTTTGCGCATTTTTTTGGTTTTTAATGAATTATTAAATTTTTTGGGTTTATTAAAAATCTAGGATGTGAAAATAAAACCTTTTTAAATGCCCCAATGAGTCTGAAGGCAAGGGAAAAAATGGGTGTTGATTTGTCCGCAAATTTTTGTCCGCAAAAATTTGAAATTTTTTCTGACGCTTTTTAAGTGCAATTGATTTGTCCGCAAAAATTTATTCGCAAGTCTCTATTGTTTTAAGCCCTTCCTAAATATCCATAAAAATTTTATTTGCAAAGTAAAAATAAGGCAGTTGATTTGTCCGCAAGTTTTTTGTCCGCAAAAATTTGAAGTTTTCTGACGCAACCTTATATTATATTTAATAAATTATATATCCTCGAATTCTATATTTTTGAAATTAATTATTGCACAAAACTAATTTTGCATTAATTATGTACTCTTTTTTGTTAAAATTTTTTTCTTTTTTTTTGCTTCTTAATTTGCTAAAAAAAGTGCTTGACTAATAAAAAGTTAATTAATTTATTTTTTTAAAATTTTTATGAAATTTGGTTTTTTGACCAAAGAAAAATTTTTTCTGTTCATTTTTCATTGTTTTCTAATTTTAAATTTATTTTTTTGTGAAAATTAAAATTGTTTTCCACCAAAAGGGTTCGAACCTTTGACCCCCCTAGTGTGAAAATGGGAACTTTCCAACTACCCAAACTATACAAGTTTGGATAAAGTGATGGGGTAAGGAAGGGGGATTTCTTGACAAATTAGTAAGCATTATGGGGATGTAGAAAATTTTGATTTTGGGGAAAATGTAATTTAATCGATTGTGGGACCAAATGTCACTCATTTGTCAGTTGGTTTTTGGGACGAAATGTCATTTTTTGGCAAATTAAAAAAAATTTTCCCTCTTTTTCAATGCCACAGCGAACGAATTATTAAATAAATTTTTTTACAAAAAAACTAAATCGATTTTTATAATCGTTCGATGGGAAATAGTGTAAATTTCTTCCTTTGTTTGTTGGTGGTGGAAAACAATTTTAATTCTATTTTAATTTTTCTTTTTTTCAGGAAATTTTACAAATTTAAATTTTGAAATTTTAAAGAATTTGACTTCAGTATGGCGGTGAATGTGAACATCCAAAACGAGGTTAAAATTTTAAGTATAAAAATATTAAGTGAATTTTTGGTGGAAGGGTTTGGGTAAAAGTTATGGGGTTAGGAGTTCTAGGAAATACTAGTTCAGTTTGAGTGCCCTCATTTTTCCCTCCAATTTTTTAGGCGTCTTTATTGCTAGTTTATCTTTCTTATTTTGTTTTAAAATAAGGGGGACCTAACAAAAAAAAAGTATTCCATGATTTTTTTTGTTTTTCAGCTTGCAATAATCAAGCAAGATGCTATGCTGGTTCGTAATGCAGTCATCTTGTTGGAAAACGAAAAGGTTTATTTTTAGAGTATTTTTTTTATTTTAAAATTGTATTTTTTCAGGAAAGTTTGCGTAAGGCTATTCGCAAGTTGAAGGTTTTTTTAATTCTTAATGGGTTTGATGGGATCTCTATTCGGAAACCTCATAAAATAGCCCAATAATTAAATACTCCCCAACTTAAAATATCTTTTAAAAATTTTAGTTGGCCGTTGGGTGGTGTAGTTACCAAGACGGTACCCTCAATTTAGCATACACCTCATAATAGGGTCTAAGGGCGTAACCAGGGGGAGATTAGACAAGATGGCCGATGCGTATATTGTGGCTATGCCCTAGATAAATTCCAAAAAAAGTTTCTAAATTGAGTCAGTGAGTCTTCGAAGGGGCCCCACTAATCCAAACTTTACTAAAAAAAAATTTTTTTTAAGCTTGAAAATGGCCGTATGAAGCTTAAAATTAAAACTTTAAATGAAAAAGTTGGCAAATTGACAAATGAAAAGCTTGTTGATGTTGACGATGGGCGAGCTCCAGAATCTGAATATGACTATGACGATCTTAATCGAGACTTTTATTTGATTGGAGGAATACATGGTTTCTTTTTAAAAATTTTTTTAGGTTTAAGGGAGGGGAATCAGGCTGGGTTTAGGAATTAGGTTTGTGTTTAGGGGTGAAAGTAGCTCAGGTAGTCCTGAGGGGGGGGGGTGTTAGTCGGTAGACTGTCGGCTCACTTGCCTCATGACAGATTTTATTGACGTTGATTTTTTCCTTCTTGAACGATTTCTTTTTCCAACAACATAACTTTTACGTAGACCTCCAAACAAACCAGGACCTTCTACTTATAGCCATAATAACTGCTAGATTGTCTTAGGATCTGAGCTTTCCCTAAGCTTAACTTTAGAACACCTGGAAGAGAAATCCCGTTTTTATTAAACGTTTTTAATGTTATCCAACTGATTCTAATTTTTTCATTAAATATTTTGGGTCCTATTTTTGTCTCCTTGATTTTTGATTTTTTTTTCTAATTTTGTTCTGATTTTCTTCTGACTTAAGGGGATTTAATTTCTAAATTTATTTTTCCTAATTTATAAAATTTCCCCTTTCAATTTTAGACCCATTAAGTCTTCGTTTTGAAGTTACTATTAGAGACAAGGAAGGTATTGAACATAAATCTGCTGAGCGTTTTTATTGGTATAAAATGGCTGAAAAGTTTGGGGATGAGGAATGTAAGAAGAAATTGATGCAGGCACCAAATGTTCAAACTGCTGAGGAAGCTGTTAAGAATATTCAAAAGTTTGACAGCAAAGTTTGGGATGAGGTTTTGTTTGTTGTTTTTTTTATTTTCATTATAAAAACAGAATTCTGATTTTTGGGAATCGAAAATTCTGATTTTTATTTTTCTGATTTTTATTCTGATTTTTATTTTTCTGATTTTTATTCTGATTTTTAAGAAACAGAATTCTGATTTTAGGGAATCGAAAATTCTGGTTTTTAGCAATCAGAATTCTGATTTTTAACATAGCAAATTCTGGTTTTTAAAAAATCAGAATTATCTCAATTCTGGTTTTAATACACAATAATTCTGATTTTTAAACAAAATTTCTGGTTTTTAAGAATCTGAATTAATATTTTAATTCTAGTAAATCAGAATTGCGATTTGAAATGTATGTATTCTTGTTTTAAAGAATCAGAGTCTCGTGGTTTTTAGAAATCAGAATTGTTTAAAAAGTCTCAGAATTCTGGTTTTTAATACTAAAAACTTTTCTGATGCGTCTGGATTCTGAAATTCTGTTTTAAAAATCAGAATTACGGTTTGAAAAATCAGAATTCTGATTTTTTAATTAGTGTCTGGGGTTTTAAAAATCAGAATTTTGGTTTCGAACGTCAGAATTTCGGTTTTTAATACGGGGATTCTGGGTTGATAAATAACCATTCAAGCTTTTAAAAAATCACATCTGGATTCTGATTTTGAAAGGGGAGGGGTTTGAGACATTAGAAGAATTCCTGTTTTTAAGGCCAGAATTCTGTTCTGATAACTCTAGACTTTGATTTCAAAAATCAAGAATTCTGATTTTTAATAATCACATTTTTAAGGTTAAACATGACATTTGGGAAGAAGGACAGCGTTTAAAACTTGACCAAGTTCGTTGGATATGTAATCTTCTTGTGCTTACAAAGACGACTTATTTGGCTGTAGCTTCGGAGGATAAGGTATTTTTGAAATTTAAAATTCAAAAAAAAAATTTTTTTTCCAAGTTTTTCGGCACTGGTTGGCGTAAAAACCGTGATGAATCCAACAAGCCAGTCTTTTGGGATGGCGAGAATGAAGGAGGGAAAATTTTGATGAATTTGCGTCATGAGTTGAAGAAAACACATCAATTTAATGGACCACAGGAGGAAGAGGTTTTTAATTTTTAAATCAGAAATTCTGGTTCTGAAAAATCAGAAAAAGTAAATATTCTTGTTTATAAAATCAGAATTTCTGATTTTTCATGTTTCTACCTTATAAACAAGAATATTTACTTTTTCTGATTTTTCAGAACCAGAATTTCTGATTTAAAAATTAAAAACCTCTTCCTCCTGTGGTCCATTAAATTGATGTGTTTTCTTCAACTCATGACGCAAATTCATCAAAATTTTCCCTCCTTCATTCTCGCCATCCCAAAAGACTGGCTTGTTGGATTCATCACGGTTTTTACGCCAACCAGTGCCGAAAAACTTGGAAAAAAAATTTTTTTTTTGAATTTTAAATTTCAAAAATACCTTATCCTCCGAAGCTACAGCCAAATAAGTCGTCTTTGTAAGCACAAGAAGATTACATATCCAACGAACTTGGTCAAGTTTTAAACGCTGTCCTTCTTCCCAAATGTCATGTTTAACCTTAAAAATGTGATTATTAAAAATCAGAATTCTTGATTTTTGAAATCAAAGTCTAGAGTTATCAGAACAGAATTCTGGCCTTAAAAACAGGAATTCTTCTAATGTCTCAAACCCCTCCCCTTTCAAAATCAGAATCCAGATGTGATTTTTTAAAAGCTTGAATGGTTATTTATCAACCCAGAATCCCCGTATTAAAAACCGAAATTCTGACGTTCGAAACCAAAATTCTGATTTTTAAAACCCCAGACACTAATTAAAAAATCAGAATTCTGATTTTTCAAACCGTAATTCTGATTTTTAAAACAGAATTTCAGAATCCAGACGCATCAGAAAAGTTTTTAGTATTAAAAACCAGAATTCTGAGACTTTTTAAACAATTCTGATTTCTAAAAACCACGAGACTCTGATTCTTTAAAACAAGAATACATACATTTCAAATCGCAATTCTGATTTACTAGAATTAAAATATTAATTCAGATTCTTAAAAACCAGAAATTTTGTTTAAAAATCAGAATTATTGTGTATTAAAACCAGAATTGAGATAATTCTGATTTTTTAAAAACCAGAATTTGCTATGTTAAAAATCAGAATTCTGATTGCTAAAAACCAGAATTTTCGATTCCCTAAAATCAGAATTCTGTTTCTTAAAAATCAGAATAAAAATCAGAAAAATAAAAATCAGAATAAAAATCAGAAAAATAAAAATCAGAATTTTCGATTCCCAAAAATCAGAATTCTGTTTTTATAATGAAAATAAAAAAAACAACAAACAAAACCTCATCCCAAACTTTGCTGTCAAACTTTTGAATATTCTTAACAGCTTCCTCAGCAGTTTGAACATTTGGTGCCTGCATCAATTTCTTCTTACATTCCTCATCCCCAAACTTTTCAGCCATTTTATACCAATAAAAACGCTCAGCAGATTTATGTTCAATACCTTCCTTGTCTCTAATAGTAACTTCAAAACGAAGACTTAATGGGTCTAAAATTGAAAGGGGAAATTTTATAAATTAGGAAAAATAAATTTAGAAATTAAATCCCCTTAAGTCAGAAGAAAATCAGAACAAAATTAGAAAAAAAAATCAAAAATCAAGGAGACAAAAATAGGCTTAACTTTAGAACACCTGGAAGAGAAATCCCGTTTTTATTAAACGTTTTTAATGTTATCCAACTGATTCTAATTTTTTCATTAAATATTTTGGGTCCTATTTTTGTCTCCTTGATTTTTGATTTTTTTTTCTAATTTTGTTCTGATTTTCTTCTGACTTAAGGGGATTTAATTTCTAAATTTATTTTTCCTAATTTATAAAATTTCCCCTTTCAATTTTAGACCCATTAAGTCTTCGTTTTGAAGTTACTATTAGAGACAAGGAAGGTATTGAACATAAATCTGCTGAGCGTTTTTATTGGTATAAAATGGCTGAAAAGTTTGGGGATGAGGAATGTAAGAAGAAATTGATGCAGGCACCAAATGTTCAAACTGCTGAGGAAGCTGTTAAGAATATTCAAAAGTTTGACAGCAAAGTTTGGGATGAGGTTTTGTTTGTTGTTTTTTTTATTTTCATTATAAAAACAGAATTCTGATTTTTGGGAATCGAAAATTCTGATTTTTATTTTTCTGATTTTTATTCTGATTTTTATTTTTCTGATTTTTATTCTGATTTTTAAGAAACAGAATTCTGATTTTAGGGAATCGAAAATTCTGGTTTTTAGCAATCAGAATTCTGATTTTTAACATAGCAAATTCTGGTTTTTAAAAAATCAGAATTATCTCAATTCTGGTTTTAATACACAATAATTCTGATTTTTAAACAAAATTTCTGGTTTTTAAGAATCTGAATTAATATTTTAATTCTAGTAAATCAGAATTGCGATTTGAAATGTATGTATTCTTGTTTTAAAGAATCAGAGTCTCGTGGTTTTTAGAAATCAGAATTGTTTAAAAAGTCTCAGAATTCTGGTTTTTAATACTAAAAACTTTTCTGATGCGTCTGGATTCTGAAATTCTGTTTTAAAAATCAGAATTACGGTTTGAAAAATCAGAATTCTGATTTTTTAATTAGTGTCTGGGGTTTTAAAAATCAGAATTTTGGTTTCGAACGTCAGAATTTCGGTTTTTAATACGGGGATTCTGGGTTGATAAATAACCATTCAAGCTTTTAAAAAATCACATCTGGATTCTGATTTTGAAAGGGGAGGGGTTTGAGACATTAGAAGAATTCCTGTTTTTAAGGCCAGAATTCTGTTCTGATAACTCTAGACTTTGATTTCAAAAATCAAGAATTCTGATTTTTAATAATCACATTTTTAAGGTTAAACATGACATTTGGGAAGAAGGACAGCGTTTAAAACTTGACCAAGTTCGTTGGATATGTAATCTTCTTGTGCTTACAAAGACGACTTATTTGGCTGTAGCTTCGGAGGATAAGGTATTTTTGAAATTTAAAATTCAAAAAAAAAATTTTTTTTCCAAGTTTTTCGGCACTGGTTGGCGTAAAAACCGTGATGAATCCAACAAGCCAGTCTTTTGGGATGGCGAGAATGAAGGAGGGAAAATTTTGATGAATTTGCGTCATGAGTTGAAGAAAACACATCAATTTAATGGACCACAGGAGGAAGAGGTTTTTAATTTTTAAATCAGAAATTCTGGTTCTGAAAAATCAGAAAAAGTAAATATTCTTGTTTATAAGGTAGAAACATGAAAAATCAGAAATTCTGATTTTTTTATTTCTGGTTTCAGAAGCAGAATATTTTCTGATTCTTTTTATACTCTAGAATTTCTGATTCTCATGTTCTGAATTTATAAATCAGAATTTACAATGTTTCTGATTTTTCAATTCTGATTCCTAGCCTAATTCTGATTTTCACTTTACTGATTTTTCAAAATAAGTATTTCGGATTTTTCAGAACCAGAATTTCTGATTTTTCAAACCCAGAATTTATTCTGATCTTTATATTCTGAAATTAAAACCAGAAATAAAAAAATCAGAATTTCTGATTTTTCATGTTTCTACCTTATAAACAAGAATATTTACTTTTTCTGATTTTTCAGAACCAGAATTTCTGATTTAAAAATTAAAAACCTCTTCCTCCTGTGGTCCATTAAATTGATGTGTTTTCTTCAACTCATGACGCAAATTCATCAAAATTTTCCCTCCTTCATTCTCGCCATCCCAAAAGACTGGCTTGTTGGATTCATCACGGTTTTTACGCCAACCAGTGCCGAAAAACTTGGAAAAAAAATTTTTTTTTTGAATTTTAAATTTCAAAAATACCTTATCCTCCGAAGCTACAGCCAAATAAGTCGTCTTTGTAAGCACAAGAAGATTACATATCCAACGAACTTGGTCAAGTTTTAAACGCTGTCCTTCTTCCCAAATGTCATGTTTAACCTTAAAAATGTGATTATTAAAAATCAGAATTCTTGATTTTTGAAATCAAAGTCTAGAGTTATCAGAACAGAATTCTGGCCTTAAAAACAGGAATTCTTCTAATGTCTCAAACCCCTCCCCTTTCAAAATCAGAATCCAGATGTGATTTTTTAAAAGCTTGAATGGTTATTTATCAACCCAGAATCCCCGTATTAAAAACCGAAATTCTGACGTTCGAAACCAAAATTCTGATTTTTAAAACCCCAGACACTAATTAAAAAATCAGAATTCTGATTTTTCAAACCGTAATTCTGATTTTTAAAACAGAATTTCAGAATCCAGACGCATCAGAAAAGTTTTTAGTATTAAAAACCAGAATTCTGAGACTTTTTAAACAATTCTGATTTCTAAAAACCACGAGACTCTGATTCTTTAAAACAAGAATACATACATTTCAAATCGCAATTCTGATTTACTAGAATTAAAATATTAATTCAGATTCTTAAAAACCAGAAATTTTGTTTAAAAATCAGAATTATTGTGTATTAAAACCAGAATTGAGATAATTCTGATTTTTTAAAAACCAGAATTTGCTATGTTAAAAATCAGAATTCTGATTGCTAAAAACCAGAATTTTCGATTCCCTAAAATCAGAATTCTGTTTCTTAAAAATCAGAATAAAAATCAGAAAAATAAAAATCAGAATAAAAATCAGAAAAATAAAAATCAGAATTTTCGATTCCCAAAAATCAGAATTCTGTTTTTATAATGAAAATAAAAAAAACAACAAACAAAACCTCATCCCAAACTTTGCTGTCAAACTTTTGAATATTCTTAACAGCTTCCTCAGCAGTTTGAACATTTGGTGCCTGCATCAATTTCTTCTTACATTCCTCATCCCCAAACTTTTCAGCCATTTTATACCAATAAAAACGCTCAGCAGATTTATGTTCAATACCTTCCTTGTCTCTAATAGTAACTTCAAAACGAAGACTTAATGGGTCTAAAATTGAAAGGGGAAATTTTATAAATTAGGAAAAATAAATTTAGAAATTAAATCCCCTTAAGTCAGAAGAAAATCAGAACAAAATTAGAAAAAAAAATCAAAAATCAAGGAGACAAAAATAGGACCCAAAATATTTAATGAAAAAATTAGAATCAGTTGGATAACATTAAAAACGTTTAATAAAAACGGGATTTCTCTTCCAGGTGTTCTAAAGTTAAGCTTAGGGAAAGCTCAGATCCTAAGACAATCTAGCAGTTATTATGGCTATAAGTAGAAGGTCCTGGTTTGTTTGGAGGTCTACGTAAAAGTTATGTTGTTGGAAAAAGAAATCGTTCAAGAAGGAAAAAATCAACGTCAATAAAATCTGTCATGAGGCAAGTGAGCCGACAGTCTACCGACTAACACCCCCCCCCCTCAGGACTACCTGAGCTACTTTCACCCCTAAACACAAACCTAATTCCTAAACCCAGCCTGATTCCCCTCCCTTAAACCTAAAAAAATTTTTAAAAAGAAACCATGTATTCCTCCAATCAAATAAAAGTCTCGATTAAGATCGTCATAGTCATATTCAGATTCTGGAGCTCGCCCATCGTCAACATCAACAAGCTTTTCATTTGTCAATTTGCCAACTTTTTCATTTAAAGTTTTAATTTTAAGCTTCATACGGCCATTTTCAAGCTTAAAAAAAATTTTTTTTTAGTAAAGTTTGGATTAGTGGGGCCCCTTCGAAGACTCACTGACTCAATTTAGAAACTTTTTTTGGAATTTATCTAGGGCATAGCCACAATATACGCATCGGCCATCTTGTCTAATCTCCCCCTGGTTACGCCCTTAGACCCTATTATGAGGTGTATGCTAAATTGAGGGTACCGTCTTGGTAACTACACCACCCAACGGCCAACTAAAATTTTTAAAAGATATTTTAAGTTGGGGAGTATTTAATTATTGGGCTATTTTATGAGGTTTCCGAATAGAGATCCCATCAAACCCATTAAGAATTAAAAAAACCTTCAACTTGCGAATAGCCTTACGCAAACTTTCCTGAAAAAATACAATTTTAAAATAAAAAAAATACTCTAAAAATAAACCTTTTCGTTTTCCAACAAGATGACTGCATTACGAACCAGCATAGCATCTTGCTTGATTATTGCAAGCTGAAAAACAAAAAAAATCATGGAATACTTTTTTTTTGTTAGGTCCCCCTTATTTTAAAACAAAATAAGAAAGATAAACTAGCAATAAAGACGCCTAAAAAATTGGAGGGAAAAATGAGGGCACTCAAACTGAACTAGTATTTCCTAGAACTCCTAACCCCATAACTTTTACCCAAACCCTTCCACCAAAAATTCACTTAATATTTTTATACTTAAAATTTTAACCTCGTTTTGGATGTTCACATTCACCGCCATACTGAAGTCAAATTCTTTAAAATTTCAAAATTTAAATTTGTAAAATTTCCTGAAAAAAAGAAAAATTAAAATAGAATTAAAATTGTTTTCCACCACCAACAAACAAAGGAAGAAATTTACACTATTTCCCATCGAACGATTATAAAAATCGATTTAGTTTTTTTGTAAAAAAATTTATTTAATAATTCGTTCGCTGTGGCATTGAAAAAGAGGGAAAATTTTTTTTAATTTGCCAAAAAATGACATTTCGTCCCAAAAACCAACTGACAAATGAGTGACATTTGGTCCCACAATCGATTAAATTACATTTTCCCCAAAATCAAAATTTTCTACATCCCCATAATGCTTACTAATTTGTCAAGAAATCCCCCTTCCTTACCCCATCACTTTATCCAAACTTGTATAGTTTGGGTAGTTGGAAAGTTCCCATTTTCACACTAGGGGGGTCAAAGGTTCGAACCCTTTTGGTGGTCTTCCTTTGTTTGTTGGTGGTGGAAAACAATTTTAATTCTATTTTAATTTTTCTTTTTTTCAGGAAATTTTACAAATTTAAATTTTGAAATTTTAAAGAATTTGACTTCAGTATGGCGGTGAATGTGAACATCCAAAACGAGGTTAAAATTTTAAGTATAAAAATATTAAGTGAATTTTTGGTGGAAGGGTTTGGGTAAAAGTTATGGGGTTAGGAGTTCTAGGAAATACTAGTTCAGTTTGAGTGCCCTCATTTTTCCCTCCAATTTTTTAGGCGTCTTTATTGCTAGTTTATCTTTCTTATTTTGTTTTAAAATAAGGGGGACCTAACAAAAAAAAAGTATTCCATGATTTTTTTTGTTTTTCAGCTTGCAATAATCAAGCAAGATGCTATGCTGGTTCGTAATGCAGTCATCTTGTTGGAAAACGAAAAGGTTTATTTTTAGAGTATTTTTTTTATTTTAAAATTGTATTTTTTCAGGAAAGTTTGCGTAAGGCTATTCGCAAGTTGAAGGTTTTTTTAATTCTTAATGGGTTTGATGGGATCTCTATTCGGAAACCTCATAAAATAGCCCAATAATTAAATACTCCCCAACTTAAAATATCTTTTAAAAATTTTAGTTGGCCGTTGGGTGGTGTAGTTACCAAGACGGTACCCTCAATTTAGCATACACCTCATAATAGGGTCTAAGGGCGTAACCAGGGGGAGATTAGACAAGATGGCCGATGCGTATATTGTGGCTATGCCCTAGATAAATTCCAAAAAAAGTTTCTAAATTGAGTCAGTGAGTCTTCGAAGGGGCCCCACTAATCCAAACTTTACTAAAAAAAAATTTTTTTTAAGCTTGAAAATGGCCGTATGAAGCTTAAAATTAAAACTTTAAATGAAAAAGTTGGCAAATTGACAAATGAAAAGCTTGTTGATGTTGACGATGGGCGAGCTCCAGAATCTGAATATGACTATGACGATCTTAATCGAGACTTTTATTTGATTGGAGGAATACATGGTTTCTTTTTAAAAATTTTTTTAGGTTTAAGGGAGGGGAATCAGGCTGGGTTTAGGAATTAGGTTTGTGTTTAGGGGTGAAAGTAGCTCAGGTAGTCCTGAGGGGGGGGGGTGTTAGTCGGTAGACTGTCGGCTCACTTGCCTCATGACAGATTTTATTGACGTTGATTTTTTCCTTCTTGAACGATTTCTTTTTCCAACAACATAACTTTTACGTAGACCTCCAAACAAACCAGGACCTTCTACTTATAGCCATAATAACTGCTAGATTGTCTTAGGATCTGAGCTTTCCCTAAGCTTAACTTTAGAACACCTGGAAGAGAAATCCCGTTTTTATTAAACGTTTTTAATGTTATCCAACTGATTCTAATTTTTTCATTAAATATTTTGGGTCCTATTTTTGTCTCCTTGATTTTTGATTTTTTTTTCTAATTTTGTTCTGATTTTCTTCTGACTTAAGGGGATTTAATTTCTAAATTTATTTTTCCTAATTTATAAAATTTCCCCTTTCAATTTTAGACCCATTAAGTCTTCGTTTTGAAGTTACTATTAGAGACAAGGAAGGTATTGAACATAAATCTGCTGAGCGTTTTTATTGGTATAAAATGGCTGAAAAGTTTGGGGATGAGGAATGTAAGAAGAAATTGATGCAGGCACCAAATGTTCAAACTGCTGAGGAAGCTGTTAAGAATATTCAAAAGTTTGACAGCAAAGTTTGGGATGAGGTTTTGTTTGTTGTTTTTTTTATTTTCATTATAAAAACAGAATTCTGATTTTTGGGAATCGAAAATTCTGATTTTTATTTTTCTGATTTTTATTCTGATTTTTATTTTTCTGATTTTTATTCTGATTTTTAAGAAACAGAATTCTGATTTTAGGGAATCGAAAATTCTGGTTTTTAGCAATCAGAATTCTGATTTTTAACATAGCAAATTCTGGTTTTTAAAAAATCAGAATTATCTCAATTCTGGTTTTAATACACAATAATTCTGATTTTTAAACAAAATTTCTGGTTTTTAAGAATCTGAATTAATATTTTAATTCTAGTAAATCAGAATTGCGATTTGAAATGTATGTATTCTTGTTTTAAAGAATCAGAGTCTCGTGGTTTTTAGAAATCAGAATTGTTTAAAAAGTCTCAGAATTCTGGTTTTTAATACTAAAAACTTTTCTGATGCGTCTGGATTCTGAAATTCTGTTTTAAAAATCAGAATTACGGTTTGAAAAATCAGAATTCTGATTTTTTAATTAGTGTCTGGGGTTTTAAAAATCAGAATTTTGGTTTCGAACGTCAGAATTTCGGTTTTTAATACGGGGATTCTGGGTTGATAAATAACCATTCAAGCTTTTAAAAAATCACATCTGGATTCTGATTTTGAAAGGGGAGGGGTTTGAGACATTAGAAGAATTCCTGTTTTTAAGGCCAGAATTCTGTTCTGATAACTCTAGACTTTGATTTCAAAAATCAAGAATTCTGATTTTTAATAATCACATTTTTAAGGTTAAACATGACATTTGGGAAGAAGGACAGCGTTTAAAACTTGACCAAGTTCGTTGGATATGTAATCTTCTTGTGCTTACAAAGACGACTTATTTGGCTGTAGCTTCGGAGGATAAGGTATTTTTGAAATTTAAAATTCAAAAAAAAAATTTTTTTTCCAAGTTTTTCGGCACTGGTTGGCGTAAAAACCGTGATGAATCCAACAAGCCAGTCTTTTGGGATGGCGAGAATGAAGGAGGGAAAATTTTGATGAATTTGCGTCATGAGTTGAAGAAAACACATCAATTTAATGGACCACAGGAGGAAGAGGTTTTTAATTTTTAAATCAGAAATTCTGGTTCTGAAAAATCAGAAAAAGTAAATATTCTTGTTTATAAGGTAGAAACATGAAAAATCAGAAATTCTGATTTTTTTATTTCTGGTTTTAATTTCAGAATATAAAGATCAGAATAAATTCTGGGTTTGAAAAATCAGAAATTCTGGTTCTGAAAAATCCGAAATACTTATTTTGAAAAATCAGTAAAGTGAAAATCAGAATTAGGCTAGGAATCAGAATTGAAAAATCAGAAACATTGTAAATTCTGATTTATAAATTCAGAACATGAGAATCAGAAATTCTAGAGTATAAAAAGAATCAGAAAATATTCTGCTTCTGAAAAATCTGTAAAATAATAAATCACAAGACCCCCCCCCCTATAAACCAAAATTGGGATTAATTCTGATTTTTTAAAATTTCACTAAAATAATTTCTAATTTTTATGTTTCAATTTTTTCTGATTTTTCTACTTGAGAAATTCTTCACAAAATATATTTTTAATTAATATGATTTAAATTTTTAAAGGAAACCAATACAAAACTTCGTGAAATGATGCGTTATGTTTGGCGTCGTATAGATCCAACAAAGCGTAATATGGCTTTAGGTGGACGTGGTTTGTCTTCTGGTGGACTTCGTGGTGTTGGACGTATTGGTGGGGGAGGAGGAAATCGTTCTGGAGGTAAAGGTCAACGTCAATAGAAGAAAAATTGTTGGAAAGGTTGGATGGAAAATTGGGGGAAAATTTTGGAGGAAAATTGAAAATGACTTTTTTGAAAAGGTTTTTTACACAAGAATTTTTTTTTCAAGTTGAACAATATTTTATGTAATTTTATTTTAAAAAATTTATTTTAAAAATTTTGAAACCGACAAAAAAATTTTAAGAAAATACACCAAACCACACAAATATTTTTATGTAAAAAATAAATAAGCGGAGAGATGGGAGAACATTTTTGGAATTTATTGAGGAAGGAATTAAATTAATTTAAAATTAAAGTAAGGGAGGGAATGTGTTGTTATTGATTTTTTAAGGATGATAGGATGTTGATAAGAAATAAAAAAATTTTTTTTGAAGGGGAAATTTTTTAAAATATTTTTGGGAAAAATTTCTTCAAAATTTCTTTAAAAAATTTTTTCCATCTAAATTCTTTACCCAAAAACAATTAAAATGTATTAATCCTCTTTGATTTTTCAATCTAAGTGTTGGAGGATTTTTAAAATTTAACTGATTTCCTTTCTCGAAAAAAATCCCCTCTTTCTCCGCTTGTTTATATAAACACGACATATACACAAAACCATTGTTGACATTATTTAAACACACCTATATATATTTGTTTTTTTAAAAAATTAAAAGTTAAGTTGACACAAAATTGTAGGCGTAATCAGAAACACATCAGATAATATTTTTAAAAATTGCGAAATTTCGGGAAAAATTTTTTTAGAAAATTTTTAAGATTAATTTTTCTGGTTACGCCTATATTATAGTAAAACCAACAAACAATTATTTTATCTTTAATTGTGTGGAACCTCTCTATTACGACACCCCTCTTAGAACAGCTTCCTTCTCGTAGTCACCTTAAATTCGGCTCTAAATTTAGGTCCAGAGGGCTGTGTTTTGGTCTGTTTGACCTCTTATTTGACTCCTCTTCCCTGGACACTTTCCCTCTTACATAAGTCAACCAAATTTCGTCCAAAGGAGTGTCTCCCTTACATCAGAAATTTTTACTCGAAGGATGTCGTTATAGAGAGATTTCACTGTCTATTTTAAAAATTTTGACTTTATTTTGAAAAAAAAATGTTACTTGGATTGATTCACCAATTTTTACTTTTATTTTTTTAAATGATAAAATGAAAAAGAGGTTGATTTGAAAGGTTTACTTATTTTTCTGCGTTTTAAAAAATAAATATTTTTTATTTTTATATATTTTTTAATGATTTAAAATGGTCAATTAAACCCCATTTTTTAAAATATTTTTAGCTTATGATTTTTCTCTTCTTGTCAATCACGCGTAAAGCCCTTGTGATTCTTTATCTTTATTTTTTTGAAGTGCTTCCATGGCTCTTTCCTAATTTCTTTTCCATTGTTTTCAATTAATTGTGTTGAAACAATGACTATTTTCAAGAGGTTTGGGATCTACGGTGGTTTTGTTTTACTTATGGTCCCAAATCCGCAAACTTTTTCTGTCCGCATTTTGTTGTCCGCAAGTTTTTTGTCCGCAAATCTTCTGTCCGCAAAAATTTTTCGTCCGCAAATTTTTTTGTCCGCAAAATTTTTTCTGTCCGCAAAAATTTTTCGTCCGCAAATTTTTTGTCCGCAAATTTTTTTGTCCGCAAATTTTTTCTGTCCGCAAGCGAATTTCATAAAAGGATGGCACAGAGTGTATAGAACAGTAGGTAAATTTAGAAAAATATTTTAGTTATACTTTTTTCAGTTTTCTATTGAAAGTCCGCAAGTTCTGTCCGCAAATTTTTCTTTAAATTTTTCTAAATTTTCTTTTAAATCTTGCGGCCAAAATTTGCGGACTTTCTGGAGAAAAATTGAAGAAAGCCTCTCTCCATTCAGTTTTATTTTTAATAATTTTAATCTTTTTATTTTTCATATTTATTATGCATGACGCGTCATATGACGTGTTATTTGTATGCACTATTTTTTAATTTTTGATGCTTTATCTTTTAATTAAATCTTTTTTATACATATATTTTTTCCCTTTTTTTATAACTCCGAAATGCTGGGCTTTTCGAAGTATTTTCCAAATTTTGGCATTTTGTCCATTTTTTTTGGAATTTTTGGCGTTTTGTCTATTAGCCCGAAATTTTTGTCCGTAGCTTTTCGGCGTTTTTTGTGCGTATTTTTCTTCTAATTATTTTTTTATTTTTTTAGAAAATGCCGCCACTATTCCATTTCAACTACAACAATGATAGACACCAAAATATATTTATTTCAACCCCAATTATTCTATTAATATTGTTGTTGTTGAGTAGAGGCAGAATGTTTTCTTTTGTTGAGGATCTAGCGGAAAAAGAGGCAAAAATAAATTTGGAAAAGGACGAGGCTGGTGAATTAAAAGGAGGTTTATTTTTTTGTTAAAGAAGTTTTATTTTGAAAAATTTTATTTTAGACAATAAATTGGAGGATGTAAAGACTGAAGAGAAGGAAGGGGAGCAGCAACAGGAATCTGAAGAGAAAAGGTTTTTAAATTGTTTTGGGTTCTACGGGCCTCCGTTTAGTTTACTATAGTTAGTTCCTATTTGTGAAAAAAATTCTTGTTGTAAATCTATTTTGTTGATATTCACAAGCGGGCCCATAGCCAGGGGAAAATTTCATCCCCTTGGCCCCCACCCTCCCCGGAAAAATCCTGGCTATGGACCTGTTCACAGGGGAGGGATTAATCGGCTCTTTTCTGTCTTGCTATCTTTTTTGGTCAGTAGAAAACACCCGCTTGATTTCTGGGTTAGGCGGAAATTTAATTCCATTCTCGAGAACTTCAAGACAGCTTATACCTTTTCAAAATTTTTAGAAGGGAAAATTTTATACTATGGCTGGGAGGAAATCCAAAACCCGACTTGGCTCTTTTTTTCTGATTCTTCTCTTAATCACAAATACTGACCTGACTCGAAACCCGATTATAAAAAAAATTGGGATATAGTGTAGTGTACCGGTGGTAAAAGTTCGGGACGTGACATATGTCATTCGATTCGTCTCGACGAGCTGAGTCGAACGGTACCACTCCCTATTTTAGGAAATGATTCTGGACCGAGTTATAGGTCCCTGAAAATCGAAAAACCATAGGGGGGAGTAAGCTCGATTTTGGGGTGAAAAATTCGAATATGCAAATTATACCTCATTCGAAAGAGCTCCTCGAGCTGAGTCGAATGACACCAAAATCAGCTTGATTGAACAAGTTTGAGTCGAGATATAGGGCTCGAAATGGTCAAAAACCATAGGGGGGATTTTGGGGTCAAAAATTCGATTCTACAAATGTTAGCTCATTCGAGAGAGCTCGTCGAGCTGAATCGAATGACACCAAAACCATCTTGATTGCACAAGTTTTGACAAAGTTACGATAGAAAAACTACCAACATAAACCTATGGGTCGTCGGCGAGGCGCTTGTGCAAGACCCCGCGCTTCGCGCGGGGTCTTGCGGCACGCGCCTCGCGGGGAGTCTACGGGCGCTGGGTCTGGGCTTGTAACATAAACCTATTCCTATCTCCCTTGCTCTGGACGTATTTGGGGCCTCCGTAGCAGCAAAAATCTCCACAGATGCCATAGGTAAGGAGCTAAAACAAACGGTCATAATTTTGTCAAATCAAGTCGGATTTTATTGATTTCGGTGTCATTCGACTCAGCTCGAGGAGCTCTTTCGAATGAGGTATAATTTGCATATTCGAATTTTTCACCCCAAAATCGAGCTTACTCCCCCCTTTGGTTTTTCGATATTCCGGGACCTATAACTCGGTCCAGAATTATTTCCTAAAATGGGGAGTGGTACCGTTCGACTCAGCTCGTCGAGTCGAATCGAATGACATATGTCACGTCCCGAACTTTTACCACCGGTACACTACACTACAGCCAAAAATTGAAAACTCGACTCTAAACCAGATCCAATTTTTTTTCACATGTCAATCCTTCCCCGTCTCTGCTTCATAACCCCTCTCAATTTTTTCAGTCATTCAACAATTTCACAAAAACAACAAGTCCCTGAATCCTCCACAAAAGCATCCTTAGAGGCATCCCTAGAATCGCCTATAGAGTCAACGTCTGCCCAACCCGAAGTTTCTTCCTCCCCAACCTCCCCAGCAACCTCAACAACCTCAACCACCACAACAACTTTGTCAATTACCTCCCAAGAAGAGGAAAGCACCCAACAACACCCCCATTCAAAACGAAATTATGCTTCTAAAGAATGTGGAGCCAAAGTTTTATATTCAAACGAGGAAGCAGAAAATAAGGGGGCAATATTAAACGACCCTGAAAGGGATGATTATATGAGGAATCCTTGTGAACGTGCACAAAATAAATTTTTAATTATTGAATTGTGTGAGATTATACAGGTTTTTCTTTTTGAATTTTTTTTTCTGGGAAAGTATGGGTAAGGAGGGAAGGAGACTAGAGGAATTTTTGTGTGATTTTCTCTTCCCAAAATTGATTCGAATATAAAATTAAGTCGAAAAAAATTAAAAAAAGAAGAACCATTTAGAGATCAGACAGGAAACAAGATCTTATGTTGCAACCCATAATTCCACTTCCTTTTTGGAAATTTTGCTTTTTTATCAAATAATGTCTGATTTTTAATTTTTGTTTATGATGTTATGTTTATGTTCTGGGAGTTTTTTCTGGCCCTTTCCTAGGCTAGTTGTACATCAGTTTTGAAGAAAAAATCATATTGAGTATCTTAAGATGTTTGAAAATGCATTGGCCTTGTTCTGTTCCCAGTTTTCATATTTTTATCGTGGAATCAATTTTTTGGGGAGAAGAAATTTTTGGAGATTTAGGATGAAATGTCTTCCCCTCACATTATTTGATTAAATAAAAAATTTTTTTCTTTTAAAGCTCAATTCTTTTGAAATTGCCAATTTTGAATTATTCTCTTCAAATCCAAAAGATTTTCGTTTATGGGGAAGTGAAAGATATCCAACACAAGAATGGATTTTAATTGGCGATTTTGAGGCACAAAATATTAGAAAATTACAATCTTTTGATGTTAAACAACAAAATACTTTGTATATTAGATTTGTTAAGGTTTGTGATTTTTTAAATTTTTTTTTGGAAATTTTTTTGAAAATTTTTTGGAAATTTTTGAAAATTTTTCGTCATTTAAAAAATCCGCAAATATTTGCGGATTTTTATTTGCGGACCCAATTTAAGTGAGATTCAATAGAGTTGGGATCAAATGTCATCCCTCATTAATTGTGTACATTTGCCCAATTAGTTTTATTTAAAAATTTTTTTAAACAAAATTTTTAAAATTAAACCAGTTCCCTACATATTTGCGGACATTTTTAAAATCCGCAAATATTTGCGGATTCTCATTTTGCGGACTTATTTGTTTTTAAAAGAATCGAAGACAAATAGAGATATACTGGAAAATTTTTGGAGATTTATACACATTTAAAGAGTTTGCCTCTCACCAATAGGTCTCACAATCAGTCAAAAAAAAATTTTTTTAATTTGAGGAGGAGGAGAGGGGTGGCTAAATTCCTCCTACGAAACTACGTTAAAGACTACGGGAAGGAAACTCAAATGCTTGTCTCCTATTTTTTAATCGTTTTGGCACATTCCTTTAAAAAAATTTTTTTAGCATTTTAAAAATCATTATTGACATTTGCGGACTCGATTTTATATTTTTAACTCTTTCCGCATATGTGAATCCGCAAATATTTTTGCGGACATTTAAAAAAAATTTAAATTTTTTTATTTAATTCTATCCATTCTTTAGTAATAATATCTCATTTGTAAGACACTCTAGTCTTAAAATTATTAAAAAGAAAATGGGTCCAAAAATGCTTGTCCGCAAAACATTTTGCGGACAAATTTTAAAATCCGCAAAAATTTTTTTTAAATTTTTATCCATATTGTAAAACACCATTTTAAGAAATTCTGGCTTGAACCCCTTAAAAATAAATCGAGTCCGCAAATGTGACTCACAAAAGCTGTGTCCGCAAATATTTGCGGACATTTTCTAAAATCCGCAAAAAAATTTTTTTTTGTTTTTTAGTTAGAATTATTAACACATTATGGAAATGAACATTTTTGTACTTTAAGTACATTTGTAGTCTATGGAACTTCAATAATTGAAGAATATGAAGCTGAAGTTGCTAGTAGTAGCACAATACAGCAACAACAATTTACTCCACAAATTGATGAAAATTTAAATAATAAAAAGGAGGAAATAAATAGTACAAATGTTACTACAATTAATGAAACAATAAAGGAATGTAGCAAGGTTTCTTTAAAAAAATTTATTTTAATTTTTTGAAGGGAAAATAGGATTTGGGGCCTTATCCCAGAAGAAGAGCGGAATTGTTTTTTTTTCATTACCTGCAAGGAAAAGAAAAATGGAGAAAGATGGAAAGAAAGAATGAGACGGATGGACACGGACAAACAAAACATGGACGGGCCAGAGGACGTCTGACCGACCCGAGTCCGTCCGTGTTTTGTCTGTCCGAGTCCGTCAATGTTTGGTTTGTCCGAGTCCGTTCGTCTCTATTTTTCCTTTCCTTGCAGGTAATGAAAAAACGATTCCGCCCTTCTTTTGGGACAGGGTCGAATTTGGGATAAAATGTCACCCATTTTTTATTTGGAAACTTTTTCTGGAAATTTTTGAGCGTAGCTTATTGGGTCATTTTATAGGTCACACTGTCATAAGTCTAAATGTCATAGTTGTCGTTGTTTTATTCAAAAAAATTTTTTTTTATAATTTTTTTTTGGATTTTGGGATCAATTGTCCCTCTCTAATCTTTCCATTTTTAGATACAAGAAGAAGAAAATCAACAAAAAATACCCAAAAATGGCCTTAAAAAGGAGGAAGAAATTAATTTTGCAGCAAAAAATGTTTCAAACGAAGCAAATAAGGAAGAAAAATTGGAAAAAGAAGAAGCAACAGGAGGTGGAAATATGTTAAAAACAATTGTAGAACAATTGGGATCAAATATAAAAAATGTAATTGGACAAGCATTTTCTAAAAATAATAATGGAAATGAGGTGGAGAGGAATAAAAAGGATGTGTTTAATAGAAGGAAAAATGTGTTGAGGTAAGGGAAAAAATTTTTTTAAATTTTCTAAAAAAGAGATTGGGATCAAGTGTCATCCCCCAAAGAATTTCTGAAAATTTTCCCTAAAATTTTTTTTTGATTTTCTAAAAATTATCGGATCAATTGTCATCTCTCAAAAATCATTTCAGATTTTTTTTTTGATTTTAAAAAAATTAAAAATTTTGTGGATGGGATGAAATGTCACCCTCAAAATAAAAAATTTTTTTCAGAATTTTTTTGGTTTTTTTCGAAATTTTTTTTTAATTTTGGATTTTTTCGAATAATTTATTTTTATATTCCCTAATTAAAATAAAATTTTTAAAAAAATTCAAAAGAAAATTTTTTTTTTAATTTTCAAAACAGGTATACCTTCACTTCTTGCCAACAATGCTTCTCAACAAAACATGCTTCAACTTTAAATTATTTAACCCTATTTTGTTGGGCATTTTTTCCAAATATTTATAGAATTATAAAACATAAACAACAATATTTGTTTGATTCAACAAAAAAATTTAATGGGGCAAATAAATTTCAAAATTATTTTCTTGACAAAGTTTTGCGTCGTCAAACATCGTCTTTTTGCCCTCTGCCTTCTTTGCCGTTAACTTGTAGCAACAGAAAGAGTGAAACAAACAATGTTGGGCAGCAAAAACAACAACAACAAAACAAGCAACAATTAAATTCTAATGTTGTGGAGAATGTTGTGGAGAATGTTGGAATGAAATTGCAACAACAACAACAAAAAGTCACGCCCACTCTTGTTGATGAGAAAGGTAAAAAAGAAACAAAATGTTTTTGTAGTGTTGCGAATATTAAAACATTAAATTAGTGAAACGAACATTAATAATAGAAATGTTTTTAGTGAGTGTTTTTGTATGTTTTTCTGTTTTAATCAACAAAAACATGTTGTTATTAATGTTCATTTCACTTGTTTTAATTAGAGCCCGGACCGTACCGTATTACGGCCGTATTTTTCGGTATTTATCGGTATTCCGTATCGGTAGTACGATACGGAATACCGACCGATAAAATTTTAAAGTTTATCGGTATTTTTCGGTATCGGTATTTATCGGTATTCCGTATCGGTAATACGGTACGGAAAAACTAAAATACCGATGATACCGACCGATAAAATTTTTCTAAATTTTATTTTATTTTAAGGGAAATTCATTTAAATTGCCGCCTATTTGTAAATGACACTTTGTCCCGATATAAATGACATTTTGTCCATCTTAGCTGACGCCACCCAATTATCAAGATCCTAACTTTTTGAATATATACTTTTATCCTTTAAACAAAATTTTATCAAAAAATCTTTTTGAACCGATTTTTATTAATTTTGTAATTATGTATTTACATATAATAATTATTTTTTGTATAAAATGCCAAAAGAGGAATCGGCTATTTGGAAAATTGGTCTTTTTAAAAGAACAGAAGAAGGAAGCAACGCGGTGTGCTTAGACTGCAAAGAAAAAGAAAGAAAAAAGAGTGTCTTTTCGCTGAATAAGGGAAGTACATCAGGCTTAATTGTTCATTTGAAATCATTTCACAGTGACAGCGAATATTTAAACCTTTTTAAGAAAAATTCAGTTGATGAGGAAAAAGGAACAATGGAAAAATTTGTTCTTCAGAGCGGAGGCAAGATTATTCTTAATTATTTGGCTTATTTTTTAATAGGTGGTTTGTCAAGTGCTGAAAAACGAGTTATAAGCTATGTGTGCTGCAATCTTACATCATTTTTATCCCTAAATCATAAGACAACACGTGCGGTTTTCCGAGATAAGTTAAGGGATGAGTCACATTACCGGTTTGCACTCTTTTTTAAATTATAGTCATGTATTATTATAGGAAAACTGTGTTGCCAAAGGCATATGATGCTGTAAAACGTAAAATAATGCTGGAGCTGGCGGATTCAAATTTTCTTTCTTTTACAACTGATATATGGTCTGGGCCAACTGAATCATTTTTAAGGTTTTTTGAAGTTTAATCATATATACCAGTTTAGTCTCACTGTCCATTTAATTGATTCAAAATGGCAGAAGAAACATTTCCCTTTATGTATCAATTCTTTTCCTGGTTCTCATACTGGAAAGCGCATTTCTGAACAGCACCAAACCTGACAGCACCAAACCTGAGAAGAGAATTCGATGAATATTGTTCAATGGCTAGAGAGTCAATTAAGTCTGATCCACTCGATTTTTGGAAAAGTAATCAAAAAAAGTTTCCTTTATTATCTGAAGCTGCTCGGAAATATCTTAGCCCACCGGCTACTAGTGTACCATCTGAGCAATTATTCTCGACTGCACGTGATGTTTTTACATATCGTCGGATGAGTATTGGTCCAAGAAAAGCAGAGATGGTTATATTTCTTAATCGTATTTTACCTTTAATTGATTTTAAATTTTGATTATTATATATAAAAAATATTGTTTAATTTTTTTAAATACGGTACGGAATACCGATTCATTTTTATCGGTATTTATCGGTATTTTTCGGTATTCCGTATCGGTAATACGGAACGGTAAAATTTTTAAATTCATCGGTATTTATCGGTATCGGTATTATACGGTATTACGGTACGGAATACGGTACGGAACGAAATTCCGGGCTCTAGTTTTAATTAATAATGTTTTTGTCTATTGTTGTATGTTTTTGTGTTTTAATCAACAAAAACATTGTTGTTATGTTCATTTCATTTGTTTGATGTTCGTTTCAGTTGTTTAATTAATAATGTTTTGTTGATTGTTGTATGTTTTTGTGTTTTAATCAACAAAAACATTATTTTTAATGTTTGTTTTACTTTTCTGTTTTATTAATGTTCATTTCATTTTGTGTTTACAAAGTTTCATAAGAATTAATGAAAAAAACATTATTAATGTTGAAACGAACATCAATAATGTGAAATGAACATTAAAACATACAAAAACATGAAATGAACCGAACATTAATAAAACAGAAAAGTGAAACAAACATTGATTATAATAATGTTTTGATTGTTTCAAGCAAAAACATTTACCCAAAAACATCCAAAAACATGCTAAAACATCCAAACAAATGTTTTTAATTCAAACAAACATTTTTAAAATTTTTGTTTTAACAGTTAGTCGACCATTGCCTGGAACCAGCACCAACAGCAAAGAATCAATATTTATGAAATTAAATAAGCGGATATCACTTCTAGAACAAAATTTTTCTATAACTACTGAACATTTAACTGAGCTAAATAAAAAGGCGACAAAAACTGAAGAAGTTGTAGCAAGACAAGAGAAAATAACTAGAACAACAGCTGAAAATGTTGCTAAACATGAACAAAAGGTGTGTTTGTTTTTATTAAATTCTGATTTTTAAAAATAAGGATATAGTGTAGTGTACCGGTGGTAAAAGTTCGGGACGTGACATATGTCATTCGATTCGTCTCGACGAGCTGAGTCGAACGGTACCACTCTCAACTTTAGGAAATAATTCTGGGCCGAGTTATAGGTCCCGAAAAATTTAAAAACCATAGGGGGGAGTAAGCTCGATTTTGGGGTGAAAAATTCGAATATGCAAATAATAGCTCATTCGAAAGAGCTCGCCGAGCTGAGTCGAATGACACCAAAATCACCGGGATTAAACAAGTTTAGATAAAGTTACAACACAAAAATAAACAACTTAAACCTATGGGGCATCGGCGAGGCGCTTGTGCAAAACTCCGCGCTTCGCGCGGAGTTTTGCGGCACGCGCCTCGCGGGGAGTCTACGGGCGCCGGGTCTGGGCTCGTAACATAACCCTATTCCTATCTCCCTTGCTCTGGATGTACTTGGGGCCCGGTAGCAGCAAAAACCTCTACAGAGGCGATAGATAAGGAGCTAAAACAAACGGTCATAACTTTATCAAATAAAGTCAGATTTCGTTGATTTTGGTGTCATTCGACTCAGCTCGGCGAGCTCTTTCGAATGAGCTATTATTTGCATATTCGAATTTTTTACCCCAAAAAAGTGCTTACTCCCCCCTTTGGTGTTTCGATTTTCAGGGACCTATAACTCGGTCCAGAATCATTTCCTAAAGTAGGGAGTGGTACCGTTCGACTCAGCTCGTCGAGACGAATCGAATGACATATGTCACATCCCGAACTTTTACCACCGGTACACTACACTACAGCCTAAAAATAATTTTTGGATCATATGAAGGATCAGAATTTGGGTTAGAAAATCAGAATTGATTTCAGAGGGATCAGAATTTATATAATAATTTTCAGAATTAATATCTGAAAAAATCAGAATTAATTTGAGAAAAAATCAGAATTTTGTCAGAAAAACCAGAATTAGTGTCAGAAAAACCAGAATTAATTTCAGAAAAATCAGAATTAATTCTCAGAAAATCAGAATTTATATCAGAAAAAATTAGAATTAATTTCGAAAAAATCAGAATTATTTTCATAAACCTCAGAATTAATTATCAGAAAAATCAGAATTAAAGTTCTGAAAAAATCAGAATAAATAAAATTTTTCAAATTTAAAGATTAATGAACTTCAAAAAGAATTGCGTCGTCTTTCTCAGCAACTTCAAGCTGTCGCTACCTCAATTCAACCGACTACAATTAGACCTGATGGGAATGGGTTTTATCCACCTCCCCCTTTATCACAATATCAACGCTATATGAACAATGAAAAACAACAAAATCAATGCAATGGGAAAAGTAAAAAATTTTCTTCTAATTAAAAAATAAATTTTAAAATTTAGCCTGTATGAGTGATTTTAGAAGAAGTTCTTATATTTCTCCTTCAACATATTATTCTCAATTACGTAATGCTATTGGTTATGGAAGGGATGAGGATGTTAATATGAGGCATGAAGGGCTGTGGACGGTAAATTTTAAAAATTCTGAAAATTTTTAAAGATCAAAATTCTTTAAAAGTCAGAAGAAATTTTAGAATATTTTTTTAAAATATGAACTGATTTCAGATTATTTTTGGAAATAAAAATGGATTTCAGAATATTTTAAAAAATCAGAATTTAGTCTCAGAATATCAGGAAAAAAATTTCAGAATATTTTTAGAAAATAGAATAAATTCCAGAACTCAATTTGAATAATTTTCAGAATTATAAAAAAAATTTTCCTCTTTTTTCAGACAAACGAAGTAATCATCCTTGTTGTTATAGTTCAAATTGTTACATTAATTTTGTTAAAAATAATTTATTCAATAATTAATTGTTTAAACAACATTAGACACCGGTAAATTTGTAAGAATCTATTGATGAAAATTTTTGTATGTAAAAATAAATTGTTTTATAATTATTTCTATTTCGAACCTCACTTTTGGTTACTCTTGGGGCTGAAAAATTGTATCCAGGTGCCCATCATTATAATGACCATCAAAAGTAAAAAACACCTTAAACTGAGTATAGATTCTATAAGGTAGAGAGCATCGCTAGTCCGGCTTGCCTTCATAATGGCTGTCAAAATTTTATAAAATTTATCTTAACTGTTTATCTGTTCTGGTGGTATCTTAAGGTGAGGTTCGACTGTTTTTAGATTAAATTATGTGTGTAGACCAGTACAACGTGATATAATTTACGTGTATTTTTCTTTATTATTATATCCTATTCTCATTTATTATTTTTGATTTTAATCTTTGGATTCTGTCAGATCTTTTATGGGTGATTTTTTTCCAAATTTTAGGGTGGGATTTTGTTTATTTTTAACAAAAAAATTTTCTCAAAAAATTAAATTTAAAAAAGTCCTTTTTTCTCTCATCTTTCAAATCTCAAGATATATTTTCTGTGTTTTCTCATTTTAATCAGAGCTCAACGAAAAAATTAATTTTTTTTTACTTTGTTGAATTCTTTATGTAAAATTTCGAATTTTTATACTTCATATATCCTATTCATTGAGTTTTTTAAATTAAATCATAAAAAATTTAAACTATTAAATGTTTAATATTTAAATTATTTATATAAATTTAAAAATATATTTTATATAAAATTTTAAAAATAAATTTTTTGTGGTTTTTTCAGAAAAATTGTGGACTGGAAAAGATCATAATATCTTTAGGAAAATTTCAGAGTAGTATTATTTCTAAACTTCCATAGTATTTTAGGACAATTTTTAGGTCTGTGAAAAATTCTTGCTGTCTTGAATTTTTTGGGCCTGGAAAACAAAAGGGGCCACAAAATAAATAAATGTATTATTTTCTATTAATTAGAGCTATAATCAATGACATTTTCATTGACCAGTAAAACATGATGTATAAGTATTTTACGAGCATTTTTGGTTTAAATTCTGCATTTTATTTCTGATTTTATTCTCTAGACTCTTACTATTTGCATTTATTTTAAAAATAAGTCGAAAACATTTATCAATTAAATTAAAACTAATCTTATTGATTAATCATTTTTGCTCGTAATCTTGATTTTTTTGATCAAACTTCTTCAATTCCAAAACTGCTGTAAATTGGAAATTTTTTTGGAGACGATCAGAATATTCTCCATATCTAAATTTTTGTTTTATCTAAAATTTTATTTATTCAAAAAACTCACAAAGCCAATAGCCCCATGTCACTTGTTCACCATCAAACGCATGGTTGACTATTCTCTGATCGAGGATCCCACATTCACCAATCCAAAATTTTATTAAATTAAAAAAACTTTTTTCCTATACATACCGGAACTTGCATTCCATCGTGCGTAGTATTTATGACATATGCAGGATTAAAAAAAGGAATGTTTGTATCGTTTAATACATATTGTTTATCGACCAAAAGTTTACGAAGCACCTTAATTAACATTACCCCAGGTGTTATTCGAATTGTATGACGTTTCATATGTTAAACGGTTCGAAAAACAAAACATTTTTTGCCACAACTTTATTTATGACACGCCATATCATAATTTAAGTGAGTACATCAACAACTTAAAGTTACCTTATTCATACCAGCTTTACCACGTTGACACAATGCAACCCAAGTATTATGCGTATGAATGTGTTGTCTGTTGCTGCCTCCCATGACAGATCCACCAGCACCAGATTCAACTTCATTAAATAAAGGTTCATTTCGACGACCTTTGTATAATTCCTGTGCTGTGTAGCTTCTTACGACTAAATATATTAACTTAGTTAGGTTTAAAAAATATAAATTTAATTTTTTATAATTGACTCCAAATTGAGTCAATTTTAATGAAATTTTCGAATTTATTTAATTTTTAATAAAAATATTTTATTAAAAATCTATTGTAAAAATTTTTAAATTTATTCTGAAGTTATAAAATTTCATTTAAAATTACCCCCGATTTGATGTAAGCAGGGGACATCACCCTTAAATTAAGAATACAAAATTTTGACTTTGATTTGACTATTTTTAAAAATTAACTTACCATATTTCGAACACCGCGGGAATATACATCACCAGCTACTGCAACATTTTTAAGGCCTCGTTCAAGTAAATCCGCTACATTGGCAAATATATTAGTCCGCAAATTGTAATGCTTGGTGATATGAAAGACATTCCCAGGAAAACGACGTGGATCAGATATTTCGATAAAAAGCGAATCAAAATTATAATTTTTATCAACAATTTTTGATTCACTGCCAAACACCGTAAAAATGGGAAGATTCGTATTCGGATTTCTGTAGAAAATAAATCAAATTCAAGTGGTTTAATTTAAAATAATTTTAATTAGGAACGCATTTCTAATAAAAACTTAAATTCCGTAAAAATGATAAAATGTAGAACAATACAGTATTTTCTGTACTTTTTCAACCATACTTCAAAAGGGTATTTATTAAGTTTTATTAAAGAGGGGAGCGATGGCTTTTATACAGAGAATACTGTAATATAATGTTAAAACAGAAATTTAAAATTTAAATTTACATTTCTTCCAAGAGCGTGTCGAAGACAACATTTTTCATAGTATTAAGCAGGTTTCCTTCTTGATTAACCAAATTCTGGTGCATTGCGTCGTTGACAGCGTTCGTTAAATTCCAGAAGGTATGGGAAGGAAAATATGTTTGTCCATTAATTTCCAATATGTGAGGAATTAAGGCAGGTTGCGATGACATTAACTGAAAAATTGTTAATGGTCTTTCTTTTCCTGCGAGGCAGGCGAAAATTTTGAGAATTTTGGAAGGCCAAGACGCCAGATTTCTTCAATTTTTTCCTCAGATTGAGTATATTTTTTTGCTTTTGCCTTAATTTGGGCCAAATTTACGCAAAACGCAATGCGACCACCCCTGCTTGAACAAATATTAGAATATTTTTCTTTTTTTTAACTTTTTTTAATTTAATGGAAAACAAACTTTTCTTTTTGAAAAAGCTTCCCAAACAAGTGTGTAAACAACGAAAGACGAAGTTAAAATATTTTTTATAAAATTATTTGTCCATCTTTGTTGCTGTATTTTTACTATTGTAATATCTTCATTACTTCTTAACATTTTATTTTCACATAGAAAATTAAAAGGAATTGTTGTAATCGTCGTTTTAAAAAGATCAAAAATTAATTCCATTGGTATTGGCTAAAAATTTTTTGAAAATTTTTTTAGCTGATATATTTTTATAGAATTACCTTTTTTGAGGTTTTTACAAGATTAGGTTCTAATGGACGTGATCCAATCTTTACTTGTTTCGAACCGTTAGTAAAAGTTATCATATTGGAAATTGAAGTTAATGAAAAATTGCTTTGTTGTTTGTTTGGGAAGAATCAAAACCTGGAAAGTTTTAAAAATAAATTGTTTAAAAACAGAAAAACAAGGAAAAGAAATAAAAAACACTCTAAAAATTTAAAAACAAATAAACAAAACATTCAAACAAAAACAAATAAACACAACACTCAACAAGAACAAATAAACAACATTCAAACAAAAACAAATAAATAAAACATTCAAACAAAACAAACATACAAAACATGGGAAACAAAAACAAACAAGTCATTAAAATATTCAAACACAAAAACATTAAAAATCAATTACAAAACACTAAAACATTAAAAAAATTTAAAACAGAATTAAAGTATCACAATTTTCTAGGTATTTCACAATTATTCTAACAGAATAATTTATAAAGATTTTAATCCTTTAAATATTTATCAGTATGATATTTTTACAAAAAAGTAAATTAAAATATTGAGCAAAAATGTTAAATTTAGGGTTGCCGTTTTCGAACTAGGCCAACGTCTGAGTTATTTGTTTTTTCCGTTTTTTTCGAAGCCTAATCTGATTTTTCGAACCTAACAGAAATGTGGCTGGCAACCCTATTTAAAATAAAGAGAGAATTGATTGAATCTTCAACAATTTATTAAAAAATCAAAAATAATTAAGAGAATCATGAGTAATATTTTTTCAAAATCAAAAGCGTTAATCAAATAAATTTAATTTTTTTCAATGTCCCTTTTCATTCTTATGCTTCTTTAACCATCCCTCATTTATGTAAGACTTTTGACAAACTTGGCAAATATAATTTCTTTGTGTGTGTTGTTTTCTTTGATGTATTTTAAGTTTATCTGGTGATTCAAAAATAGACTTGCACCCCGGGGAATCACATAAAAATAAATTTGAAGTATTATTAATATTGTTGTTGTTGGTGGTGTTATTGTTGGGAGTGTTATTACTAGCATCACTAACCATTAAATTGGCCATTCGACTTGTTGTTAATACTAAAAAAATCAAAAAAAAAATTACAAAAAATCTTACATAAAAATTGGTAATACTTAGTCGCCCCCCTCCCCTCCTTTTTTCATTTTTTTGTTTCCATTTGTTTTTCATTTTATAGCAAATTTTATAGTTCGAGGTGAGTCGAATAAAAAAAATTCAAAATGCCTTACAAAGGCAAGCTTCATTATTTTGTTTTCAAGATGATCAAATCTAATCGATGATTGTGTCTTCGACTCAGCTCGAAGAGCTTTTTTTCAAATAATAACCATGAAAATGTAGAAAAAAGGGTGGGCGACTTGCAAAGTATTACCAAAAAAATTTTCCTTACACAAATCTTTGTGCCTTTTGTTTTTCCCATTATGTATACTCAATCCTCTTGGAGAAGAAAATTGCATATTACAAAGCGTACAAAAATTTTTCTTTGTATCATTTTTAACCTTCAATTGTGTCTTGTTGTTATTTGAGGTTGTTGGAGTTTGCTGCTCTTCATCATCAGTAAATGTCGAATTTTCTCCTTCTAGTTAAATAAAAAAATTTCAAAATGTCAAAACCCCAAAAAATTTAAAAATGTCAAAAACCCCTAAAAATTTCAAAATGTCAAACCCCTCAAAAAATTTAAAAATGTCAAAAACCCCAAAAAAATTTAAAAATGTCAAAAACCCCTAAAAATTTGAAAATGTCAAAACCCCAAAAAAATTTAAAAATGTCAAAAACCCCTAAAAATTTGAAAATGTCAAAACCCCAAAAAAATTTAAAAATGTCAAAAACCCCTAAAAATTTGAAAATGTCAAAACCCCAAAAAAATTTCAAAATGTCGAAATCGCAAAATATTTAAAAATGTCAAAAACTCAGAAATATTTCAAAATGTCAAACCCCCAACAAAATTTCAAAATGTCAAAAAATTCAAAATATTTCAAAATGTCAAACCCCGAAAAATTTCAAAATGTCAAAACCCCTAAAAAAGCTCACCACTAATATAATTTTCATCCTCAACAAGTTCCCACCCATTTTCTTCCTCATTAGTGTTTACCAAATCACTTTCCTCCACAATATTATTTTCTTCACTATTTTCATCATATTCCTCTTCCTGCTCAAATATTAAATTTCCCCCATCATTTCTTTGCCCTCCACTAAAATTGCCCGAATTCTCATCGATATTATATTCATCCTCTTCTTCTTCATTTTCCTCCTCTTCATCTTCAATTTCTTGATAACTTTCCTCAATTGTTGGATGATTTACAAGCATGACGTGCTCTAAAGTTTGTCTAAGTGGACACTTTGGGCATCTTTTATAATACTTTCTGTCCCAAATATAAGTTGAAGAACCTGAAATAAATTGAATATTAATCATTAAATTCTGATTTTTGTATTCTGATATTTAATTCTGATTTCTTAATTCAGATATATTTAATTCTAGTTTGAAAATTCTGCTTTTTTAATTCTGATTTCTTAAATTCTGATTTATCAACTCTGATTTTTAAATTCCGATTTAATAATTCTGATTTATTAATTCTGATTTTTAAAATTCTGATTTTTTAATTCTGATTTACAAATTCTGATTTTTATATTCCAATTTTAAATTCTGATTTTAAAATTCTGATTTTTAAAATTCTGATTTAGTATAAATTCTGGTTTGCAAATTCTGATTTCTGATTTTAAAATTCTGATGTTTTAATTCTGATTTTTAAAGTTTATTTAATTCTACCTTTTCCAGGAATTGCAATTTTATTATTATTTGTTTTTTGCTGCAATTCCTGCTGTTTACTGCTAGCATTAGATTCATCATTGTCAAAAACAAGAAATTCCTTCAGAATACTTGAAAACTAAAAAATAAAAAAATTCTGTTAAAAAAATTAAAAAACGCTTTACATCTCCACTAATTTCATCTTCATTTAAATTTTCAATTCTATCCTCCATAAACGAATTAAATGCTTCTTGAATATCTTAAAAAATTTTTTTTATTAAAGAAACTTAATTTTAAAATGCAAAAAAATTTTTTGCGGACAAAAAATAAATTTTTGCGGACATAATTATTTTGTCGGCAAAAAAAAATTTCAGACACGGCAAAAACTGCGCAAAGACATTTCCTAACTAAAAATCCGCAAAAAATTTTTTTGTCCGCAAAAATATTTTAAACAGAATTACCAATATTATTGAGTGAATCCACAGCAGAATTGCGCTTAAAATAAATTTTAAAAAAATTCAAAAAAAAATTAAAAAATTACCTCAACTTCACATTCCAGTCTAGAACCATTTCCAGTAGAAAATCGAATTAAATCACTGACAGACTCATTTCCATTCCTCTCATTTTGCTATTAAAAATTAAAATTTTTGAATTTAATTAAATTACCCCAAAAAATAATATTTCTTCTACCATTTTAAGACTTGCTCTAGTTACATTTGGAGTGGATAATTCAATTAAATTTGCTTCATTTTCTTCAGATATATTACCCAGGTTAGTTGAAATATTGCTTGTTTTATCATATGTCTTGTTCAACTAAAAAAAAATTTTTTAATTAGAAATATCTTTAAAAGTCCGCAAAAAAATTTTTGCGGACAATATTTGCGGACAAAAAATTTTATTGCGGGCAATAATTTTTTTTTAAAAATTATGGCTTAAACATTTAATTTTTTAGTTAAAAATATATATCAAAATAATTTCACAAAAAAACTAAACATTTAAAAATTATGAAAGGTGTGGGATCAAATGTCATCCTTTCCAAAATTGATCAAAAAAATTTTAAAATTAATTTAAAAATATTTTTTAAATTTAGTTCAGAAAATTAAACAACCTCAACATTTTTTCGCCTTTTATCCTTCACTAGAGCAACCAATTTATAAATCAATTTTGTAAAGCGAACACAGCCTGTACAAATGCATTTTGTGCAGGTCTTCTAAAAATTAAAAAATAATTTTTTTTAATTCTGCAAAATTGTCGTTTAAAACCTCCTTTTTTCATCCCCAAGTTTTTCCGGATGCTATTTGCGGACAAAAAATTTTTGCGGATATAAATTTTTGTCCGCAAAAAATTATTGCGGACATGATTTTTTGTCCGCAAATTTTTTGCGGACAAAAAATCTTTTTTTAATTGAAAAAGGTTAGTGAATAGAGAAAGGATGACGTGGCAAGATTTTGCTTCCTTTCTTCCCAATTCTCCTTTTCGTACAAAGACTTTTGTATTCTTTCTAGGAAGAAAATTCTGACCCAAAAATGAGAGGAAAAAAGGAAGCCACCAAACGACAATTTCGCCAAAAAAATTAAAAAAAACCTCAGTTTCAGTAGCCACGTCTTTTTTTAAAGCTTTTCTCGATTCCTTTTCAATATTTAACATTTTTTGTTGTTGTTGTCGTCTTTCATCATTTCGAATTTCCTCTAATGTTCTTATTAATTTTGCAGAATTAAAATTTGTGGGAGGCTGTCGAGGTGAACGAAATATTGAAAACTATAAAAAATTAAATATTAAAAAAACTAAATTAGGATTTGATTCGTTAATTTCGAGTTTCGTCCCCTTCCTTTTTTCCTTTCAGACTCAGGTCACGAGACTAATCTAGTCAGCGATAGGGATGAAAAGCAAAAGGAAAAGGGAAATTTGCAACAGATAAGTGGAAGGATAAATTAGGCCGCAGTTTGGAGAGAAAGGGACCCTGGATGGCCCCGGATCGAAGGACAGCAGTCCAATCCAATTTTTCACACATATAACGATCAATAGAACACGGAAAACTGCCTTTTTTTACCTTAACTTTGGACCCAAGGGAAAATTCAAGTCTGAATTAAGATAGATTCTCTAATGTTCAGACTCCCTCAACATCCTTTTAAATTTCACAACGACAATAAAGGAAAATTTTAAATTTTTAAAAATATTTAATTTTAACCGTATTTCGACTCGACTGTTGATTTGCTGGGTTATTACAAGAATTATTTTTGTTTGGTCGTTGATTTTCTTTTTGAGATTCGCTAAAATTAATTCTTAAGAGTTTATTTAACGTCAACGGCGTAGCCAAATAAGGGTTGGTTGGGAGCCTCGCCTCAGAAAAATAACGAGGGGAATGATCAAAAAACCAAAAAATTTTTTAAATCATTTCTGAACAAGAAACACAAAAAAAATCAAAAATTCATACCTAAAGTATTCGTTGGTTAAGTGGGTAAATTTTGAGTTTTTAGTCAAAAGGGGGTGAAGGTTCGAACCCTTTCGGGGGAACTTAATTTTATTTTGTAAAAAATTGTTTCTGATAAAACAAAGAGGGGAATAAAGTTAAAAATAAATTTTTAAATTATTTTGGAAGCTACGCCTTTGGGTAGACTTTAAAAATTCAAAAAACTTTTAAAAAACCCTACTCCATCCGATCAATTTCTTCCTGCCAAAATTGATTCCTCTGTTGCCAAAATTGCTTCTGCTTTCGTCTAGATAAGTAAAAATATGAATAAAGAAGGAATGAAAACCTTTTTTCAATCTCCTGCATCTCCAACCGTTTTGCTTGTTTAATTGCATTTACACCGTCGAGATGTCTGCCAGTATAAATTGTCACCCTCTAAAAAATTGGGTTTAAAAGAGAATTGCCCAGTTTGACTAGAAACACATTTTTTACAATATAAAAATTAATTGCACCCAACAGGGTTCGAACCTTCGACCCATTTTGCCTAAAAACCTAAAATTTACCCACTTAACTAAAAACTAATTTTAGGCACGAATTTCGATTTTTGAGGTTTCTGGAGTTTCTAATAAGAAATTTAGAAAAAAACCTCTCCATTCTCCTTTGTTGTTGTAAGCACATTAACATACTCAAACATTTCTCTAGAATGCAATAATTGTTGAAGAGATGAAAAGCCGAGTAATATCGCCTTCTGTTCAGGGTCGAATTGATGAAATCCCCTATAAAACAAATAAAATTATAATTTAAAAAATGTTTTTCAATAAATTTTGAATTAGAAAACCCGAGAAAAGCTTAAAAATCAAAAATTCACCCCAAAATACTTTTTTGGTTAAGTGGGTAAATTTTAGGTTTATAGTCAAAAATGGTCCCAGGTTCGAACCCCTTCGGGGGAAATTAATTTTATTTTGTAAAAAAAATGTTTCTGACAAAACAAAGAGGGGAATAAAGTCAAAAATTAATTTTTAAAATAAAAAATAACTTGAATTCCTTGATTAGTTCTTCTAGAGATTCATATCCACCATATTTCTCTTGAAGCAAAAGAGCCAAGCGCCGTCCAAAATCTTTTAAACTAATTTTTTCCATTTGGTCAAATTCCATTTTGCTAAACAGACTAAAAAGATGAAAAAAATAAAAAAGAAAATTTGGTGGAAAATAAGCAACGACAAGGAAATGAAAGAAATTTTAGTTGCAAAATTGCAGTGTTTTCCCCAATAAATGGGGCAGGCTTATTTATTGCGCTATCTACAATGGGCAGTAAAGACAAAGCGGAAGATAAGCAGCAAATATGTAAATAAAGAAAACATGAGGCAATTATTTAATAAAAGGAAATGTTGGTTGGGTAAAATGGGCATTTTTGAATAAGTGACAAGCAAATAAAGGGAGAAATGATAAAAATGGGAAAATGGCGAAAGGGAAAATGGCCTGAGGGGAAAATGTTAGAAACTTCTAGAAAATGGGTCAAACTGAATAAAATTAATTTACAAAATTGAGAATTCCGATTTCCGAAAATTTAGGCTGATTTCCGAGTTCCGACTTTTGAACCATTTCCGAGTTCCGACAGTTCCGATTTCCGGCAACTTCGTCATTTCCGATTCACTTTTGATGTGTATAACAGTTAACAAAATAAAAAAAAACAAAAAAAGAATATCAGATATGTATGAACGAAATCCCTGAAAATCCGAAGCAAAGAAAGGAACAAAAAATTAGTTTACAAAATGACATTACCATTAATACATTAACACGTTCATTTTGTCGCAGGACTACTTTGCCATAGTTTTTTTTTATTAGAGGGCCGTAAAACTAGAGTGGTGACGGGACAGGATACCGAGCGGGATTTTGCGGATCCTGTCCTGAAATCACGTATTTTGAGCAACGAACGGAATTATCGGGATTAATCCCGCGGGATCCTGTCCCGTAAAATTTTTTGGAAAAATCCCGTTACGGATTTCTCGTGAATGCGATTTTCCCTCATTCTAGGTAAAATTGCATTCCCGGGGTCCCACAAAAATTTTCTTCAACAATTTTTGCGGGATAGGATCCCGCGGGATTAATCCCATAAATCCCGATAATCCCGTTCGTCGCTTAAAATACGGGATTTCGAGGCAGGATCCCGTAAAATCCGATCCTGTCCCGTGCCGACCTCTAATTTTTATCTCACCGATTTTTCAGATTTTTAGAATTTCTTAAGAAAAATTTCTAACCAATTTTTTTTCAATGGATGAAGAATTGCAAAAATTAATTAATAATTGGCTAGAATGGGATAAGGTTTTTTAAAATTCTTTTTTTTAAACTTTGTTAATTTCCCTTTCGTAGAACGAAAACACTCGAAGTCAAATTCAAAAGCTGGTTGATTCAAACAATTTATCAGAACTTAAAGCTTTGATGATTGGCAAACTTTCCTTTGGAACTGCAGGTTTTCTTTAAATTTTTTGGATTGGTTTTTGGGGAAACTCGGGCTCCACAGAATTGTTGACGCATGCATATTAGTGATCGAGATTTTTTTAAAAGCCTGGGCTTGTTCCTGGGTTCCGTGTTTGATTTATTGACTTGGGCTTGTAGTTCAGTGAAATTCCAGGAAAGTCAAAAGTGCCTGGACTCTGGATACAGGAAAAGCCCAGGCCTTGTTCCAGACTCAGCTCGATCAATAATGCATATCAATAAATCCAACGATTCTCAGCACTTTGAAACACGCATTTGTTGACTTGTTATTGGGAACTTTAGAGGTCGAATTCTCATTTTCTGAATTTGAGAATTTTTGCTTTTCTAGAATTTTTCCAGAAGGCTGCCTTTTTCAGAAGGTGCCCTCTTGGATTTCATTTTTTTAACAGTTTATTTTCCATCCAGCCCCCCTGAGACACGCATTGAAACCAGGGATCGAAACGGGAGCTTTGGAAAAATTTAACAATTTTCACCTTCTGTCCTTTGGGTTTTGATTTTATTTATCCTCCCTATAACCCATTGAATTTCAATAAAATTTATTTAAAGGTGTGCGTACAAAAATGGGACCAGGCTTCACTCAATTAAACGACCTTACAATTATACAACTCTCACATGGAATGGCCCAGCATTTATTACAAGACATGGCTAGTAAAGGAAACAATAAAATACCCAAAATTGTGGTTGGGTTTGATGGACGTCATAATAGTTTGAGGTTTATTAGATTCTAAAAAAATCCGCAAAAAACTTGCGGACAGTTTTTGCGGACTTTTCTGTAATTTTCTCTTGTTTTTTATTGCTCCTTGGGTCAACAGAAAATGTTCGCAAAATAAAATCCGCAAAAATTCTTGCGGACACTTTTTGCGGACTTTTCACCAATTTTTCTTTCCTTTGGATCAGCAGAAAATGACCGCAAAATCCAGAAAAAATATCCGCAAAGTAAAATCCGCAAAAAAAAAGTCCGCAAAAATCTTTCCGATCTTTACAAATCCCCAAAATGTCTAAAAATTATTTTTCCAGATTTGCTCAATTAGCCTCAAATGTATTCATTAAAAATCGAATTTGTTTAACTTTGTTTTCTGAATGTGTTCCAACACCTGTTGTTTCTTTTGCCGTTGTTGAATTAAATTGTGATGCTGGTTTAATGGTTTTATTTTTTTTAATTTTTATATTTTTGCAAAAAAATTTCAAAAAAAATTTTCTGAAAAATTTTTAGGGAGAAAATTTTTTGAAAATTTTTTGAAAATTTTTTTCAGAAAAATTTCAAAAAAATTTCAAAAAAATCTTTTTTTGAAAAAAAATTTCCAAAAATTTTTTTGAATTTTTTTTCGAAATTTTTTAAAAATTTCAAAAAATTAAAAAATTTTTTTTTTGAAATTTCTCGAAAATTTTTCCCTTTCCATTTAAATAAAATTATTTTTTCACAGATAACAGCCTCCCACAACCCAAAAGAATATAATGGCTACAAAGTTTATTGGAATAATGGCGCTCAAATACTTTCCCCTCACGACAAAAAAATTTGCCTTCTTGCTAGAGAATCGCCTCCAAAAGACGAGTATTGGAATATTACAACTTTAAATACAACAAACAATTTATTTTCTGTTGCTGATTCTGTTCTGGAAAAATATTTTTGTAATGAGTCTGCTGTTTGTTGTTTTTATAGGTTTGTTTAGTTATTTTAAAAAATTTGAATTTGCGATTACAAATTGTAATTTGAAAAATATACTATTTTACAATTTGTAATTACAACTTAAAAAATAAACTTGAAAATCAGAATTTTAAAGTAAATAAACTTGAAATTACAATTTGTACTTACAAATTAAACTTGAATAAATATAAATTAACTTGTTTTACAAAATATTAATAAATAAAGAAAATAAACTTGGAAATCAGAATTTTACTTTAATAAACTTGAAATTACAAATTGTAATTTAATTAAAAAAATAAACTTGAAAGTTACAATAAAATAAACTTGAAATCACAATTTGTAATTCAATTTGTAAAATAAACTTGTTTGCAATTAATAAGCTTGAAATTACAAATTGTAATTACAAATTAAACTTGAATAAAAACAAATAAACTTGTTTTACAAAATACATATTAATAAACTTGATATTGCGAAATATAAACTTGGAATTGTAAAATTTGTTTTACAATTTTAATAAATAAACAAACTTTTTTTAAGAGAATTAAATGCAAAAACTTCACTTAAATTTACTTATTCTGCCTTCCATGGTGTTGGTTCTAAATTTGCTCGTAGAATGTTTAAAGAATTTGGATTTCCAGAAAATGTTTTTTCTTATGTTAAGGTTTAGTTTATTTTTAATATTTTTCTTTGGTAAATTTTATTTTTCTGATTTTTTGAATTTTTTTTATTAAAATTTTTTTTGAGATTTTTCTGAATTTTTAAAAATTTTTTAAAATTAATTTCTAAATAAGAAATTAATTTTAAATGAAAAATTTAATTTTTTTTCTACGAAAATAAACTATTTCCCATTAAAATAAAAATTAAAGTTCTTCAACGAGGGTCGAACCCTGACCCCTTAAGCACTAGAAATTAAATCAGTTTCTTGACTTTTTTCTTAAAAAATGTTTATTTTCTTCAAAGTTTCCCCTCCGTTTTTAGGAACAAGACGAACCCAATCCAGACTTCCCAACTGTCTCTTTTCCAAATCCAGAAGAGGGCCATGCTGTTCTCAAACTTTGTTATCAAACAGCTGAGGAATCTAGTTCTACTTTAATTTTGGCGAATGATCCGGATGCCGATAGACTTCAAGTTGCTGAAAGACAGCCTGAGTATTTGATTTTTATTTTGGGGGTTTTGAAATTTTTACACATTTTAGGTGTTGATTTTTAATTTTTCGAGGATTTTTTAGGCAACAAGGGTGTCATGAACTTGGGGTATTTTTATTTTAGCCCTTTTTTGTTCCTTCTTTTTGCTTGACGATCCGCTAATTTTTCGGGTTTAATTTATCGGATTTAATTTATCAATTCTAACAAAACCAAAAGAAAGCTAGGGGGAATAAACCTCAAATCCTTCAATTTTCTTTTTTAATTAATTTTTTCTAAAATTAAAATTTTTAGTGGAGATTGGCGTTTATTTAATGGAAATGAAATGGGTACTTTGTTAACTTGGTGGATTTGGACACAATGGAAACAGAGAAATCCAGATATTTCGGCTGAAGATGTTTATATTCTAAATAGTGCCGTTTCTTCTCAAATAGTTGCTACAATGTCTAAAATTGAAGGTTTTCTTTTTTTATTTTTGAATTTTTATAATTGTAAAGACGAGGGTCAATTTTTACGGAGTTTTTACTGACTTTTTCACACCCTTTTATTTCGGGTTAACTTTTTAATTTTATCACTTAAAATTAGGGTTGTCGGTTTCAAACCGGATTGATAAACCGTTTAGTTTGTCGGTTCGTTTTCAGCTAACCTAAGAATTTGTTGAAACCGACAACCTTACTCAAAATGTATTAATCTTATAAAGGTGAAAAAAGAGGAGTAGGAGACAAATGAAGGGGAATAGGTGGAAAATCCGCAATACAAATTCCGCAAAAAAAGTTCGCAAAAATGCGAAAATTAATCCGCAAGAAAAATCCCCACGAAATTAATTCATAAAAAAATCCGCAAGAACTTCCTTAATTAAACAAATATAATTTTTAAAATTTTTTTCTAAAATTTTTTAACTTTCCAAGGCTTCAAAAATGACGTTTCCTTGACTGGTTTTAAATGGATCGGCAATTTGGCACATGAAATTCGTAAGAAAGGAAAATTGGTTATTCTTGCGTGGGAAGAATCTATAGGTTTATTTTAATTTTTAAAAATTTATCAAAATTTTTTGAATTTAAGGGTTTGCAACAGGAACAACTCTTGATAAGGTTGATTTTGAATTTTTAAAAAAAAATTTTTTTGAAATTTTTTCAGAAACTGAAAATAATTTTTTTGAAAAATTTTTATGATTTTTTGGATTTTTTTTGGGGAAATTTTTTTATATTTAAAAAAAAATTTTTTTTTCTCAAAAGGACGGAGTAAGCGCAGCAGCAGTATTCGCAGAAATGGCCAATTATTTAGCTTCCCAAAATTTAAATATGAAAAAACAATTATTTAATATTTACAACAAATACGGCTTCCATTTAATTGGAAATTCTTATTGGACAGTTCCAGAAAATAGTGTAACCAAAAAATTATTTAATAATCTTCGAGAAAATGGAAAATATCCGGTTAATATTGATGGAAACAATTTTGAGGAAAAATATGTTGTGAAACATGTTCGAGATTTAAATACTGGTAAAAACATGTTTTTAATTGAATGTTTGGGAATGTTTTTGTGAATGTTTTTGTTTAAATGTTTTTCTGAAAATAATTGTGTTTGGATGTCTCAATGTTTTTGCGTTTGATATTGTAATGTTTTGATGTTTTTGTAATGTTTCGATGTTTTGTAATTGTGTTTTCAATGTTTTTTGGGTGTTTTGTTTGTTGTTTTTGTTTTTAAATGTTTGTTTTCATATGTTTTATCGAATGTTAGTGAATGTTTTTAATTGTGTTTTGATGTTTTTTGCGTTTAATATTGTAATGTTTTGATGTTTTTGTATTTATTTGTTTTGAATGTTTTTTCGGATGTTTTGATTGTTTTTGTATTGAATGTTTTGTAAATATTTGTTTTTGAATGTTCTTGTGTTTGAATATTTTGATGTTTGTTTGCTTATTTTCAATGTTTTGTTTTCAATGGTTTCAATGTTCTGAATGTTTGTTTGGATGTTTTTACAATTTTTCTATGTTTTCACGCTCATAACTTTCTTTTCTTTGTTTTCTTTGTTTTGTTATGTTTTTCCCAATCTAAACATTTATTACAACTTTTTCCAGGTTTTGATTCTTCCCAACCAAACAACAAAGCAATTCTTCCATTAAGCACAACTTCAGATATGATAACTTTTACATTAGCTTCGGGCAGTCTAGTAACTTTACGTGCAAGTGGAACTGAACCAAAAATTAAATATTATATTGAATTACAAACTGATCCTGGGAAAACTGAAAAGTTGGTGAAAAATAAATGAAAAAAATTCAGTTAAAAAATTTTTTTTCTCTCTAGTGATTTGGAACAAGTCGAGAATGAACTAAGCCAATTAGAAAATAATGTTGTGCAGACATTATTGCAACCAGAGAAATATGGACTTATTAGCCGTTGAGATTGAATAAAAGAATTGTTAGCTTCAATGTGTTTTGTCACTTTTTTAAAAATCAGAATATTCTGATCATATATTTTATTCTGATTTTTTCTGATTTTTTAAAATTCTGATTTGTTATATTTTTCTTCTTTTAACCAATTTCAGAATATTTGATACCAGAATTTTAATATTTTTTCTGATAATTTTATTCTGGTTTGAAATTCTGATTTTCTATTTTCTGATTTTTTTTCAGAATTTTTTGAAATTCCGATTTTTTTTAATTTTATTTATTTTCTTCTAAAATTCTGATTTTCTAACGAAATGATTAATATCATTCCTTAATTGTAGCATTGTGATTTTTATTTTGAATTGACCGTATTATAATTTATTATTTTAATTAACTCGATTATTTAATTTATTATAAATCTTTTTAAATTAAAATGGGAGCTAAAATAATTTTTTGGACTCTTTAATTTTTTTATTTGGATAAACATGGAAAAGATTTGGAATAACTAGAGTTATAATTTCTGTTTTGCATATTTTCGTTTCTGTTTTACATATATACCAAGGGGCTCGTTCAAAGCTTGAATTATTAGTTTCTCTTAAAATAAAAAATCATGTTTCCTTAAAGTTGTAATGTTTTTAAGAAATGTTTTTAAACTTTGTTTTGTTATAAAATGTTTTGATAAAAATGTTTTGATGTTCTGTTAAAAATGTTTTGATGTTTTTAAAAATGTTTTGATGTTTTGTAAAAAGTTTTGATATAAAAATGTTTTGATGTTTTTAAAAATGTTTTGATGTTTTGTAGAAATGTTTGATGTTTAGTAAAAATGTTTTGATGTTCTGGTAAAAATGTTTTGATGTTTATAAAATGTTTTGATGTTTTGATAAAAATGTTTTGATGTTTTCTAAATATGTTTTGATGTTTTGTAAAAATGTGTTTTGATGTTTTGTAATGTTTTGATGTTTTTAAAAATGTTTTTGTCTTTCAAATGTTTCACAACTTTATAGTTTATTATTTAAAAAATGTAGTCTATTATTTCCCCTCATTTTTGACAAATTATCAATTAAAACCCTCAAAAGAGTAATCTATTTACCTTCAATTTTGTCTTTAATTTCTTAAGTAATTTTTAAGGACGTTTGTCATGGCCAAATTTTCCTTATCTATTTGACAAAAAAGAGAAAATTTTTTTTCTTTATATAAATACTTAGTCGAAATGTCATTTTCCTGTTCCCCCCAATTTTTCAGTTCAATCAAAATTTTGTCATGTTTATTGTTTCCTCTTTATTTGTTTTTTATTTGGTTATTTTGTGTATTCCGTCTACTACTTCTGCTTCCTCTCCCCTTAAAAATTTAAACAATGACTTTCAACAAAACACTAATTCAATTAAAAGGCCGCTTAAAATACTCGTACATTCCCCTTCAATAAGTTGGAGTCATGCTCAATATTTGGGAAGAATTGCGGATACTTTGGTTGAAGCGGGGCACGAAGTGGTTAGTTTAATGTTGGGAAGAATATATTAAAAATAATTTGTGTGAAAACACATTAGCAAAACATGTTTATAATAAATTTAATTTTTCCAATTTGAACATGTTTGGAATGTTTTTGTGATTTTTAATAGTGGACAAACAATTGTAAAACATTTTAAATAAGCATGTTTCATTTATAATTTGTAAAACAAGTTTTATTTTAAAACTTGTTTTGTTGTAAGTTGTAATATAGTAAACCCATGTTTTGATTAATTTTAGAAGAAAAATAAACTTGGAAACAAATAAAAACACAAATCTGAAACACAAATAAAATACAAAAATAAACTTTGTTTTGAACAAAAATACCTATATTAAATAAACTTGAATTTAAGTAAAACATAAACTTAAAATTTTTTAATGTTCGGAAACTTTGCAAAAAATACATTTAAACAATTGTAAAACTTGTTTTGTTATAAGTTTAAAAGAAAAAATATTCTAAATGTTCGGAAAGAATTAATGAAAAAACATTTTCAAATTGTAAAAAATGTTTTGAACATTAGGATAAGTTTAAACTTGTAAAACATGTTTTTCTATACACTTAAGTTTAATTTGTTGGAGTAATTAATTTAATTAAATTTTTAATATGATTTTAATATTGAAATTTTTTCTGAATTAAAATTAAATTTTCAGCATTTCCTTAAATTCATTATGGACCCTACGTTAAACTTTAAAAATGAAACTACTCGAGTAAAACATATTCATGTTATCCAAGCAAATCCTGACAGTGTTGAAATTTTGGATATTAAAAATAACAAACTAGTAACAGAAGCATTCCATAGCGACAGACCGTTGATAAATTACTTTAATCATCCGATGACTCATTTTGGACCAATGATGGCTACTGCTTGTAAAGGCAAACATTCATATTTTTGTTTGTTTTGTGTTTTGTTTGTATGTTGTTTAGAAATGAAGTTTTGTGTTTTATGTTTTTGTGTTTTTATTTGTTCTAGGTTTATTTTTGTGTTTTGTTTGAATTCAAGTTTATTTAATGTGTTTTACTTTGTTTGTTTAAAAAAGTTTATTTTTGTATTTTAGTTTAGATTTATTTGTCGTATTTTGTTTTGTTTCCAAGTTTTGTTTTAATTCAAGTTTATTTAATGCATTTTATTTGGTTGTTTAAAAAAGTTTATTTTTGTATTTTGTTTTTCTTTAAGTTTTATGTTTCTAAGTTTATTTTTTGTATTTTATGTTTCTATTCCCAAGTTTTTGTTTGAATCCAAGTTTATTTATTTGTTGTGACTTTTGTGTTTTATATTTATTTTATATGTGTTTTCGTTCTAGTTTTTGTATTTTGTTTTTAATGTTTTAGTTGTTTGTTTTGTTTAGATTTTATTCAACTTATTTCTGTATTTTATTTTTTGTATTTTATGTGTTTTGTAGTTTATGTTGTTTGAAGTTTTATTTGTTTCATGTTTATAGAAACAATACAACAACACAAACTTTTGCAACAATTAACCAACGAAAAGTTTGATGTTGGAATATCAGAAATGTACGAGTATTGTGCTGCTGCACTTTTTCATAAACTAGGCGTAAAAACAAGGCTAGCAGCATTTGCAGTTCCCTTGTTGCAAATGATTGGTAGAAAATTTGACATTCCTAGTTTTGCTAGTTTCGTGCCAAGTATTTTTATTAAAAAATTTTTTTTTATTTTTTAATAATTTATTAGACACTTTTGCCTCACATTTGGGCCTACAATCTTCTTTCTACTACAGATTTTTTAATTTTTACAATGAATTTTATGACTGGATTTGGATGGATGATTATATTCTGAGAGAAGAGGTTTAGGAGGAAATTTTTTTTGGAAATTTCTTTCAATTTTTAGGAACAAATAATTCGTCAAGAATTCGGCTCAGACTTTCCAGATTTAAAATATTTAACAAAAAAAGTTTCTCTCGTCTTTTTCAACTCAAACCCCTTCTTTGAGATGCCTAGACCAACCTCCAACAAAGTTGTTTATATTGGCGGGTTGGTGGATAATTTGGCAACTGAGGCTAATAAAAAATTGGAACCAGTAAATTGACATTTTGATTAAATAAAAATTAAGAAAAAATTTTTTTGAAGAAAATTAAAAAAATATTGGACGAGGCAGTTGAAGGCGCCGTCCTTTTCTCGTTTGGATCAATTGCTGACACAACCAAATTAAATTTAAAAATTATAGAGGGAATTGTAAAAGCTTTTAGACAATTCCCTAATATTCAATTTATTTGGAAATTGGATTCTGAAACAATTAAAAATATGTCTGAATTAATTAATACGGCATCCAATATTCATACGTTTGAGTGGCTTAGACAACCAGCTATTTTAGGTGGAAAATTAAATAATTTAAAACTTAAGTTTTTGTTAATTGTAATTCAAGTTTATTTTTTAAATTGTAATTCAGGTTTATGTTTGTAATTATAATTCAAGTTTAATTTTGTTAATTGTAATTCAAGTTTATTTTTGTGATTGTAATTCAAGTTTATTTTTGTGATTGTAATTCAAGTTTATTTTTGTGATTGTAATTCAAGTTTATTTTTGTGATTGTAATTCAAGTTTATTTTTGTGATTGTAATTCAAGTTTATTTTTGTGATTGTAATTCAAGTTTATATTTTAGGTAATTGTAATTCAAGTTTAATAATTTTATTTGTAATTTACATATGTTGATTTTTTAAATTGTAATTCAAGTTTATTTTTGTTAATTGTAATTAAGGTTTATTTTTGTTAATTGAAATTCAAGTTTATATTCGTAATTGTAATTCAAGTTGATATTACTAATTGTAATATTACTACTGTAAAACATTTTTCTCTAGTTCATCCCAACTTGAAAGCATTTATTACACATTGCGGACAAAACAGTCTAACTGAATCAGTGTATGCCGGTGTTCCTATTATTGGCATTCCTCTTTTTGGAGACCAATTTTACAATGCTGATGTTGCCGTTACACATGGTATAGGGCTACAAATAGATGTTAATGAATTGAATGGACCGAATGCCGAAAATATTTTATTTGAGGCTATAGAAAGGGTAAAAATTGAAATTTTATAGTTGAACCTCTTTATAAGATACACCCAATATTAGATACACCTCTGGCGATAGGACAATTGTAGACGACATTTCCGGTATGAACCCACGGGTGACATTTCTGAGTTGTTCGCAATTAGCAATGCTCATATCTTCAACTGTCTAATACCCCAAGTTTTCTGAATTTGGGGCTTATAGGGTAAGGAAGTTGCTTAAACATACTGGACTAAGCAATACCCAGAGTTTATCGGACCATTGGTTCTGATCAACAGAACGGGTACTTATGGCCGTAGAGTAATGTTTGTAGACTGACCATTTTTAATATTAGGAGAGAAAAGGGCGGGAGAGGGGGGGAGGGGGTTCGAAGTTCAATTTTACGGCAATACCCTCAATTTAAGATATACCTCATTATAAGTTACGAATTTTCCACTTCCAAGGGTGTTCTTATAAATAATTTTTAAAAATAAAAAAATAAATTTTATTTTTAAGATCCTCAAAGTCCCCTCATTTCGCCAAAATGCCCAAATACTATCCAGAAAATTAAAATTAACTCCATTCAAACCAAAAGAAAGGCTAGTAAAATGGGTAGAATTCGCAGCAGAATTTGACGATTTATCAGAACTTGATATGCCTGGAGACAGGGAATTAAATTGGTTTATTTATTATTCTCTGGATGTTATAACCTTTTCGATTGTATATTTGGGTGTTATTTTGGTGGTTTTTTGGAAATTTACAGAATGGATTTTGACTAAATTTTGGCAAATTTTGTGGCTGAGAAATATAAGAAATATTACAAGAAAAGAAGAGAAGAAGAAAAAAGCTTAATTAATTAGATAGTCGGACCTTGCTTTAGTGGACCTTTAGATATTCGGACCTAGCTTCGGGTCATGTAGATTATAATAGGGCTGAAGCTCCCCCATCCAAGGGCTGCCCCAACCCGACATGAGATCAACTTTAAAGATACCCCTTCATGTAGATTACCTATATAATAGGGCTGAGGCTCCCTCTCATCCAATCCTCGCCCCACCCCACACGAGAGATCAACCTAGGTTTCAAAAAACGTAATTAAAAGTGAGGTCCGACTGTGTTTAATTATATACTTGTATTAAATAAAAGATTAGACTCTTTCTGATTAAATTTTAAAAATAAAATTAAAACAAAATCAAATAAATTCGCCAATTAACACTTCTAAAATTTCTAAAAATCACAGCACCTTCAATTTTGAAGCGTTTTGTTTACTTTTATGTCTATTTAAAAGCCCTACTTTTGTTCTATAAGTATGCAAAATTTCAGAATTTTCTGATTACCTTAAGAGAAGTTATGGATAAAAAACCAGAGTCACCTCCTACAGTTCTACAGTAGAAATATTCAAATAATTAATTTTAATTTAATTGGCATTGTGTTTGGAAGAAAACAAAGTTAGAGAAAAATAAATGAGAGAAACTTTGTTTGTTTTCCTAATTTTTATTCTTCATGTTTTTCTTGTTTTTAATGTTTGTATGTTTTAATGTTTGTTTAATGTTTGTATGTTTTGATGTCTGTTGTAATGTTGTTTTTAATGTTTTTCTGATGTTTTTACTTGTTTTAATTGAATTTAAAACATGTTGTTGTTTTTGTTTAATGTTTTTAAAGTTGTTGATAAAGAAGAGAAACATTGTTTTGTTCGTCTCTTTTTTTGTTAATGTTTGTTTGTTTAAATGTTTGTTTGTTTAAATTTTTGTTTGTTTAAATTTTTGTCTGTTTAAATGTTTGTTTGTTTAAATGTTTGTTTTAATGTTTGTTTAAATGTTTGTTTTGATGTTTGTTTGTTTAAATGTTTTTAAAGTTGTTTATAAAGAAGAAAAACATTCTTGTTTTGTTTTTCTCTTTTTCTTGTTGTTTAAATGTTTTTCTTAAACCTTACCAAACAATACTATAAAAGCCGGGTGTTTTGTTCGTTTATTTCATTTGCTCTTTTGTTTTTCCATGTTTTTCTTTTTGTTTCTGTTTTTCTCTTAATTCTTTTTTTATTTTTAGCAAAACAAATATTCTCTAATTTAAACTTCTCTACAAACTTTTCTGCAAACAAAACAATAAAATGGCTGCTCCAAATGTAAAAAATATTTAAAAAAATTTTCAAAAAAATTTTATTTTCAGCAACCAATCCAAAATGCCTTCAATCTTCCTCTTCCTCTCCGTATTATGCCATATGGAATTGTTGCTGCTGCAGTCGGTGTCGCTTCTTATTTTGTTCTGTGTGCTGTGAATCTTGGGTTTTTCAACAAAAACATATTTTTCACTAACAACATTTAAACTTATCTACAAATCTTTTCAAACAAAAAATAAAATGGATGCTTCAGAAGTAAGAAAAAACATTTTCAAATATTTTTTAAAAATACTTATTGCCCTCATTTTGCCTGTGACACTGTAGGGGATGAATGACACTAAAATTTGACTTTTTGATCGGCTGCTAAACTTTCCTATCGTCCAATAAAATGATTAATATGAGTAAACTTTTCATTGGACGCATAAACTAGACCAGCGCCACTTTTAAGCTCCCGTACCTCAGTTTTGTACCCAACATTTGCGCATTTCATAGAGGCGCAAATGTCATAAAACCTTAGGAAAGATTTATAAATTTTAATAAAATACTATCTAAAAATTCAAGTTGCTTTCTAAAGCGGCAAAAGCAAAAGGAGGGCAATGTTGACCTTATGTAACAATTTTTAAACAATTGTTTCTATTAGGATGTAAAATTTTTTGGTCTATAACCTAATTTTTGAATTGATGCAAACAAGAATTGGATTGCTTAACTAATATGAAGAAGAACCCCTCTAATACAAGCATCTTCATTAAAAAATTCCTTTTAAATTTTACATTTTTAAATAACCTTTTTTAGATGTGTTGGTTTAGAAGATGCTTGTGCAATGAGTAGCGTTGTTCCCCAACGGGGGTGGGGTTACGGGAAAAATTTTCGGGGAGGCAGTGCCACGGGGAGGGGGGGGGAGGGGGGTTGTCCCAAGAAAAAGGAGGATAAATTCATAAAAACAAACACGAGGTACTCATTTCGGTCACAAGTTTTTGCATGATCGGGAATTGTTAATCACTCTTCACTGTGCACCCAAACAAAAATCAGCCGTTCTAAAGCCCCAGTTTTGAACCCAACATTTGACGTTTCAGCGGGGCGCCAATGTCAATAATCTTAAAAATGATTTTTTGGGTTAACGGGTCCGGAAAGGACACTACATATTTATTTATTTTGAGCGAGTGTGTAATTTTAAGCCTAAAATAATTTTTTTTAATTTGCAATTTTTTAGTTGCGTCGGCTTGGACGGTGCTGTGTTGTGCCGATTTGGCCCAAACCAAAATGATAATTTTATTGAATGCACGCGTGAAAAACACTTTGGTCACAAATTGTTAGACGACCCTGGGATTTTAATTGCTTTCCATTGTGGCCCAAAACAAACTATTAAGAAAGGACTTGCTATTGCTTCAGGGGTTGCGGTACCGTCAGAAAATTAAGAAACTATTTAGAAGATTATATAAATAAATTTGGGGATATTATTTGTTAAAAAATCCCGTATGGGTTGTTTTCCTTTAGTTTATTTTAGACAATAATTTTATCTAAACAACCCATACGGGATTTTTTATACAAATAATATCCCCAAATTTATTTATATAATCTTCTAAATATTTTCTTAATTCTCTGGCGGTACCGCAACCCCTGAAGCAATAGCAAGTCCCTTCTTAATAGTTTGTTTTGGGCCACAATGGAAAGCAATTAAAATCCCTGGATCCTCTAACAATTTGTGACCAAAGTGTTTTTCACGCGTGCATTCAATAAAATTATCATTTTGGTTTGGGCCAAATCGGCACAACACAGCACCGTCCAAGCCGACGCAACTAAAAAATTGCAAATTAAAAAAAATTATTTTAGGCTTAAAATTACACACTCGCTCAAAATAAATAAATATGTAGTGTCCTTTCCGGACCCGTTAACCCAAAAAATCATTTTTAAGATTATTGACATTTGCGCCCCGCTGAAACGTCAAGTATTATGTTCAAAACTGGGGCTCGAGAATGGCTGATTTATGTTTGGGTGCACAGTGAAGAGCGATTCACAGTTCCCGATCATGAAAAAACTCGTGTCAGAAATGAGTACCTCGTGTTCGTTTTTATGAAGTTATGCTCCTTTTAAGGTAAAATCGTCAGATCATACACAGTATACAAGCATTTTCTAAATCAATACAATTAAACGAGAGTAAGATTTATTTTATTTGTTGTAATTTATGCTTATTTGTTAATTTATTTTTATTTTAAATTTATTTTTTAACCAAATTTTTGTGTTAAGTAAATTTTTCCTTTAATTGCATTAAATTTTCTTGCAAATAATTTTTCCCTTGATACACTAAATTCAAAAAATCATAGCATCCTTAATTTTAAAGCTTTTAGTCAACCTTTATGTTTATTTAGAAGCCATACCTTTATTATATAAGTATTCAAAATTTCAGAATTTTCTGAAAATCTGAAAAAAAAGTTATGAGTCAAAAACCAACACCGCTTCCGACATTTCTAAAAATTATTCAAAATCTGTTGTGTTTGCTAATAAAACGAAAGAAAAAGTCAGAGAAGTGAATTATTAAAACATTAGACAGTTCCATAAAAGATTGTTTTGTTCATTTGTTTTGGGTTTCTTTTATTTTTTTCATGTTTTTCTATTTGTTTTTGATGCTTTTTAAAAGTTTTTCTTATATGTTTCCCTTAAAGTATTATCTTAAAGTTTATCTGAAAGTTTGTTTTAATGGGTGTTTTAATGTTTGTTTGGATGTTTGTTTGTTTAAATGTTTGTTTGTTTGGATGTTTGTTTGTTTAAATGTTTGTTTGCTTAAATGTTTGTCTAAATGTTTGTTTGTTCTGATGTTTGTCTGTTTAGATGTTTGTTAGTCTAAATGTTTGTCTGTTTAGATGTTTAGTTTAATGTTTGTTTGTTTAAATGTTTGTTTGCTTAAATGTTTGTCTAAATGTTTGTTTAGATGTTTGTTTGTTTTAATGTTTTTAAATTGTTTTAATGTTTTTAAGTTGAAAAACATTTTTGTTTTGTTTTTCTCTTTTTCTGTTGTTTTAAATGTTTTTCTTAAACCTTACCAAATAATACTATAAAAGCCGGATGTTTTGTTCGTTTCTTTTATTTTCCTTTAGTTTATTTCAATGTTTTTCCTTTTTGTTTTTATGTTTTTCTTTTAATTCTTTTTTAATTTTAGCACAACAAATATTCTCTAAACAACATTCAAGCTTCTCTACAAACCTTTCTGCAAACAAAACAATACAATGGCTGCTCCAAATGTAAAAATATTTTTCAAAAAATTTTCAAAAATTTTTTTTCAGCAACCAATCCAAAATGCCTTCAATCTTCCTCTTCCTCTCCGTATTATGCCATATGGAATTGTTGCTGCTGCAGTCGGTGTCGCTTCTTATTTTGTTCTGTGTGCTGTGAATCCGTTTGGGATCCGTAAACTGAAGGGGAAGGAAAAGAATTGAGAAAATGAAGAGAGAAAATAATTCAAAAATTCTATAGGCGATATATTCGATACCTTAATTGTTGTAATTTATGTTTTTGTGGTAGCTATATTTTGTCCAAAAATTTTTTGTGTAAATTTTAAGTATTTTTTTAATGCCTCATTTGTTGCCCTATTATTCCTTTCCTTTAGCCTGAGCTAACAAAGGAGAATGCCTGAGGTGTCCGTGGGACGGTATCATTAAGCAAAAATGGTGCAAATTTCATAACTAAAGTAGAGTATAGTCTACATGTCTATCAGATTTCATCCCGAAGTCCCACGAACACCCCAGGCACTCGCCTTTGTAAGGTAAGGGGACATTTTGGCAGCCGATGGTGTTTGCGACATTTGCGTACATTTTGAGAATATCTGCGGCAGCGCCGATTTTTTGTTTTAATTTCTCTGAGTGACATTAGCATATGCTTAGTCCATGTATGGCCTAGACCCTTTGACTTTTTGGCAATTTCAAGTGGTAATAAGTTCCGATTTCAATAGGCTTCCATTTTGTGCGCAAATGTCGTTTATCCGCAAATGTTCGCAAATGTCGTTTATCCGCAAATGTGCGCAGATGTCGTTTATCCTTAATCCCTTTTCTCTCTTCAAATCCCACTTCCTTTCCCGTTAGTTATTCACCCTCACATAAACATAAGCAACAAATACATTCTAGGAATTAATGTGGGCGTTGTTTCCTATGTTAGCATAAATCCCTTTAAAGCTTTGAGAAAATTGAGACAGCGGTAAAATGTAGGTAAACATTAGATACACCTACTCAACGACGGGTTATTTCTTAATAAAGTTAAGCTGTTTGTTTTCTTTATTTGCCCGAAAAAGGTGCCAAAACAGAAAAATAAATTTTCTTATCGACAAAATAATTTCCGATACATACAACCCTCATTAAACACGTGAACCAATACATGGGGTGTGCTAGTTTCGCGTTTCGTCTTTCGTCGATTTCGTGAATTTTTAGAACCGTTCTTGCATTGGGGTGTATCCATTAGAGGGTATAAAAATAGAGAGTATCCATTTAAAATCTCCCCAGACAATATAGACGAACTTCATTAACCCCATGGAACTAATAAATCAAGGGTGTGCCAGTTCCGCGTTCCGCGTTTCGCCTTTCGCGTTTTTTGCGTTTTTGGAATTTCGCGTTTCGCCTTTTTAAATCTGTTTCGGCACACCCCTTTAATACCTATTATCTTGTATTGGGGTGTATCCTAAATAGATGGTATCCATTTAGAAGCCCCTCAGACAACTATTCTTGCATTTGGGTGGATCTTAAATAGAGGGCATCCATTTAGAAGCTTCCCCAGACAACCGTTCTTGCATTTGGGGGTATCTTAAATAGCGGCTCCTGGGGAATCCTCGAATATCCTGGTACACTATTCGAACCGAAAATTCTCCGATACTCGGACTTTTAGTCCTAGCAGAGACCAAACAAAACTTAGAACATATCTTAAATTGAGGTTATCAAGTATTCTGTTAGGTTTGGCCAGTAAATTCTTCACACACCTAAACAATGTTACGGTATTCCGTCACTCATCCAAACCCACACCCTCAACAATTTAAACTACCAGCCTCCTCAACTCAATCACCTCCCTTTCCAACAGATAATTTTAAAAAACAACAAATACAGGAACGAATAAAGAGAGGCAAGTTTCCAAAAATTTTCTTGGATAAGAAATTTAAAATTAAATTAAAAAGGTGTCCGAATCCCCCATAGCGGCCTGTTCCGTATCGACTCAACGTGTCAATGTCACGATCGGGACTACCCTCCCTGGACTGGTGAGATCCATGGAATGTCACAAGCATTGCTTAGCAAGTCGCTCCAATTGCGGGTTTTTTGGTGGATGGTTTTGGTTTTATTTTTTTTTTGGATTTTTAATTTAAATTAAAAAATGAAGGTGCTGTGTACTTGTTGTGGAACAGCTACTACTGTACTTGTTATTATTGAATATATTCGTGGGCCCACAGCTTCAAGTACTACTATACGATTGGTTTGTCTCTACCTAGTTTTATCAGGATAATCCCATAAAATTTTCCGACAAAATGTTCATTTCGCCAAAAGTACATTTCGCCAAAAACACATTTCGCCACAAACACATTTCGCCAATTTCCACTTCGTCACTTTTTCACTTCATCAATATTTTTAAAAAATTCTATAGGTCCCTAGCCTCGAATTGCCAGCAATTACAATATGTCCAAAGGTTCCAGATGCCTTCAACTTTGACGCTCTTTATCGAGATATGAACGAAAAAATAGGAGGAATAAATACAGACGTTGCAAGAGATCTTGTGAGGTAACGACGTTTATTTGGCCATAACTTGGGTAGTAATTGACTTAAAATTCTGAAATTTTGGGATATGGTAGAAAATAGATAATATTAATTAAACGCGAAATTTGAGACAAAAATGCTGATTTTAGGCAATTTTATGAATTTTTAAAGTTTTGACATTTTTAGCTATTGGATCGGTGGAAGTGGACTGGAAAACATGGTAAATTGACCAGAAAATAAATTTTAAATAAGAATTCATGGGTTTCTGTATGAATTATTTAAGGACGGACTACCCGAATTTAACCAGACTTATATGCAAATGTTGGGACAGCTATATGACCGTTGGCGCCGTTCCATAGGCACTAAGCAATTTTTTCAAGAAATTCAGGTAAATTAAAAGGGAAGTTGTTAAAATTATTTGTAGGAAAAATTTGGTTATAAATGCACTGATTTATTTGTTAATTGTGAACTTGGAGGGAAAAAGCATAATTGGTGAGTTAATTATTGAGGGGGGGGGGGGGAGGATAGTCGAGGAGACTCTAATAAATTTTTAAAAAGTTGTGATGCAATATTCAGTTCAAGACCAGTCATGCGTCGTGGTCTATGCTACCAAACTAAACCACAATTAAATCAGGCAAAAAACATTAATTTAATTAAAGAAAAATTAAAAATTTAGACAGAAGCGGATGATATAGGAAGACTTGTGTTAGAAATGAAGGCCTTACCCAGCATCACCTCCCCTCAATATAATTTTTTCCAGCCTCAGGCGAGTTAAAAATTAATTTTAAAAATTTATGGAAAATTAAAAAAAATAATAGAGGGCGGAGCTTATGTGGGAGGGGGGGGGGGAGGAACTACACAAGCACTAAATACAAGGGTCGGAGCTGTTGGGGAGGGAAACTACACTAGTACAAAATATAAGGGGACGTAGCCTACGAGGAGAAAATACAAGGGGGCGGAGCTTATAGGGGAGTGAAACTACACTAGTACCAAATACAAGGGGGCGGAGTTTAAGGGGGAGGGAAACTACACAAGTACCAAATATAGGGGAACGTAGCTTATGTGGGAGGGAAACAACACAAGCACTAAATACAAGGGTCGGAGCTGATGGGGAGGGAAACTACACTAGTACAAAATATAAGGGGACGTAGCCTACGAGGAGAAAATACAAGGGGGCGGAGCTTATAGGGGAGGGAAACTACACATGTACTAAATATAAGGGGGCAGAGCTTATGAGGGAGGGAAACTGCACTAGTACCAAATATAAGGGGACGTAGCTTATGTGGGAGGAAAATACAAGGGGTGGAGCTTATGGGGGAGGGAAATTGCACAAGTACTAAATTAATTTTTAAAATTAAAAAATAATTATTTTTTCTAGTACAGATAATAATTTATGTAAACGACAATTTCGAACAAGTCGTTGATTTCCCTCGATTTTATTTATACCCACACGAATGGAACAGAATGCATTTTATTGCTAGGTTCATTGAACTGCTTGAACACCCAAAGTTTTATTTAAATAAAATTGTAAAACTTGAATTAAACCTAGCGATTGTACAAACGAGTTGGTAGGGAAGGATGCTAATTGTTTTGTAAGGAATTGGTTAACAGCAAATGTTATAGGTGTGTAAATTTAAATGAACATGTTGGAATGTTTGTTTTAAAATAAACTTTCCGGAAAACAAGTTTTAAAAATTACAAAAGAGAAATTACAAATGTTAAATAAATAAACTTGATGGGAAAACATGTTTTGTAAAATAAACGAAATAAACAATGTTTTACAAATAGTTAAGCTTATATAAAATAAACATGTTTTGAAAAAAAAGTTTATTTTTAACTTTGAAACAAGTTGTAAAAGTTGTTTTAGCAAAACTAAATAAACTTGTTTAGCATATGTTTTAATGTAAATCAGCATGTTTTTGAAAAATGTTTATTTGTAAAATAATAAAACAAGTTGTAAAAACAGGCTGTGATAACAAGTTGAAAAAACAAGTTGTAAAAACATGTTGGGAAAACAAGTTGTTGGAAAAACTTGTTGGGAAACTTGTTTTGTATTTTATTGCAAAACAAGTTTAGTAAACAACAATTGTAAAAACCAAAAATAAAATACAAAACAAAGTTTCAGATGCTTTCAACTGTACTGTGCCTTACTTGGAAGATACTAAAGGAATATTGCCTAACCTTCCAATATGTGAAGTTAAAGTTTTGGCCGAAAAGTTGGGAAATAATATAATATTTAAAAGCCTAATTTTAAGTTATTATAATGCTATACAACTTGTTCATTCTGGAGCCGTTCACAGCCAGGAGGTCATAAAAATGACGAAAAATATTTTTTAGAGGCTATTATTATTATTTTTCAGTGTGTTCCAGGGTGTTCACGATGGGAATACGGGTAGGAAATTTTTAATATAATGGAGAAAAAATTAAAATAAATTTTTGACTAATTTTTTAATCAAAATAATTAAATTTTCAGTGTGTCCCTACAACAAAGTCCAGCTTTACAACCCTTTGTACAACACGTAAAAACTAAAAAAATAATTTTAAAAATTAAAAAATAAAATATTAATTTCCAAAAAAAAATTCAAAATTTTAGGAATTTAATTTGGAAATTAGTTTCTACGATTTACAATATGAACATGTGAAGGAGGCAAATTTCTGCTCATAAAATTATTTTTAAATTTTAACATATTCAGGTCTACACAATTTCTGTACCTGGCTTTATGTCACAGATTGGCGGCCAATTTGGATTTTTCCTAGGACTCTCAATTATTACAATGATACAGGTAACAGAAATAATAGTGTAAAATAAACTTTCCGAGAAACATATGTTAAAATTGTTTCCGGAAAACATTTAAAAATTAAAAGATGTTTGTGTTTATGTAATTAAACCCTCCGGAAAAACATGACAATTAAAATGAACATTCCGGAAAACATTTAAACAATAAAAACATTAAAACAAACTTGTTTTTATATAAAATAAACTTTCCGGAAAAACATGACAATTGTAAAATAATTATTAAACTGAACATTCCGGAAAACATTGAAAAATCAAAACAATCATGTGTTATGTAGTATAAACTTTCCGAAAAACATTACAATTGTAAATTAGTAAAATGAACATTCCGGAAAACATTTAAAAAATCAAAACTAACATGCGCTTACATAAAATAAACTTTCCGGAAAACATTAGCTTTATAACATTTAAAAAAGTTTTAAGAAACATTACAATTTCAAATTAAAAATACAAACTTAATTAAAGTACAATAAACATAATTGTAAAAACATTTCCGGAAAACTTTAATTATTCTTACTTAACAAAACTTAAGATTGCGATATATGCTCTCTCCGCCTTCTTTACTCTATGCGTGAAGATCCCAAGAAAATTGCTTCAACAAGTTTGAGTTCCACCTATTTTATTTTCATTCTTCTTATTATTTTTAAGGTAAATTCCTTTTTGAAAGGAGACTATTTTGCCCAAAACGGAACCTTTAATAATGTAAACTTGAAACAACCAGCAATAGAAAAAACACGTAAAAACGTTGTCAAAGTCAACACAATCACAGGATAGTGACAACAAAGGAGCTAATTATGAAGAAACGAGTTTCGGAGGGGAGCAAACTGAACAGGCTCAAGATAGTCAAAGGAGACTTTCTGAGGGTGTAGATTCTCCCGATAATATCTGTGATGCAGAAGAAGCTCCACGGGCAGTTTCAAGAGAAAGAACGAAGCAATTAACAAAACAAAAAAGAATATCATCGAACATAACATTTTCAACAGATAAAAATGATTATTCATCTAGTGGATTTACTCAATATTAAATAAATTTTTTTAAAGAATAGAAAACAGGGAATTTAGGGCATTTAAAAAATTTAATATTAAAATAACTAAAAAATGAAAAAATACCTAAAAAAATTTATTTTGAAAAATTCATCTAAAATTTATTTGAAATTTTCCAGAAAATCTTACATAAAAAATGTTTTTCTTGAGAAAGTAAAAATTTTGGCACCGAACCCAAAAAAGTCTGATATCTGGAATTTTCGCATAGAAGATCCGTTGATTTCCCAGGATCCACTAACACTACTATAGAATGCCAGTCTATTTCCTCCAAAAATAGCAACGGATTGGATGTGAGATGGCCATTAAAGCTCTCTCTTTGCAAAGTTTTAATCTCATTTTCATTTTTTGCTTTATTTTATAGCTGACCTTGCATTATATTGATCTAGCTAAATAAATTATTAAATCGAGAGAAAAGAGCAGTTTTTGTGATTGACAATTGCTAAATTTATTTATTTTTTATATTAATTCTATCTTATCTAAATTAATAAATTATAATTAATTGCTATAGTTAACTGAGAAAATTAACTGATAAAATTAAAAGAGGGTAATAAATAAAATAAAAAATGTATGAAAATTACAACGCAACTAAATTTTCCATATTAAAAATGTTTCATAATTTATTTTGAAAAATTCCTTTGCAAAGGCCAGAGTTTATTTTGATAAGAAACATATTTACAATAATCATTAACCCTGACAAAATCAAAAGTCGAAGATAGGTAAAAGAACCTCAACCTGAACGAGTTGAAGAAATTTCTTTACAAAATTCCGAAAAAGTCAAGTTCAAAGAAGTTCCAAAGAGTCCCGAAAGAGCGAAGTTCCTTGCAAAGTTCAGTACAGAACAAATTCCAAAATTTCACACTCGATTCTTGCCAGGTATCTAATCTCTACTAAATTATCATTTATCAATAAAATTTTTTCTCGTTACTATATATCAACTTAAATTATTTTTTGCCAAGTCTTAAAAATTTAAAAATTTTCAAAAATTTTTAAAATTTTCTCTTCCAAAATTTTATCTTATTATCTCTTTCACAAAATATATTTTACGGAATGTGTGATGGGGGGAGGGTTTATCCAAAATTCTATTGATACTTTAAACTAGGGTAGCTTGCCGAACCTTCGGGGTCGGAAGTGTCGGGGATCGGGGTTTGTCGGGGTAGAGCCTTCGGGGTACGGGTCGGGGTTTTGCCAAAAAAATTGGCGGGGTCGGGTCGGGAGTCGGGGTTTCGGGGGATGGGGAGCTACTCTACCTTAAACTATATTAATCTCTTGACTAACAATTCCAGTCAACACAAATAAATGTTTATTTTCTTTAATAATAGGCGGGAAATTTTTTATTAATGATTAAGGGAAACTAAGGATAAATGCACAATAACGACTAAAGATTGAACGAATAATGAACACAAATAAACTGAAGAAAATAAACATTTGTTATCAACGTGGCGAGACATTGAAAGGAGGCGATGAGTAATAATTTGCAAATATTATAGGAAATATTTTTCCAAATAGGCTGGGAACGATCGAGAAGATAAGTAAAACAAAGTTACGATTATTTTATTAATTCTCCTTCCGAAATGCGATATTTTAATTTAATTTTATTAATCATTTTTAAAATTTTTATTAATTTTAAAATTTTATTAATATTTTTTATTAAATTTAGTGATAGATAATGGGTTGGAAGTTTTTCCTTCTGTCGACTGTTTTGATTATTTTATTGAGCTGTGCAAATGGAGACAACACTTTACAAACTGGGCTTACTTCAACTTCCAACTGTAAATAAAATTTATTAATTTAAATTTTATCTCTCAAATATTTTTTTTTGTATTTCAAATATTTTTTTCTCAATATTTTTTTCTGTTTTTTAAAATTTTATTTAAAATTTTTAAGATTTTCTAAACGTCTCTTATAAATATTAATTGAAAAATATGTACTTAAAAAAACAACTTTTATAGTTTTAAGATTGACGGTTTTAAATTTCTATTCGATACTCTGATTTTAGGGCACTCGAGAAAAAACAACTATACCATTAGATACATATAAAAACAATTAATTCTCTCAACCTCTCAATTTAAGATACATTTTAAAAAGTTTTAGACCAAATGATAGAGGGAGTTGTTTGACAGATACCACTTTTTAGGTACCGTCAATGGTTGAAAATTAAAAATTTGCTTGTACTCGCACTTCCCTAAGATTTTTAAAGAACTCTACTCGAACACCTGGAATCCTGCCGACCTAATCCATAAATTCCCGAAATCGGGAATTTATTTTTTCAAGGGAATTCCCGTTCCCAATTTCCGAAATTTTCCTGCAAAATCGGGAATTTTTTGTCCTTCCAAGTTTCTCAAAATTTTCACGTGCGGCGCCAAAAAACTGATTGAGTCCGCTTTTAATTGCCTTAATTCTCATAGAACCAGAGATTCCCTTCCAAATCTTCGTTTTATATCAGACTTATTTCTCAGATATCATCCTTAATACTCCTAAATCCCTAGATATCCTGTTAATCCCCAAATTTCCTCTTAACCCTCATATACCTATTTTTTATTTGATATTAACTGTACATAATTGTTTCATAGGAAACTAGCAAAATATATTTTAATTTTAAAAATCAAAATTAATTTTTAGCCGTAATTGATACAGCGGCAGATGCTATTGCCACAGCAAGTTCTGCTACTGGCGACATTCTTCTATCACTAAAAAATGTGGGGTTGAAGTCTTCGATATTTCTCAAAGTTATAGTTCCGATAGGCAGCATGGTGATGAAAGAAATTAATCCAGAGGTTTTGTTTGTGAATAGAAATATCATTTATAGGGTGAATGGAAAGATCGAAGCCTGCCCGGGATTAAGCCTATATTGGGCCTTTCTACGATGGAATTCCTTAGCAAGACATAATATAGGCTAATCTCAAATTTTCGGATAAAAATTCAAGCCAAAGGCTCGTACAAATAGCATAAACAAAATAGAAAAATTCTGTGAATCCTATTATTCCCATTAAATTGTGGAAAATTTGGATAGAATATTTGGTAAAAAATTTAGATAAGAGATTAAAAAGAGAAGGTAAAAGCAGCATCCTGGTAGCTCAGATGGCAGAGCACCTATACGTAGTGAGCGAAAGCGCCTAGGAATAACTGCCAGGAAGTCGCAGGATCGAAGCCTGCCCGGGATTATACTTTTACCTCACTCTTACTGTATTTTCAATCCTGTCTGATAATAAGACTATAATAAAAATATTTTTATTAATAATATTCAAATATTTTAAGCCAAAATCTTTGGTATACCGAGAACTTATGCAATTGAAACAAAAAACAGAAAACATTTGGAACACCAACAAACTCGATGTTGAATTTTCTACAAGAAAGCTCGGGAAAAAAATTATTGACATGGAATACTTTCATGTAATAAATTTACTTAAATTTTAAAATAATAAATGAACCGCTTAATATAACCAGAGGTCGATCGGGAATCCAAATTCGTATTCAAAAATTTTGGAATAGTTTCCAATTTCCGATTTCCGAAATCTTCCAATTCTCTCTCATTTTCCATACTATTTTCGACAAAAGGCCAAGCTATTTTCTATGTAGACCAGTGATGGGAAAGTTCCAAAATTTCTCTGGAACCGGTTCCAGTTCTGGAACTGCTTTTTAAATTTCGTCGGTTCCAGTTCCAGTTCCGGAACCGATTTTTTAATTTTGGCGGTTCCAGTTCCGGTTCTGGAACCGGTTCCAAACCGGTTCCAGTTCCAAAATTTTTTTAGCTATTTTAATGAAAAGAAATTTATTTTTTTCATATATAAGGTGCATATAAATGAATTAATAATGTAATCAACTGTTAAGATGTATCAATAATAGGGTTTGTCGGTTTCATGGTCTGTCGGTCTGAGGTTAGGTATGTCGGTTTGAGGTTAGGTATAAGTAGTTTTTGAGGGATTAAGGGTGGGTTCAAGGGATATCAATGATTTAGAGAGATATTGAAGGATTAATGATTTGAAGGGATAGAGGGAATATCAGACATTTGAACGGATATCAGTGAATATCTTATGCATTTTATTTTTTCAACCCTAATACTAATCAAATTCTCGTTGCAGATCCGGAGCCGAAGTATGATATTGCTATTTAGACCAAAACTTCCCCAATTAGCGCTGCAGGCGAAAATTTTGAAAATTTTGGAGGATTCTTAAGCCAAAAATCTTTCTTTTTCGGCGCCGCAGGCGCAAATTTTAAAAATTTTGAAAGATCCTTAAGCCAAAAAATCTAATAATTAATCATTCACTAAGTTTGGGTTCGAACCTAGTACCCAGATAGTCCTCAAAACTACAAACCCAACACACTATCCAGTCAACCACCCATCCATAGAAAGAAGAGGAAGGAAAATCTCTTTTACCCGTCTCAATTTTCGCTCTTTTCTTCTCACGACTCCCATATTTTTGCTCACTTTACTTTTTTCTCTCATCATTAGGGGTGTATCTTTGGAACCGGTTCCGGAACCGGTTCTAAACCGGTTCTGGACCTTTGCCGGTTCCACGGTTCCAGTTCCAAACCGGTTCCAAGCATCTATCGGTTCCACAGTTCCGGTTCCAAACCGGTTCCGGACCTTAGTCGGTTCCACGGTTCCAGTTCCAAACCGGTTCCAGACCTTTACCGGTTCCACGGTTCCAGTTCTGGAACTGGAACTGGAACCGAGTCGGTTCCGGAACTGGAACTGGAACTTTCCCATCACTGATGTAGACACGGCATAAAAGATAGAAGCTGGGCGTTAAAAATTGGAAATAGAATTTTTTATGGAAAAATTTTTTTAAATAAATATAGGTACTAGTATATGAGATTTCGGAATATTTTTGAATTTTTTTTGAATTAAAGAAATGAATTAAATTTTTAAATTCATTTTAGAATTTTATTTAAAAATTAAATTTAACCACAATTTAATAAAATTATAAAAATATAAACGAAATCTTTATAAAATCTGTTTTAGAATGTTATATTTCCTACTAACACAATGATGATGCACACCGAGTCTTTCGTGGACCCAACAGTTTTCAAGAGCCCGACATTTTTAAATTCGTTCAAGTCAGGATGCGAATTTGGGAGCAAGTAAATAATTTATTCACTTAAAATTTTTTGAGTTTAATTGGGATTAACAATGGGCGGGGACCTAAATTTTGCTAAATTCCAAATTTAATCCACGGTCAAGTTAGGATTTTAGGAACAAAAATTGGGCTCAACAAAATGTTTTTTGGCTTTTGCCTCACTTTAGATGATGTAATAGAGTAGTTGAAACCATTGATGGGAAAGTTACAAAATTTCTCTGGAACTAGTTCCAGTTCCTGAACTAGGTTTTTAATTTTTTAGTTCTAGTTCCAGTTCCTGAACTAGGTTTTTAATTTTTTAGTTCTAGTTCCAGTTCCGGAACTCCATTTTTAAAATTCCTTAGTCCCAATTCCAGTTCTGGAACTAGTCCAAGCTAGTTCTAGTTCCAAACTTTTAAATTTTTTTGAATGTAAAAAGATTTATCAATTTTAACAAATAAAGGCATAATTTAAAAATCGGCAAAATCGCATTCACGGGATCCCATAATGGGATTTTTTTCAAAATTTTTTACGGGACAGGATCCCGTGGGATTAATCCCGTAATCCCGATAATACCGTTCTAAAATTTAGCGAAATCCCATAGAATTTCGGGCTTTTCACATAAAAAATTTTTACGTTATAGATATCGGGGAGATCAGAGATTTGAACAGATTAAGGAATTTAAAAGGATAAGTGGATTTTTTGGATAAGTGACTTTTTCAGCGCCGCAGGTGAAAATTTTGAAAATTTCTAAGGCCGTCCCGTAAACTTCGTAGGGGCAATTTTGTCAAAAATATACCCCCAAGAACTAGTTCCAAAGCTAGTTCCAGACATTTACTCGTCCCGCAGTTCTAGTTCTGGAACTAGAACTAATTAGTTCCGGAACTGGAACTTTGTCCATCACTGGTTGAAACAAATAAATGTGCATCTAAATATTATTAAAGGCAGAAATTTTTATGGAATTTATGAAATTTAAGGGAATAAATAATTTGTCCCACTTAAAAATTATTTAGATAAGAACTTAGAAAATTATATAAATATAGAAGGAAACAGTTAATGAACTAATTGGGAAAATTGGCCTTATAATAAAATTTTAAAATTAAAAAAATATTTCAGGGCACCGAAAGAACTTCTGAAGGTAATTTTAATGATTTATCTATGTATATGTCACAGTCCAATTCATTTTTGCCCAAAATCAATTCGGCCGGCCATGTGGGGAACGAAACACCAAATTTTGGATTTATCTTTGTGTTCAAAGTTGGGGCAATGGTCCAAAACATTTCTTCATGCTAGAGACCTACGCCCACTTGTACCCTATTCTTCGTAATTCATGAAAGTTATTGGCGATTTCTAAAAATTTAAGAAAAGTATTTTAGAGATTATAACCTTCAGAAATTACGCTGAATATGAGGTACAAGTGAGCTAGAATAGGGTTCAAATGGCCAACTTTACATCACCAAACTTTGGTGTTTCAGTCTCCAATTGGCCGGCCGAATTGAATGTAGGCAATAAATGAAATTAGACTGTGACATTGGACTGTGACATATACTGTTTATTAATATGATCGGACCTCACTTATGTGTTTATCCTCAATAAAGTATACACTCTCAATTTAGTGTACGCTCTTTAAAATGTCATTAGCTAATTTTTAGAGGGGAGTTAGCTATACCTCCAACTTACGTTACCCCTCATTTTAACATAAGATTTTTTGCCTTTCCAAGGGGTATACATAAGTGTGGTCTGAATTAACTGAATTTTAATAGTATTTGTCGCTTCGGATAGTCAAATTCTGCACCGATGCCATAACAGAAAATGAAATTATTTTGTTGAATTACAAACGAAGTTACTTGTTAGAACTTAGTGGACGATTTAACGTGTCTGCAAGAGGATATGACTTTCCAGATGTTGGAAAATACTTAAAAAGTGAATTAATTTAAATAATTAAATAAGAAGAAATGTTTGTGTTTACATTATCCATCTTAAAAATTTCACTCTATTTTATACCAATATTTCTGAAAAGAGATTATACCAACACCGCTTTCAAGAGTATTTGCCTTTTTAACTCTGGGCCCGTAGAATAAATTCGGGGTAAGGGTTATTTAACCCCTACCCGATGGTCAAATAACTCGCAACCCGCAGCATAAATTCCTACTCTGAGTTCAGGGTTAAATAACCCGGTAGTTTAACCCAAAACCCCGAGTAGCTTTTCACATTGGTAGAATAAATTATTTACTCGAGTCAAATAACCCTCAGCTAAGGGTAAAATTGCTACACTGGTCGGGGGCAGTGTAACAGGGTAAAACGCGTCTCGATTGCTCTTTTCCAAAATATATTAAGTTTTCAAAATTTTGAAAAAAATTTTATATTCAGAAAATGAAAAAATATTTATGAAAAATTTTTTTTTGAAAATCTAGGTTTGGATCCGTGTCTAAAAAATCCAGATTTTGATCTGGAAAGTCCAGTCCGGATGAGAAAAAATTAAAATCCGGAAACCGGATCGGCATTTTCAAACTTCTAACTCTAATGATTTTACTTAAGTTAAAGCTGTTTAATGCAAGTTCAATATAGAAATAAAATTAAAGAGTTACTCGCGAGTACAGTAACCTCTAGTTTGGAGTAAAAATGCGAATTTATTCTACGGAATTTATTCTACCAATTTTACTCGGAACTCAAGGTTATTTAACCCAGGGTTATTTTACCCGGTTATTCAACCGGTTATGTTACCCCGAATTTATTCTACGGGCCCTGAGGGCGACTTAGCGCTGCCAACTATGCATGCAAGTTTTGATCGACTATAACTTTTTTAGTATTTTTGTCCACTCTAAGTGAATTATGTATCATTCGAAAGCCACAAAGAAGCAGGAGGCTTCAGCAGAAAATTAATCTGATCACTCGGTAAACAGTCAAAACACGATAAGTGAAATTATTCGGTATTTCCAGTAAACAGCTTAATAGTGGCTTTGAATGATACTAAATTTAAATGGACTGGATCGAGGCTTAAAGTTATTGCCATGCAAAAACTGGGTGGCTTAGTAAATTCTAGCTTTTTATCATATGAAGGGATATATAGGGATATACTAAAAAATTCTTTTAAATACTAAAATAAAAATTTTAATTTAGAATTTCTGATCCTATTCGAGAAATTAGGAAATACAAGTGCTTTGGAGTTCAATGATATTGAAATGATGAATAAAAATTTCCCTGATTTTGATTCGGCTTTTGATGCGTATTTTACAGAACTTAGTTTAAAAAATTCAATTAACATTGATGATGAAGAGCCACACGATCTGTAAATTTTTAAATTTTAACCCGAGATTGGATTAGAAAAAAATCAAAAAATTCCTAATACTATTTACTGACTATTTCGTAAATTTAAACAAAGTGTTTACAGGAGGGAATTTAAATTGGTAGCGGATCGACCTGTAAATACAATCATGTCGCAACATTTGGGGATCAAACTTCTGGGGACCCGACATTTGGGGACCCGAAATTGGGGTCCGGGAACTAGCTCCGGAGCCGGCTCCGGCGGAGCCGGAGCCGGAGCTAAGATTTTGGAAACCCCGGAGCCGGAACTGGAGCCGGAGCCAAGAATTTGAAGTGTCCGGAGCCGGAGCCAAGGTTTTCCAATTCCCCACGGCTCCGGCTATACACCCCTAAAGATGGGTTGGAGAAAAAGAAGTAAGCAAAGATGGTAGGCGTGAAAAGGAAAGGAAGAGAAAATTGAGACGGGTAAAAAAGATTTCCTTTCATTTCCTTTGTAATGTTGGTGTGGTTAAGTCAGGGTTTCGATATCTGCGGATTTTTCCTCATTTTGTGGTTTTTTGATAGGGCGATGAGGATTATTTTTAAAAATGCGGATTTGCGGATTTTTGTGGTCTTTTGAAGATTATGAGGATTTTTTATATTTTCTTGTGGTTTTTAGTAAAAATGTCATTATTGTGGTTTTTAGTAAAAAGTCTTGTGGTTTTTAGTAAAAATGCCTTCTGAAGTCCTCAAAATTTTCGCCTGCGGCGCTGAAAATGGAAGAAATCTGGCTTCTTGGCCTTCCAAAATTCTCAAAATGTTCGTCTGCGGCGCAAAAAAGGAAGGAATCTGTGTCCTTGATCTTCCAAAATCCTCAAAATTTTTTTCCTGGCCTAAAAATGAACGATTTTTGGCTTAAGGATCTTCCGAAATTAAAAAAATTTTCGCCTGCGGCGCTTAAAATGGAAGAAATAAAAATTTGCGACATCTTCCGCGACAAAAATGCAAGTATGATTTTTCAGATAGTTGCTGGATTTTCATAAAATGATCATTAGTAATAAAAAAATTGCTTAATTCAATTGTAGAAGACGAAAAATACCATGCATAAAGTGATTTTGATTAAATTTTTGGGTTTAATAATTTTTTGCGGATTTTTGATATAAAATGCGGATTTTTTCGATCAATTTTGCGGATTTTTAAAAATTCGAGATCGAAACCCTGGGTTAAGTGGATAGTCAGTTAGGTCCGAGTTTTATCCAATTATAGGTTCGAAAAATATCACAACAAATAATTAAATAATTGTTTTTATTTGGAAAATAAATTATAATAAGATGTTTTTCATTAAATAAAGCTGGATAAATTTTTTAAATTGATTAATTTTAGTCTTTTTTTTTCAAAACCCCCTTTATCTCCCAAATCCCCCCAATGAAAAATAATTCATTGATTTTCCACCCGGAGCCCGGAGCCAACATGGAGCGGCTCCGAAAATCCCCGGCTCCGGAGCCGGAGCCGGGGATTTTGAAAGCCCTTAGCCGGAGCCAAGAATTTGAAAGCCCGGAGCCGGAGCCAACAAATGGCAAATACCCAGCACTGATGGTAAATGTATACCGGTTTGACAAACATGTACCGACTTATAGGGCTCAATTAGTCAAAAATCGTAGGAGGTTTTATATTTTTCGTTCAAAAACTCCAATTAGCTATTTTTTAAAAGTGCACCCAAAATTCGGGCCAATTAAAAAATTTTTTTCAATTCTATTTTGTCCTCAAATGTCGGATCTCCAATTGTCTGGTCCACAAAAGTCTGATCCTCATAAGTCAGGTAGCCGGTATAATACTTTAAATTATTTTATATTTAGTTGTATGTTGCATGAACTTTTGGTACACACCAATTTTAATAGAGTCCGTGCAGAAGCATATGCCATATCGCTCCGTGATCACTTGATAGATATTGTAATCATTTCACTAAAAATTTTACTCAAAATTTAAATTAAAATTTTTAGGGGTACATTGCCGCCATCTGCAGCAACCTTACATTCCATGGCAATGAAAAACAAATGACAAAATATACTACTCAAATTGCAGATGAAATTAATTTAATTGCAATTCATACGTTTAATTATTTGTGCAGTTCCTTAGTAAATAATATATTAATCTTGGGGTAGGGGTGTACCGGCCGTTTGTATACCTGGTCATATTTTGGGCTATAACTTTTTCGATTCTTAATTGATTTAAATAATTCATATATCAATAGAAAGCACTGGATGTGAGGATTATTTTTGCCTACAGGAGTGATTTGATCAGATCATCATAAAAAAAGTTACAGGCAGATAAATGCTTGCAGTCATGATTTTGATTTTTATCTGGCTGTAACTTTTTTTATGATGATCTGATCAAATCACTCCTGTTGGCAAAAATAATCCTAACATTCAGAGATTTCGATTGACAATAAATTATTTAGATCAATTAAGAATCGAAAAAGTTTTAGCCCAAAATATGGCCAGGTACAGGTACACAAGTGGGACGTACCGTAATTTTTATGTTCAATTTTTAAACCCAATATTTTTAGGCAAATGCCTGGCCTAATGTTTTCCATCAAATAATTGAAGAAAAATTCAAAAGTCTTGAAATAACGTCTCCGAGTGCTAGATTACTTGGAATGCTAATTGATTCTGCTCTTCAAGTCATTGGCGAAACTGGAGAGAAAAAGTAAGTCTGAATTCAAGATTCGACCGACATTCTGTCGAACATTCTGTCGAAAAAAAACATTCGGTCGAATCAACAATTTCCTTTGCGTTTGGAACCGATGATGGGCAAATAAAAATTTTTTTTATTTGAATCGCGAAATAAAAAATTTTCTATTTAGTTTCAGAGCGAAACGAAATGAACTTGTTTCGGACGAAACGAAATAAAAAAATTAAAAATATCGATCTTTTATCTCATAAAACTTAAGAATCATTATTGTAATGATAACTGAGCAGTAGAGAGCCAATATCACCTTAATCCCTTTCCAAATCCTCCGATTTCAAAAAATTGACTGGTATTTGGGGATTACAAGGGTATAGTGTGTTTTGCTAAAATTTGGGGATTACAAGGGATATAGTGTGTTTTCTAAATATATAAGATATCACCACGCTTCCTAATGTCCCAGTCCATCTAAACAACGTACCGCCTTTCTAGAATTGAATTAGTTTTTAATATTAGAAAACCCATATTAAAAATCATATTTAGTTACCAATATCAAATCATGATAGCTAAAATTGGCGGGCAGGAACAATTCTATGAAGGATTACTGAATTATTGTTCTCACAAAACTGGCGTTTATGGCCATAATGTTATCATCAATCGAATTAAATTAAACTTATCTGATTTTGAATCCATAGGTAAAATTAAATTTAAAATAATCAGAATTTAATTTATTAGTTGACAAAAATTTTCTTTCTTTTTTATAGAAATACCGTATTATCTTGAGGGAGGAAATTTTAAGAAGGGTAATTGTTATTCCAAGCTTGTTACTTTTAAGGAAATAAGGTATTTAGTAAAATGTGTTTGAAATAATCCTTAGAATTTTGTTAAATATGAGGGGGCCAAAAATATTTCAAAACAAAATTATATTTTAATTTTACAAAATATTTACGGTTTATGACCTAATAATTTATAAAATATTCTCTAGAATTGCAAGATGGGAAAATGCTGAAACTAAGAAATTTTGCCCTGAAACTAAATAGCACACTTAAGACTGAGATGGAGTAAGTTTACTCTTTTTACATAAACAAATTTTTCATTTATTAAAATGAAAAAGGTTACTATCGCATTATACCGCCAAATCTCTGCAACTGTTTGTCCGCAGATTTTACCTACTCACAACCTCTCTTTTGTCATAAAAATTAAAAGAACTGTAAATGACTAATAACAAGTATTCCTTTTCTCTTTTCTCAAAGAGTTATTAGGATAAAAGGCCCACGCGTAGATAAAACTAACAGTAGCCATGCCCACGCGTAGCCCACGCGTAGATAAAGATAAGAGGCCCTTCTATAAATTAGTAAAAATTGGTCAGCCGTTAAAAAATTCGTCGAGATGTGAAAATGACACCAAAATCAACCCCGGTCTTAACAATGGGCCGAGATACAGATCACTAAAATTGAAAAACAAAAGGGGGGACCTCGGTCTGCGGAAGATTAAAAATATTCATTGATCTGAAAAAATCTAGAAAAAATAAAATAAAAATGACCTTTCCTCAAAATGAAATTAATCCATTATCATTATTAATCATGTACAATTCTTTTAATCTTTATGACAAGAGAGAATAGGAGAAGAAGGAAAAACCTGCGGACAAACATTTGCGGACATGCGGCGTTATATATCTAAGGCGAAATTTTCGGACGATAATAGTTACTAACAACCGAGATATGATTTATAATTTGTTTAACCTAAGAATTGAAACTATCAAGCATAATCATGACTAAACCGGCACAAAAACAAACACTCGATAACAAACCTTCTCACCTCTGACCTTTATTGTCGAAAAAGGAATTTTTTACAACCACAGGGAACAGAAAGAACAATATATACAAATTTCAAAATTAAGGAGAAGTATTATTTGACCCATGTTTAGACCATGTTAGACATTGGTAGAGCACCTGCATAGGGGTAAACTGTGTTAAGTGGGCACTTCAGAAAAGTCAGTTTCGAAGACAGCCCTTAGCTAAAGTTTTGCAAAAGCTGATATTATCTTTCTAATCTTTATCTAAAAAAATTTTAGTGATATTTACAACAAAGAAACGAGTTACATTGTCGGGCAACTTAAAAAGAAGTTACCAATATTCATCTCGGATAGATTGTTTAAATGCTGGACTATGTTACGTTTATATGGGGATCATTGGTGGTCATCATGTGGAAATTTAACCTATGCAAAGCGAAGCTATGGTTATGCAGAGTTGTCAGGAATTGCATCATTAAGATATGAGACTAAGGGCGGTAGATTTGGACTTTGTGAAAAATTTTTGTTCAACTTTTTCATGTGATTGATGAAAGATGTGAGATTCAAGAACAAACGAAAAAATAATTTTTCATTTAAATCGGTCTAAATTGGCTTTAATTTATTTGAAATATTAAAAAATAAAGCGAGTATCAATAATAACAAGTTTTGCATAAGAGTTAAAAAATTAGCGAAATGAAAAAAAAATTAGCGAAATGAAAGGATATCTACTAAAATTGGTTAGGTTTAGTTTAAAATATATTACAAAATGAATTACTGAATAAAGTTGACCCAAAAGAGATGGGAGCATTTATTATATAACTTTATTCAAATAAAAGATAATGAGATGATATAAAGCTTAAATAATAAAGAACTAAATAAGGAAGAAAAATGAGCAAAAATTTTGTAATTACCCACCTCCTACTGAGATTTCCTTCAAACCCACTTTTCTCTTGTTTCCGATGTCAAATAATTTTCCCTGCTCGAAAAATTCAAGTTGGGATACCGCTAAAAACTCATCAATTGTTTTACAAATTCGCCTTACCAGTTTGAGGTATCCATTGGAATGGGACGCCTTCAGCTTTCCGTTTGCCGCAGAGATCCTAGTTTCTTTTTTGGTCTCCATTCGGATTGATACTTTAGACTGGTAAGGCGAGTTCGCTAAACACTTGATGGCTTTTTAGAGGCATCTCAACTTGATTTTTGATTAAGGGAAAATTATCTGACATGTGAAACAAGAGAAAAGTGGCTCTGAAAGAAAATATGAAGTTACCTTCAACAGCTCGCTCATGGTCTGACGTCGATGCTTATGGCCTGACGTCTATCTATTTAAAATTACCTTTTTAATATTTATTTATCTGCTCTAACTAAATTTAATTTGGAAGAAGAATTCAAAGCTTTGGAAAAAAATTCCCTTAATATAAAATATTTTATTTCCAACTTAATATAAGCTAAAAATTATTCAAAAAATTCCTAAATTTTTTTTATAAAATTCTTAAAAAATTTACAGAGGAAAAAAACTTCAAGCCTAGACGTCACGTTTTATTCAAAATTTAAATAGCTGGTATAATTAAAGATTTCTTTCCTTATAAAAATGAGGGTGTTAATTGCAAGAATTAATTTATTTTAAATACTAAAGAATTAAATAAAAGAGCCAAAATGACAACTAAAAATGCCATTTTCCTTATTTTTGCTATAAGCTTATTGCTAAATCAATGTTTGGCAATGTCGTCTTGTAAAGATACTCTTAAAACGAGCTGCACTAAATTAATGAAGTGTAAATCGGAGTAGGCTTTATTCTCCGTTTTTAAATTTTAATTTGACTAATTTACAGTGATGCAAAATGTATTTTAGCCGCTTGCGACTGTATTGGAATGGTAAAGGATTAGCATAAAATCATTTAAAAACCTCACGATTAGAACCCTTCGAATTAGTTACTAGGGATGTTCCCCGTCCCTGAAAGTCGGGAAAGTTGAGCATTCATAGTTTCATTCATAGCCCCGTGTCACTGCCTCCCCTAAAAGTTATCCCCGTGTCCCTCCTCACCTCCCTCCGTCGGGGCACAACCCTCCCCTTCGAATTAGTCACACTTCTATTTTAGATATATTTTTTAGTTTTCTAGGAAAGTGAGCTGTCTCATAAGTTGTCGGATAGTTGGAAAATTTCGGATATCCGTATCCTAAATCCGAACCGAAAATTTCAGATATCCAGATATCCGAAATTTTTGATATCCTGATCTGGATCCGATATCCGGATCCGAAATTTTGTATATCCGAACCGAAATTTACAACCTTACTATCTAAAAAATGCTTCCATTTTAGGGTATAGGAATTTCACTATTATGACACCCCCAGGGTCTAGTTGAGTGATTGATGTACATACATATAATAGAAATTATCGATAACTAGATTATACGTTACTAATTTTTCGAGCCTCAATGGTCTATTGAGGTGATGAGTGAAGTGAGGTAATTAGAGAGGTGATTATTAGTGAGGCTATAGTAATTATTATTAATGATTTTCATATACATAGGTATAACAAATAAATTTTTTAGGGTGGCCCACAAGGCACGGGATACGACCCTCTTTATGACCGAAACTTTTGCACACATCATAGAGGACATTATTATAATAAGAATTGTAAAAAACAAATTAAAGGAGGTGGAAAATGAGAAGACAAGGAATTAAAAATTAAAAGAGGGTACATGAATTAAATTGGGATAATATTTTTAAAGGATTTTTTCTGATATTTTTAAATAATTGTATCAATCTTGATCCTGACTAAATAAAGCAATAAATAATAAAATTTTCAAATAAAAAATCTTAATGGAAGGAGTGGGGAAATGGAAGTGTTAAGTGGTCAACCTATTGAGGGAATGGTATGGGGAGGGGTTCGAGATCAATTATCCTGTATCTAAATGAGGATTTGGGCGATGACGAGCGAGGTGGGTGGGGGCCTACTCTGATTCCGCCTACTCTGATTTTTTTACACTTCCGCTTCCGTTTATATTTCTTCTCCTTTAAAGAATTCCAAAGGAGCTATCTCTGATACATACCTATAATAATGAAAATGTATAGCGGCGATATCTCTTTTTAACATAAATCCGGAGGTATTTTAGGGGCTTTACGGTAATTTAAATAAAATAGTAGTAGTATGTATAATGTTAGCCTTCATATTCTAAATTAATAATAATATAAATTATACGTAAAAAATATTATTTTTTGTTGATTCATAAATTTAAAATTTTCCCACAACTAAATATTTAATTAAAAATTATTAAAATGTTCCTATGATTATTCTAAAAATAATTTTTTATTAGCCAAAACTAACCAAAATTATATAAATTTTATTGGGAAATTGTACGATTTTAATATAAATAATTAATTTAGAATCCATTTTAAATGAATATTCATCAAACTTAATTTAAGCCAAAAAGGGGTATATAAATAAATAAAATTTGGCTGGTAATTAAATTAGTGTAATTAGCCTAATTTTATTAAATTTAATTTTATTTAAATATTAAATACTCAAAAAATATTTTATTTATTCTCCAAATTAATAATCAGTTATCCAAGCCACCTCCCCAATACAACCTTGATTGGTGACTTGAAGCTCCATGTATGGAAAAAGTTATTCCGATCGTAATGAGCTTCAATGGAACGGTCTGATGATCTTTATGAAACAACTTCGGCCATGAAAAAATTCTTATCATTGACAATAATATTCAAATATTAATCGGAATATTATTCTGCTACCCAAGCCAACTCATCAATCCAAATTTTGATTGGGAGCTTCATGGGGTGCCTGTGGAATGGATGCATGGTTCTCGTTCATACAATAATTTCAACAATGGAGCAATGCTTCCACTAGTATTCAACGATCGCTGGATTAGTAAGAAAGAAAATTTGAGTGTTTAAGCTAATAAAATTGAATTTAGAGATGAATTTTCTCATCGCTCTCATATGGATCGCCATCAGCACTACCATGAACTCGATCAAGGCATCTGAACCAATCGTTTCTCCAATCAAGGACCTTACATGCAACAATGTAAAAGAGCATGCCAAAATGCAATGGGTACATGATTTAAATATTAATTCATTCGAATCTCTCTAACATGACACCTTCTGACATGTCACTTTCCTTCGTATGTCAGTTCAGTCCAGACCCGAGGGGTGTTAGTTTAAGAAAATAGCATCTAAAAATTTATATCCAAAATTTTTTTGAAGATTTATAATATGCTACGAAAGTCACCTTACAATACAGTGCTCAAGGGAACAGAATTCAAAGTTTCTAGACTTTACGATATCCGAGCGGTGTTGGGAAATCGTTTTTGCAACCAAAAAGATGCAGAAGAAGTTCAGTGGAACGGAATTGCAATCTTCTTCAATGGTGATAATAATATAACTGAAGTTATAATGCATATAGCTGGATCAGGGTTGCCGCCCGAAACCCGTACCCGAAGATTTTTTGTACCCGCGGCAACCCTGAGCTGGACTATAGTAAGCTTTAGAAAAATAGACCCTCGGAAGTCACTCCAATAGAATTTTTAAATGCCCTCAGCCCTCGATACTCCGTAATTTAACTGTCAAATTTTATATTTAGAAAGTATCCTTATTTTAGAAAAGATACGAGGCAAGCTTGGCGTTTCCTCAGTTTGGAACTCCTTAAGTAAGGAGGGAATTCGTCTTGAGGAAGTTCTGGGATTTGCGTCACTGGAAAAGGATCTGAGCTTCTACGTCACTTGGCAGGATGGCCGTAATGCCTGTATATATGTACAAAGAGGATTTTAAGCGGATATTTCTACTTGGCCAACACCACTGTCGAACAGCTTCTCAAAGGTCTCCTCGTCAAGGCTTCACCAGAGCAGGGTACTAGCAATTAAACATGAAAAAATATTTTTTAATAAAATAGCCATGATCCGGGACAAGTTTAGCTGGACCGAATTCTGGAGCATTTTCCAGAAGGAAAGGAATGCTTCTTGACGAGACAATGGGATATCCGGCGTTGGATCTTGACATGAGTAAATTGCATTTACACTCCAATTTAATAATTTCTAATAAAATTTTAAAAATTTTATTGAAAATTTTTTCAATAAAAAATTTTTTAATCCTGAAAAGATGTAAAAATGGATTTAATTTAAAAACTAAATTATATTAATCTATTTAAAATCTAATATTTATAGTAAACAACCACGACTACAACTACGACAACGACCACAAAAACTACGACCACGACTATGGTATGCCTTAAACTTTAAAAAAATTCTGGAAGAATTATGGAAGAATTTATTCTGGAAGAATTATGGAAAGGCCAAAATTGCTAAGGCAAGGCGTTTTTTTAAATTAAAAAAATTTTTTGGAGCTTTTCTCCTCCTAATTTAATAATTCTTAATAAAATTGAAAAAAAATTTTATTGAAAACTTTTTAATAAAATCTTTTTTAATACATACTGAAAAGACGTAAAAATGGATAATTTAAAAAAAATAAAATATGTATATTAATACTTTTAAAAATTAATTTTTATAGAAAACAACCACGACGACAACCACCACAACGCTCACGACCACGACTACTTAGACCACGACTACGGTATGCCGTCAACTTTTATCGCCAGTTGAACCGATCCGTGTAAGTAGTTAAACTAATTTAAAATTAAATGATATTAATAATTTATTTTTAGCCTCCGTGCCGTCACTATACACAAGGGGCTCTGTGTTTTGATAAATACAGTTGCCAGTGAGTTAATTTAAAAATTAAATACAATTTATTAATTTCAATAAAATTTTAAATTAAATTTGTTTAATTTTAGTTGTGGCAGTACGAACGAAACGGACGTCAAAATCAACAAGTAAAAAATTTTTTTTTAAATTTAAATAAATAATAGTGTTAGAATTTGGAGCTTAGTAGATATTGGAATCTATGGGTAGTTAGGGAGACTCCAGGCTAAACACCGAAGTTTCGGTCGATTTGTGAGTAGGTTCGGTTTCAGTTAACTGAAAATTTAGTTGGACCAACAACTCTATTTGGGAGATTTTATTCGTTTTCTATCTACTATTTAAATTCTGTTTTATGTTGGGGATCTGTTTCGTTCCGATCTCCTTTTCCTTTATCGAAAGATCAAATTTTGGTGGAATTTTTTGGGTTTTGGGCCAGTCCTGTTATCTCTTTTAAAATTAAAATCATGATTTCCCTATCTCTACACTAATTTTATTTAGGTGGTATAATCAGCACCATGAATGTCTCAATGAGCTTTTGAAGAGTTGTCCATTGACTCCACCGGCTAAGCACTTCGTGGATATCGACACCACGAAATATGAAATTGACTACGGACTTTTCGAAAGTAAGTTTTGTTTATCGAAAGATCAAATTTTGGTGGAATTTTTTTTGGTTTTGGGCCAGTCCAGTTATATCTTTTAAAATTAAAAAATCTTGATTTTTCTATCTACTTTAATTTTATTTAGGTGCTGTGAAAAGCACCATGAATGTTTGAATGGACTTCTAAAGAGTTGTCCATCGACTCCAACAGCTAAACACTTTATCGACATTGACACATTAAAATATGAAATTGACGATGGTCTCTTTGAATGTAAGATTTATAATTTCTAATAAAAATTAAATCATAAAAATTATTTAAATTTTTAAGCTCAAAAGGAAATCAAATGTTTGGACAATGATCCATGCAATGAAAAGTTATGCGAATGTGACCGGTGAGAGCTTTTATTTTATTAAATATTAAATAGGGTAGAGATCGGACTAGGAGTGTTGTGGAAACTGGACTATGATTATCTTACGCGAATCGGAATTTGTATATCGAAAATTTCATTCTCGGTAACATAGAAAATTGTTCGAGATAGGTCTCGGTCCATTCTCTGCTATAAATCATTTCTTAACGAAAGATTATTTTGAGAAAATTACTTTAATCTACTTTAATTTTATTTAGGTGCTGCACGCTTCATTACGAGTGTCTCAAGAGTTGTCCTTCGACTCCAATAGCTAAACACTTTGTTGATGTTAACTAAACACATCAAAATATGAAATTGACAACGACCTATTTGAAATTTCAAAAAATATTTCAAAATTCCACATACTCAGTTAGGTTTTATACCCTTATACTGCCTGATCTCCAACCAAACCTAAATTCTATATAATAAATTAAAAAATAAATTCAGTTTGATAATGGAACACGACTCTTACAACAGCTGATTCTAGCTGGTTAAAATCAAACATCAAACAAGCCTTGGTAATCTATAAGAAAAAATGATGAGCAAGACAAAAAGTTACGTAAAATAACGAAGGAAAATGAACAACAAGACGCGGAAATTCTTATTAACCTAGGACTTGAAAACCTTCCTAAATCTACTCACAATTTTTCATTTTAAATTTCATACACTTCAAACTTTGATTTTGATATATACTCATTAATTTTGTTATGATATTGAATTTATTTTATAAATATTGAGATTATTTGATTTTAATTAATTGTTCAAACTTTCTAGGAAACACTAAAAAAGAGTTAAGACATGCATATTAGAGTTCACCGCAAGTTTCGGTTCCGGTCAGAACCAAGAAAAAGTTACGGTTCCTGGATCCGAAACTCAAATTGGATCCGGTTCTGGTCAAAATATCGGTTCGTTGACACTTTCCTTCATTGGAAAATTTTTTTGACAATGCAAAAGATAAAAAATTAAAAATTAATGATAAAAAATTAATGCTAGCTTGAGAAATATTTTGGCAAAATAAGATATAGAAAAATAAACATAATATTTATTTTCGTCGTTATATTTTTTATTTAACCTTTAATTTATCTAACTTAGTCCATCTAATAAATATATTAATATAGTAGAAGGTTGAATTTTTAAATTTGAGAATAATAATAATTATTATTCTTTAATTTATTGTAATAATAAGTAGATGATAAAATCAAGATTATTAAGGTTGAAAATGCCTAGATTAGCTTTCTTTCTACTCAGTGTAATCCTCTTAGCCTAGCAAATATACCAAAAAATTAAAACATTAGTAGGCGTTTGGATGGTGGTGATGTTATCAACTTTTAAGAATAAACGCCCATCCATTTTTTGCTGTTTTTTGGGGTGAGTTATGCTGATTTAATATATTTTTTCATGTGATTCAATTTATTATTTTAACATTTAAATACTACACTTCACATTTAAATTTTATTTAAAAATTTATGTCACATTTAAAAATTTTTTTGTCACCTTTATTTCATACATGTAAAAGAATTTATTTAAAACAAAGTGTTAATCAATGCAATTTTAAATAAAAAATATTTGTTTAGAATTTTCTAAAATATTTCGTATTTTAATTTTTAACATTAAATTTAAAATCGTTATTAAATTGGTCATAGTCGAACCTCAATAAGGTGGCAGATCCTAGTTACCCTGAACCGATATCCAAACTGAAGATTTCCGGATATCTAGGCAATTTTGGATATGTATCCTCAGAACCAGACACCCATTTGTAAGTCTAGGGGTATCAATAGTATATTAAAATCGTACCCGGATCAGGGGGGCTCATCGCGTTTTGCGTTATTTCCGTTGATTTTGGCCTTGCGTTTTTAGGAGATTGTCTCTTGCGCCCGCCCCTGACCAGGATCAGGCAGCCACAAACTAATAGTATATTGGTATTAAGGTACCGCTTGTCGAATTCGATTTATTTTGGCTCTTCATTCATACTCCGACTTTAGCTTTAAAAAATAAAATTGAATTTTGTGCACCTACAATTTTATTTGTTTGAAATCAAGTTTAATTAAATATTAAAATGGATCTAATTAAAAGAATTAATTATATTAAAATGGATTTAATTAAATGTGTGTTTAGTTTTGCTTTAATAAATTTAATGTTTATGTTAACACATGGATCTATACGTGAAATAAGTAAAGTTTAATTAAAATTAAAAATTGGGTAATGAATAAGATTTATACAGGGTTTGTGGCACGAGAATGAGGGGGACTAATAAAATTAAGTTAAAGAATTTCCAATTGAAGTTTAAATTTTTTCTCAAAAAATAAAGATCAATTTGAAAATTTCTTTAAAATAAACTCTCGAAACGCGTTCCGAGGTTTTTAAAAATTTATAAAATTCTAAAACTTTTTTCGGATTCGGAAATCGAAAATGAACCTCCAGGCCTCAATTTATAGCTATACTACTAATGAATATTAAAAGATTCATCTATAAAATACAAACATAATACGTTTAATATTCTAGAGTCATATTCTAAACTCGACTCTCACGTGATTTCAAATTCCATCTATGATGATTTGCTAACCAATAGTATTGAGTCTATAATTAAAAATCAAGAGGAGATAATGTCCAATACAAGCAAACTCTTGTTGGATTTGCTTAATGATAAGTAAGTTTATATTTCTTCCTTATTTGAATGTCTATCTAGTAAATAAAGAATTTTAAGAGAAATCTGTCATTTAGTTGAGGTTTTAAAAATTCAGCAGTGCAGGGTATCAGTGATGTCACCGGTTAGCGAGATACCCGAAATTTTTGAAAATCCGATCAGAAATCCAACTGCCACTATCCGTAAGATCCTCTCTCCTCCTTCTCTACAACCATTTCTTCCTTTCACTCCACACATAAATCCACTCTCCCTCTTCTCTAACAGTGACATTTATGCTGGATATGGCCTTGAAGTGAGTTCAAGAGACGGAACTAAAATTTAAAAAATTTCTGAAGCATGTGCCACAAAACGATTAAACTCTCTATTAATCTATTAATCATATGATTAACCTTTGATTTAAACATTTTTCTATTTAAGATCATTGTATAAAGGGACTTATTTTAAAAAACAAGCAGTGGTTCATAAACAAGCATTGGGTCATGGAAACATTAACAATAAATTCGAAAGAAGTGAAAATTGTGAAACTGAGAATAGCACTGAATCGTGTCAAGTATGCCGGAATCTAGTGCGCATAATTGATTTGGTCAGTTTTAATTTTATTATTGAAGATGGGATGCTTTAATAAATTAAAGATTAAAACTAGGTACTTCTCTCATAGTGTAGCATATAGCTATTTAATTCCTAAGGCTATGAATGATATGGTATGGTGTAAAGGGTAACACATCAGATCGGTCAACTGGAGATGCTGGTTAGCCAAAGGTGGGAAATAGCTATAGCCCAGTTCTAATATCTATAGCTGGGATATAGCTATAGCTGGTTAGCCAAAGATGGGAAATAGCTATAGCCCAGTTCAGTCGAAATTTATTATTTATACTATATTGTATTTATACTGTATATTATTTATACTGTACTATCGAAATTCATTATATACATTAAAACCTCTTGATAAGATATCTTCTTTTGACAGAAACATTGTATATCTTATTTCGAAAATTTATCCTAGATAGAGGGTATGTTTAATTAGCTACTCACCCAGTGGTCTTATAAATATAATATAATGTTTAGGCTTTAAAATTTTATTTAGAGTTGGAACCATTTAGAACTCAATACAGATAATTTACTTCGGCTCATGTGTATTAAAGAGAAGGAAAAGTCAGAAATATGCTCTACATTTATAAAAACAGTAATCGAAAATTTGCTGCTAATTGGAAGAGCTTTAACTACAGAAGATTTACTATGTACGATTATATCAGACAGCTGTCTTAAATCGTTTGTTCTAATTAATCTTTTCAATGCTAAATGCTACTTTTTTTTTAATTCCAAACATCTTTTTAGGGCCTACATTAGGTCCGACCGTCTGTATTTTATTCTGGTAAATTCATAGGGTTGTACCCAGTTCCCGTTATCGAAAGTCAGGGAATTTGAGAGATTTTTTGAAAATTAGGGTTGTCGATTTCCAGTCAGAGAATAGTTTGTTAGTATAGTTTGTTAGTATAATTGTTTGTTAGTACTAATTTGTTATTTTAGTGAATTCTTTGAAGGAGGAGTCTTATCGTGTAACGATTGCCAAGTTTTTTTGCAGAAGTCTTCCGAAGTGAGTTATACATACATATTCTTATAAATCTCCTTTTAAGTCGCGCTAGAAATAGGCCCTATTTTTTCCGAATTTCCCAAAATCTGAGAAACATGAATCCGATTTAATTTTCATATCATATGGATTGGTTAATGAGGACTATATTCCATTTTCTCAATACAATTGTTTTCGGCCTCTGCCAAATTTTTGCTAGATTTTAAGACGTTCTTTCCTAAATATCTCGCCTCTAGTAATCAAACATATCAAAATCCATCGGATATACCAGGGATGCATACCCTACTTTCATAGTCACAAATTATACACTATAAGCCCTAAAGATGTTCGATTCTTGTGATTTTACTTTTTTCAAACTTTTCTTGAGAAATTTACTTGGGGACTTAAAATAATACAAATTTTAGGTTGCGCACAGATTTTCTAGTCTAATGGGTTTGCTGAACATGGTATGTCCCAGTACTTATTGTAATGATAGAGTCAACCACATGATTAATTCCCTGCGCATGTTTCTGCAGACTACAGATCACGCTAATGAAAATCATAAGGAAACATGCAGAATATGGTTCCGATGCAGAAATGTTTGAGAATGATACGAAAAATATAAATGTAATCTTTGATTGAAATATACCAGGGATGGGATCCCTTCGACGCCTTCCGGTCATTTCCGTCTTTTTTGACCTCCATCTTCTGCCTACTTCCTTTTTTGAAGCTTTTGGCTTCCGTCTTACTTCCGCTTAATTATTACTCGGTATTCCGCCTAATTTAATCTATTTTGCCCATTCCGCTTTCGTTTTTATTTCTCCCGCTTTTAAAAATTCGGAAGGGCCCATCCCTGATACCTATGTACTTATAATAATGAAAATATTGTTGGAGATAATTATAAAATATATACTGTTAATGAAAATATAAATAAACGAGATAAATATTAAAGACAATTTTCATCCTTTTTTGACATAAATCCGTAGATATTTTATGGATTTTACGATAATTTAAATTAAATAGTATTACTATAATCCAACATTTCCAAAATTAATAATAATATAAATTAAACGTAAAAATATTATGTTTTTGTTGATTCATAAATTTCAGTTTTTCTCACAGCTAAATATTTAATTAAAAAATATTAACGAAGTGTCCTGTGATTATTCTAAAAATAATATTTTTATTAACAAAATTATACAATTTAAACCAAATTTTATGAGAAATTGTACGATTTTAATATAAAAAATTAATTTTGGATCCATTTCCCATGAATAATCATCAAAATTAATTTAAGCTAAATTGGGGTATATAAACCAATAAATTTTGGGTTGTAATTAAATTAAATTAAAAATAGTCTAATTATATTAAATTTAATTATATTAAATATTAAATACTCAAAAAATATTTTATTTATTCTCTAAAAATATTAATTTGTTATTCTAGTCAACTCGTTGATATCAGCTTTGATATGTAGGGAGCTTCGAGCTTTATGAAATTTGATTGGAATCACCTAGAATGGATGGAAAAGACTAATAATCACATGGATCACTCATCCAACTTGACAACATCAAATATTCACCAATCCTTCCACAACATCACAAAAAATTTGCTACCTACAGTTTTATACATCAAGTCAATTATTCTGAATTAAGTATAAATCAACTTGGATTACAGCAGAAAATAATCCTAAAGGAAATACAGGAAAACGTAAATTAATTTATAATTTAAAAATTCGTTGATATTTAGACCTCTTAAAATCAAAAGCAAAAAAATTGAGAGAAATAGAATCAAAAATAGGAACAAAAATACTGAACGGCCAAGGTACCTGAATGGCCTAAAAATTAATTTTGAAAAAAACCAGAAGAAAATAATTTCTTAATGAAAAAATGAATTTAAATCGAGTTAAAATTTTTAAATTTATTTTCAATCTCGACTCTTTTTTTTTGTGATATTTCAATCCCATTCACGTTCAATTTTTTGCTATCTTCTAGAATGCGATGCATTAAAAATAAAACAAACATTTTGAAAAACTTTTCGGCAATTTTCCGTTAAGGGTTGACCATCCGTTAGGGTACTTAAAATACCAAAGTTCACTCGTTTACATTCCAAAAACTATAATTATTAAAAATTCATAATAATTTTCATAGTTATATTCCATTAAAATATTTATAGGAAATGTGAAGACGGAAACGGAAAGTTAAAAGTTTGACTCGAAAGCGGCGTTCAAGCAGGTGAAGGACGAGGTCAGGAAGACCAAACTGGCTGTGATCGCGATAACGGAGGATGTAAATTAATTTCTAATTTAAAAATTATTCTTATTTTGGCTTCTTCTAATCGCAAGGAAAATGAGAAAATTTTTTGAAGGAATAAGATATCCAAAATATTAACAAAATACTAACAGGCCTACTAGGTCCTGAATGGATTAAAAAATAAATTTTGAGGAAAATTGAAAGATCAATCTGACCTCCTATTTTAACGTATTGAAAAATTAAAGTTTGCTTGAAGTAAACTTTTTAATTTAAGTTATCTCATTCATGTCTAAATGAAAATTTTTTTGTGAATATTCATAATATTAAAAATAAAAATTCTGAAAAATTTCTGAAATTAAAAATAAAAATCTGAAAATAAAAATTCTGACAAAATTGGAAAAAATCCAAAAATTTCAAAACCCGTTGATTTACATACATACCTGGTATCCTCTACACTAATCCCGTCTGATTAACAACTTAACTTAATTTTAAACAATAAATTTGAAAATAAATTCAGGCAAAGAAGGCGACGGATGAACGTCTTGCCCAAGCGAAACAAATCGCAAGATTGGAAGAGATGTTGATGGAAGATAGACGAAATAATAAGAGAAATACTGAAAAATTGGAAAAGGAAATCGAGGAGTTGAAAAAGGATGTAAAAGAGATAAAGATTGATGTGGAAATGTTAAAGAATTGGAAGGAGACGGTGGAGCAACAAAAGGAAGAGGCCCGCGAGCAGGCAAAGAAGATAAGGGATGCGGTGGGGATGAAGCGGCAACCGGGAAAAAAGGAAAGCCGGGGCCTTGCAGGAAAGGTCCAAACTGGAATTGAACAGCGTGTATGGTAAAGACAGCGAGATTGGGGGCGCCGCTTTGTTCCTTGGCGGCCGATGGCCTAGGAAATTTGGCTGATTATGGTGTATCGCAGTTATGTAAGTTGGTGGATGTTGGAATTGATAAGGTGAAAGAAGTAAAAATTTAATAAATTTAAATAAATAACTGTTAAAATTTGGAGCCTATTAGTATTTGAGTCTATAGGTAGTTAGGGAAACCCTAAGTCGAAACACCGAGGTTTCGATTAATTTGAGAATAAGTTCTGTCTCGCTTAACCGAAAATTTAGTGAGACCGACAACTCTGTTTGGGAGATTTTCTTCGTTTTCTATGTACTATCGAAATTCTGTTTCATGTTGGGGATCTGTCTCTGTCCGATCTCCTTTTCCCTATCGAAGTATCAATTTTGGGTGGATTTTTTCGGGTTTAGGGCCAGTCCTGTTATCTCTTTAAAATTAAAAAATCTTGATTTTCCTATCTCTACTTTAATTTTATTTAGATGCTGTAATCAACATAATGAATGTCTCAATGAGCTTTTAAAGAGTTGTCCATCAACTCCATCGGCTAAGCACTTCGTGGATATTGATATTTCCAAATATGATATTGACCGAAGCCTCTATGAATGTAAAATTTAAAATTTCTAATAAAAATTAAATTTTAAAAATTATTTAAATTTTAAGCTCGAAAAGAAATCAAATGCAAAGCACAAGATCAATGCAAAAAAGAACTTTGCGAATTCGGCCGGTGAGAGCCTTTTATTTTATTAAACTAATTCAAACGGAGAGTTATAGAGGGACTAATATTTAGTAGTTGAGTAGAGATTTAAGGTATGAAACGGAATTGAAATATTTGTGATTAAGAGGGATTGGGGATGAATTATTTTTAAGCTGATGGGGCGGGCGTAAAGGGATTACGGCGCATATCTGAATATAAAGAAATTTGGCCTTCCAAAATTCTCAAAATTTTTGCCTGTCACGCTGAAAATTAATATTTATTATATTGACAGGAACGCGGCAGAATGCTGGACTCAAGATGCAAGTGTTCCCGAACCTGCTCCATTATGTTTTTCATGCTACTTTGACGCCGGAAGACTCTTGGCCAAGGACCCCATCGCAACATTTGTCTCCTTGAGAAAAATTTTCCTCGAGGAAACTTTGAAAGTAAAAAATGCTACTAATATGGTAATTTTAAATACATTTTAAACCCCTAATGAGGGAAGGGATATTCGGAGATTTTTGGGGTTAACAGAGATTACGTTACTAATATCGGCGGATGTAAGCGGATTGGTGGGATTAGGGGGGGGGGTGGGTTGAAAGGATTAAGGGGGATACCATTGTTTTGGAAGGAAACCGAGGGTATTTGAGTTTTATCGGAGGATTAAGTGGATATAAGTCGATTTTTAAGCTTCAGAATGAATATTGGGAATATCCTTCTTTATCTCCCCTAAAGACCCTTAAATCCATTGATACTTCTTTTAATACCATCAAACCATTGTAGTGCCAAACAGTAGTGCAAAACCATTGTATGAGCCAGACAATCGGCTTTTTGCCCCCGGATTTTAACAACACCGACCCTGTCAACAACGACAAAGAACTCGCAGACTACTCAGCCGAAGCAGCGTACAACTTCACCCTTGCTCGTGTCACATTGTTAGAATTTGAAAAAGAGAAGTATGCGACCTACGAGGTGGGAGAACTTGCGTTCAAAACCATTGAAGAATTGGAGGAGGTGATTAATGAAATTTTGTGAGCAACTACAAACTTCATACCAGAGGTGTGTGCCAAAACTGTTTTAAAAAATTTATTTGATTGGAAAAGATTTCAAGTTTAAACTTCAAAATTTTTCTTAAATTTACTCATTATATTTTTTTTCATTTTTTTAAATTTAAATTATGTATATACGCTTCAAGATTTGTTTTTAATATTTACTCATTAATTTTGTTTTGATATTGAATTTACTATAAATATTAAAAATACTCGATTTTAATTTTATTTTTTAAACTGTCTAGAATAAAAAAAGAGATCACACTTTTTTGATAAAATTAGCTTTAATTTCATAACCTTTTTATCAATCTATCGAAAATTCTGATTACTTGTTATAATATAGAGCTCTTAATTACGGGTACACCCCAACTTACCGCGAGCCCAACTCGTCGCAGAGCGATAACTTCGTTCAGAATTGTCGAATCCGGGGCGCCCTGGTATAGTTCGATCCAGCTCGTCGAGGCGCATCGAAACATACCAAGGCGTACCGGATTCGACAATTCTGAACAAAGTTATAGCTCTGCGGTAAGTTGGGCTCGCGGTAAGTTGGCCTGCTCCCTTAATTACATATCTATCCAATGATACCAGGAACTTTAAAAAGTTTAGGTAGAGAGAGATACTTTCATGAGTTATAAGGTTCAAACTCAACTGAGCCGGGAATAACTGACTAACTTTATGTTAATTCAAGTTAGAACTTTAAAATTCAAGTTAGAACAAGTTATAATAAAACTTAATTTTTTAAATAATTTATACTGTCTAGAAAAATAAAAAAAGAGTTAAGAGCAATAGCTTTACCACCGAAATAAATAGGGAAAGCCTCTGTATTGACCATCGAGATTCTCGGTGAGAGGATCCATGTGAGAGAATGAGGAAATGACTTTCGTAATTATAAAATATTCCTTCTTTAATTAATCATTTCCTTTACTAAAATTTTCTCAAAAGTATTTTCATTTAATTTTCTTAAAATTTTAAATTTTAATTTTTTTTTCAAATAATTTTTGTAAATAGAGGGTGTGCTCCGAGAATGGCTGCTTAAAAATTGTGACTGCTTTGCGACCCTTTAGAAAAGATTTAAGGAGTCGTAATAATAAGTATAGAGATCCTGCGACTGAACCCTAACTCTTTGATCCAGGATATCTATCTAGTTGAGACTATCTTTTTTGGTTTCTGACATATATATATAAGACTGCTTCTCTTATATACTAATGCTTAACACATAGTTTATGTTCAGAAAGTTAATTTGAAAAGCAAAAGGCAAAAGTGCATGAACAAACGTTCAGAAAAGCCGATTATCGGTGAAAGAAGAAAGGCGAAACAGGGACATTACTGATATGTATATGGTTCTTCAGCCTACTCCTATGCTTCAATTGTTAACCAAATAAATTTCCTCTCTCTTGTAATCTAAGTCACTTTTTCCTAAGTTTTATTCAAGCTTTTTTAAAATGCTTGAAAATTGCCTTAGTATATCAAGAAATTCAAAATTTATTTCTAGCCAAATGAAATTTACAATTACGTTCCAACTGAAGCTATTTCCGTTCCTAATCTATAATTTAATCTCTAAATTTTTTAAATTTTTGGATTCATCATTTCCGTTCCAAATATATTTTTATTTTTCTCACATAATTTAAACGAAAAAATTTTTTTGATTTAACATCATCTGATTAACTAGAGTATTTTTAATAAACATTTAAAATTTAAATTAAAAAAAAATTTTTTTTCACAAATTAGTCATTATTTACTGAATATATTTAAATTTTTTAATAAAAAATATCGGATAAAAAAATCAAAATAAATTTAAAAAATTCTAAATTTAAAGCAAGCGAATGAGGGAATCAGTGAGGAGAATATATGAGAGAATGAGTGAATGGCTTACTGTAATTTTAAGATAGAACAGGCGACTCCTCGATTTTTTAAAATTAATTTTTTTTAATTTTCAACGATTCTTGATTAAAATTACTTGCTAAATTACTTTTGAGTTAACAAACATCAGCATACTACAAACATCTAGTTATAACTAGTAACCGGATCGAGGCGAGATCTCGCAGCGAGATCTCGAGATTTTTCGGGATATCTCGTATGATTCATGACGGTAAGATTTTTCGAGATTTAACAGAACTTTTCAAGATAGTCTTGATTATCAAGATTTTTCGAAACAAGATTTTTTGAGACCTCTTATACGATCCGTTGATACGGCACTCCCAGTCCGGTCTCTCTCTATAACGTTATTTCTTCATGGAACCCTTAGATTTGGTTATATTGAGGTTAGATTGTCTCTCTTTAAATTAAAAAATAATTTTTAATTTTAGCCACACTATAAGATACATATATTCTTTTATAAATTAAATTCGGGAAGCCTAATTGGTACCAAAAATTGGTAAAAAAATATTTATACTCATTAATGCTTAAGTCCTTTTACTTAAAATTTTGAACTCAATTTTTTTAATATTTTAAATTATTAATTAAATGAAGAATTTTTTTTTATTTTCTGACGTTATCCTTTAATTAAAATATTTTTATTTTTTTTTGATGATTCCATTTATCTTTAAATTTTATCTAAAAATATTTTTTAAATACTAGCATTGCTCATTTTTCCATTTTCATAGGAAAAATCAGCTGATTTTGGTTTTAGTTTTTTTAATTTTTAAATTTTTGATTAAGCATATCATAAAATAGGCATTTAATTAAAAAAATTTTTCAAATTAAAATTAGTCATCATTAATGGAAATAAATGAGATGCTTGGAATTTAGAGATTAATAATAAAAATTTATTTTTAACAAATATGGGTGGCCTGGAATAAAAAAATAAAAAAATCAAACATTAATAAATAAAAATTATGAATCTTTTTAAAAATTAAAAACTTTTGCCTTTCTTTGTTCATCTTAACTATAATTTAGAAAATTTAAGACAATGCAGATGTAAAAAGAAATCCTCAATATTGACAATTGAGGTACTCGATGAGGGAATTTATGAGAGATCGAGTTAAATAATCACTGTAATCAAAAAAAGGCACAGTTGAATCCTTTACTTTAAGGATTGGAATTTACCTAAATATTAATCTTATATTTGTTCTTAATTTTTGAAAAAAGACGAAAAGATTCAAAAAAAATTAATAAATTTAAAATTAAGAAAGTAATACTAATAAATTCAAAATAAATCTGTAAAATTTAGAAGGTTCTGTCTTTATCTAATTTTTTTCTATTAAATACCAAATAATTTTTTGGTTTAAAAATTCAAAAAAGTTGAAAAAATCAAGTGATGATTTTCTTTAAAAATTAGATAAAAGAAGATTATTAAACGTTATTTAAACTTTATTTAAAAATTTTGTCTTTTCTTTCTAAATACTTGAGGGGAGTGAAGAGAAGTTTATATTATTATTAGAGGTTCGAGAATAGGAACGAGTTCGAACTCCATAGAAGTTCGACCTTCCTCTACTTGATTAATTTAGTTAGCTAAAAATGCTTTAAAATTTTTTTTACTTTTTCGCTTAGCTTATTTCCGCTCTAACGTACATATCAGCTGATTAGCCCAGCAATTTTAAATTAAAATAAAAAAGAGAAAAAATATAAAAATAAAGTGAGAAATTGGAATTTATATGATTCATTCAATTAAATAAATTTTTAGTTAATTTTGTTAAAATTAACTGAAATATTTTCTGCTTATGGGAACGCCTACAAAATTAATTTTCAATATAAAAGCAATTTTAATTAAATTAAAGCTCATTTGCTTACTGAATTTATTTTCAATATTTATCAGTTTTACAATTATATTTTTTAATGAGAGTTAATTTTTTTTACAAATTTATGGAAAGTAAGGGAAAATTAAATAAATTTGTTTTACAATTTGTAAAACCCTTTAAAATTAAATAAAACTTATTTTACAATTTATGAAATCATTAGATATTAAATAAACCTGTTTTTACAATTCGCGAAATCCCTAAAAAATTAATAAACTTTATTTTACAATTTGTAAAATCCTTAGAAAATAAATAAAATTGTTTTACAATTTGTAAAATCCTCAGAAATTAAATAAGCCTTGTTTTTACAATTTGTAAAATTTAATAAATTTGCTTCTATTATTTTTACAATTTATCTAAATATTTTTTCTTAAACCTTATTTACAATTTGTAAAATTAAATAAATTTGTTTCTCTAAATTTTTACAATTCTTTTAAATAAATAAACTTTTTCTGAAACTATTTTTACAATTTGTAAATCTTTTTGAATAGTAATAGTAACAAACTAGTTTTTACAAATCTTATTAAATTATTAAGTTAGTTTTTACAAATCTTTAAAGTTTTTACAAAGTTTTTACAAATCTAGTTTTTTTACAAATCTAGTTTTACTAGTTTTTACAAATCTTTAAATTATTTTAAAATAAATAAACTTATTTTACAATTTGTAAAATAAAATTTTCTTGAACTTGAAATCATTAAATATCTTTTCTAAATACTCATGAACAAACTTAATAAACATTATACAATAACATTCTAAGCTTAACTAAACTATCTTATTAGAACCATAAAAATCTAAATTTTTGAATTTATCTCTTGATGTTTCTTAAATTAAAATTTCTTTATCTATTAAAAAATTTCTTTCAATTCAAAATTTTTTATTTCATTTTTTTTTAAAATTTTTTATATGATTATTCCATTTCATTTTTATCTTTTATATCCATCTGATTAAAACTAAATTTTAATTAAAATTAAATTAAAATAAAATATATCGAATCCATTCATTTAATAAATTAAATTTTTGTAATTAATTTAATTATAATTATAAATTAAAAATAATTTACACGCACTCAAAAATTAAATATTAATCTATAAAATTTTTTAGAAATCAAAAAAACTTACTTATTTTCAATTATTATCAGCTACCTTATTTATCCAAATTTAACCAATTTTCGTTTTTTATTTTATTGTAAGTTTATAATTTTTTGATCTTAAGGAGGGGGACCTATTTAGGGACGGCCATAGGAACCTCGTTTGGGAGATGTAGGAACCTCATGCGTTTTATTGGTCCTAATACAAACCTTGGTCGTGTCTACCTTGGTCCTAATACAAAAAAAACTCGTTTCTTCAATAGGGCAGGGTTCTATCCATGACTAGAATTCATTCGAAATTTCGAGTTTTTTTCTTCCGAAAAAAATTTGAAGTTATTTCTATCTAAACCGAGGGTATCAAGAAAAGTTTTTATTATAACTAGAGGTTCGATAAATAGGACGAGTTCGTATACTGTATTTACTCGATTAATTCCCCACCCTCTATTAATTCCCCATGTCAAGGATGAGTTGAAAAAATAATTCCCCTCCCCCAAATACCCTAATAAACGTTCAAATTTCAAAACTCGAATAATTTCCCTCCCTCTATTAATTCCCCATGCCACGGATGGGTTGAAAAAATAATTCCTCAGGGGAATTAATCGAGTAAATACGGTAATAGGAACGAGTTGACCATTGATCCTAGGTTATAAATTAGGAAGCTAACTAAGTCCGAATCACTTCCCTGAGGCTGTAGTCCGTCCAAATCACTTCCAAATCATCAAACCCCATGCTGATTTTTAAAAATAAATTTATTATTTTCAAGCATTTATCAACCTTATTTAACAACTTATCCCCCCTTTTCACCAATTTTATTTCGTTTGTATTTTTTTGTATTGTTTTTATTTTTTGTATTCACCCTTTTTATTTTAATGTAAGTTGATTTTTATGATTTTAAATTAATTAAAAAATTTTTTTTCAAGCATTTATCAACCCTTTTCTTCGTTTTTTGTATTGTTTTCAATTTTTATATTCATCATTTTCTTGTGCAAATTTGTCTTTTATTTTAATGTAAGTTCAGAAAAAAATTTTAAAATTTTTTTAAAGATTATTATACATTTCCCCTAGGCCCCTATAACGATCCGAGAAAATTTCGAAAGTCAAACTATAATAGAATTCAAACCCGAATTTTTTTATATCCCCTCCTGATCTGGATGTATAATTTACGTACTTAAGTCAATCAAAAAAATTTTTTTTAATTTTTTACTAGTTAAATTCCTTTGAAATTAAATAATTTACCATTAGTTTCTGGTTAAACTTTTAATCAGTCAATAGAATTTTTTTGTCTCATTTGAATATTCTGGCAATACCTATATTTACCTTTTCCCAATATTTAGGAATTTAAAAATAAATTTAGATCCTTTCGAACATTTTACTTGTCAAAATGAACATGGAATTGCGAGGAAACGGAGCGGTAAATAGACTATGGAATTAAAGAAATTTTTAAAGCTGGGAGGAGAATTATGCTCCAACCGCTTACATTTTACAAACTTTAAGATCCTGGGCGACCTAGGACACATCTTTAGATCAGAGGTGTCGGAAATCAGAATTGTCGGAAATCGGAAATGGCTCAAAAGTCGGAACTCGGAAATTAAAATTTTTTCAGAAATCGGAAATCGGAGGGCAAAAATCGGAATTCCGACCCTCCACTGCTTTAGATTGAGATCTCAAGAACTATACTAGGGCATTTAGTTTTGAGAATGTTTAATAAATTAATGGTTCCGTGGTACATATCTTAAGGTGGATATAGATCAGTTATGCCACGAATTATCCGATACTCAACTTAAACCTGACCAGAAAATCGACCCGGGTTTTCTCAAATAGGATTATTATTATAGGATTATCCCTGTCAGGATTTTCCTCGCATTTATTATTTATTAAGAGATTTGTTTAAATTTGAAAAATGAGGAATCGCAAAAATAATCTATTTCCTCGAAAATGAGGAATCGCAAAAATAATCTATTTCAATTAAACACGTTAATAATTACCATAATAAAAAAGCAAAAAAATTTTTTTTAATATAAATTAAAAATCTTTCATATTTTAAGTTGGTTATGTTCATGAATGTTTTTTTTGTGTTTTTGTTGATGTTTGTTGGAACTTTGGAGGAACAGAATAAGTATCCGCGTCTTTTGAAGCCTTACCATTTTCGAATAGTAGAAATAAATTGTCGATGACTAAAAATAAATATTATTTAAGATCGAGTACCCTTGCCCGAACTGCGCATCATGGTGTAAATATCTGAAATGGGTACACCCCGATGTACCGCGAGCCCAATGTACCGCCGAGCCATAACTTTGTCCAAAATTGTCGAATCCGTGGCGCCTTGGTATGGTTCGATGCGGCTCGACGAGCTGAATCGAACCATACCAAGGCGTCACGGATTCGACAATTTTGAAGAAAGTTATAGCTCGGCGGTACATTGGGCTCACGGTACATCGGGGGGAAACTGGCCTGCTCCCTTCTGAAATAGCCACTACAAAATTATATAAAGTTAAGGATTCTAACTTTACGTATGAAAAAATTTTTTTCAAAAATACTACTAATAAAATTTTTTCTTAACTAAATTTCCGCACTGTATAATAGTTCGAATTAGGTATGTATATTTTTATTTGAAAGATCTTGTTTAGAGTAAAATTTAAAATATTAATATTTTTCATTAAAATTATTTAAATAATTTATTAAATTTAGTCGAGTAATTGGTGAGAACAACTTTGCAGTAAGAGGAACACCAGAAATAGAACAAAATATAAAAGAAGTATGCGCTGATAAAGAAACTTACAACTGCACTTTTGGAACTCTCGGTCATTATCCAATGTAAGTTTAAATCAAATTAAAATTTAAATAAATAAATTCGTATATTTTTGTCAAGAATCTGAATTATACTCGAAAAATTTTTTGGTTAAAAACCAGAATGGGATTTAGAGCTTGAAAAAATTTAAATTGTATATTTTAAAAAACTAAACATTTAACAAATTTTTAGCTGTACACTCGATTGGAAACCATTGGGGAATGGATTTGGAGAGTAAGTGATTTTGATTTAAATTTTAAATATAATTTAATTAATTTAATAAACTAATTTAAATTATTGATAAATTATAAAATAACAAATATCAGAAATATTTTAAATTAATAAATACTAAATTTTCAGGTGTTGTAAATTACTAAAAAAATGTACGAAAACAAAAGCATACCCAAAACCGTGGATAAAGTAGGTTTATAATAAATAATAAAAATTAAGTTTTAATTAGTATCTTATAACAAATTAATTAAATAAACAAATTTAATTAATTCTGATTTTTAAGATAACATAAATTATAAAAATAATTCATTTAAATCATTGAAATTATAATTTAGAGTAAGGGAAGGATGTTCTCCCGGGCAGTTTTTTGCCTTTCCTCTTGAAAATGGTTCTGTTATTAAAGTCCCAAGAGAAGATCCTAAATATTGGGCTTTATGGTCGGGTTGGTATTATCAAACTATTTTGGATTTCTGCCACTTGTAAGTTTTCTATTAATTATTAAAAATATTGCGTTTATTAAAAAATTTTAAAACTAGTAATTTAAAATAGATTTAAGTAAATACAAAGAATATTAACCATTTTTTTCGAAAACACCTTTACTTGTTATTTTTATAGTTTAGTAAACGGCGTTTTTGAGTTTACTTTTTTTTACCAAATATGACAAAATCACTAGTTGAAGATTTTTATCATTCAAAAAAAGCTTTTAAATCGCGAGCGACTTTTCTCTACTCTTTTCCATTATCTTTTCTGTTGCAAGACATAAAGCAGATTATGTAGCCGTAACTAACATTCATTAATTAAAAATTATTCACTAAAAAGGCAATGTACCAACGGTAGACTTGTACCTAATAATCGTTCCCAAACCACTCCACAAAGCACCTTAACACATACAACCAATCCACAAACCACCGAAAAAACAACATTTACGACTAGTATTCCAACCACTAAATTAACAACCACAAAAATTCCAATTCCACAAACTCCTCCAACACCCAATTTAACAGCGAAAGTTGATAAAACGGAAGCTTTATCCCAAGGCAAGAGGGTTTTCGAATTCAAAATTTAAAAAACTAATTTAAGTAATCGTCGGATTCCTCGGAATTAATTTTGTGATTGTTGGGGCAGCTATAGTCGCTGTAATTGCAGAATTGGTTTGAAGGTCGTTGGTACATGTGTCTTTTGCTAAAAGAAATTCTTGAAAGGAAAATCCGATAGAACGAAATCCTAAATAACCGTTATTATATAATTAATTTAATTAAACGATAAAAACTATTAAAATAATCTTTATTTATCTACTTTATCTGAAATTTATTATTCTGATAGTTTTAATTATCTTCTAAATAAGAAAAAAATCAAAATATATTCCCGATTTCTTAGTTTTTAATCGACAAGCCTACCCTAGGCACCAGTGATGTCAAAGTTCCAAAATTTCTCTGGAACTAGTTCCAGTTCCAGAACTAGGTTTTTAATTTTTCTAGTTCCAGTTCCAGTTCCGGAACTCCATTTTTAAAATTCCTTAGTTCCAGTTCCAGTTCTGGAACTAGTTCCAAGCTAGTTCTAGTTCCAAACTTTTAATTTTTTTGATTATGAAAAAAACTCATCAAATACTCTGTCAATTGATCCTTCAGCTTAGATATGCCTTTGAGCTGGAGATAAGTCAAAAATGTCTTAGATTATTATCTCCCTTGTATATATCCCATTGAGTCTCTATAGTCTATTACGATTAAAAAGGATTAAAAAGGATTAACATTTCAAAAAGGATTAACTCCCCATAATATATGGAGAGTTCAATATATGGGGAGATTTGTATGTGACATCGAGGAATCAAGTGGGATATCGCTGGATATGGAGTGAAATCAAGGGAGATAAGTGGATTTTAAGGTATCAAGACGTATCAACGTATTAATATCGGAGGATTTAAGGAGATTGGAGGATAAACTGGAGGATTAAGAGGCCAAAAACTTCACTTTTTCAGCGCCGCAGGCGAAAATTTTGAGAATTTCTATGGTCTTAGGCCAAAAAAATCCACTTTTTCAGCGCCGCAGGCGAAAATTTCGAGAATTTATATGGTCGTAGGCCAAAAAATCCACTTTTTCAGCGCCGCAGGCAAAAATTTTGAGACTTCGTCGAGGAAATTTTGTCAAAAATATACCCCCAAGAACTAGTTCCAGAACTAGTTCCAAAGCTAGTTCCAGACATTTACTAGTTCCGTAGTTCCAGTTCCAAGCTAGTTCCAGGTATTTACTAGTTCCGTAGTTCTAGTTCCAAACTAGTTCCAGATAATCGTTAGTTCCGTAGTTCTAGTTCCGGAACTGGAACTAGAACTAACTAGTTCCGGAACTGGAACTGGAACTTTGACATCACTGCTAGGCACAGAAAACCCAATTAAACTATTTAGTCGCAAGCTTATGCTTAATTCATGTTTTTAACTAGCCCGACTCGAAAATTTTATTCAAAAGACCCGTCACTTTTACTCTTCCAATGTAACCTGATCCGAAAAAAATTTGAAAATCCGAACCAAATTTTCAACCCCTTCCTATTTAAAGCAGAAGATTTTATTTGTATTAAACGAAAGCTCTAGGTTAAATCTACCCTAAAAATGAAGCTTTTTTCTGAAAGTGTTTGAAGTTCCAAGAAAATATGTTATGCGGAATATAACCAAAATTTTAACTTAAAACCTACATAACTATATTAGGGTTTTAGAGTTTAGACAATTTTAACGCTTTCCGATTAGAGATAGAAATGCAAAAATCGAGTTTCAATTTGAATTTGAAGCGAAAACTGATAATTCAAAAACTATTATTTACAAAAAATGTCGGTCGAAGTTAAAATTATTTGAAGTTATCCGACCCGATGTTAGATTTGCCCATCTATATTTACAATGTTTTATCCTTTCTATATTATACTCATATTTGCCGATCTATTTAAATTCATTTAAAATATTTAAATATCTTTTAAAACATAAAGTAATATGTTTTGTATACATATAACTTGGTAATACAAACGAGGGATATATAGGTTGAGAAAATATGTTTGTTCCGGGAAAAATCTGGGTCCGGTTATCGGGTTTCTTCAACATAAACTTAAGAATTTAAAAGGATTTACTGAATATACCAAAAAACCATAAATTATTAATTTTAGGAAGTGTATCGACAACCGTTTGACGCCTGATTTTGACCATTTTATGGATAGAATTTCCAACTTAAAAGACGATTTAGAATATAAGAACAAAACTGATAATGACAAGTTTGAATTTTTGACAGAACAGGTAAAAATTAATACAAAAAACATTCGAATCACACAAAATGTACCCAATACTAGATCGTCTCAATTTAAAATAAGCTTTTTAAAAATCTTTTTCGACTCTTTTTGTCTATATAAGATACACTTCATTATAATATGCTGATTTTTTCAGTCCCAAGGGGTATTTTATATATTTATGTCTTAATTACCGAATCAACTTGAAATAGCCCTCTTAATAGCGAAAATATTCATAAAAGTTTCAATATGGAACTTTTTACTTTAGGGCCCAACCCTCATTAGTTTTACTAGCTCTTCGAGCTGAGTTGAATGACACCAAAATCAGCCTGATTAGTTGATTCTGAACAAAATTGTGACCCCCTGAATTTCGCCGCGTTTTATAGTGTAACTTTGATCATTTTGAGACTATAACTTGGCTGAAACTTGATATCGAGGGCTGTCTTTTCGTCATCCAATTCAGATCTCAAGCTCTTTCGATGACACCAAAATCATAAATTTAAACAAATTTTCTTAAAAATTTCAAAACGGTCACAGGTTTGATTCCTACCTAATGCTAAATTTTTCAAAGCCCGTAGAGCATGTCAGTAGAGCAAGTCAGAGTCGAGTATTTCGAGTTTACTCGACTCGATCGCTCGGGTTTTTTGCGTCATTATTCGGACTCGGAACTCTAATCAAAAGCACCACGGACATAAACGATATAACAAATTATATCTAAGTAAAAATGTATGATTGTTTTTAACCTGAATTTATATAGATAAAAATTATTTATGGGATGCTTGGTGATCAAAAAAGAAAGACTGAACAAATGAATGAAACTTTACAACTTGTTGTGAAAAATGTTGCAAATTTAACAAAATGGGTAGAACTTATAGACTTTACCGTCAGAAAGATTGAAAGAGAAATTGAAATAGATTCGTACTGTTCGTACGAAATTGATTTTTCTCAAGGTAGTAATTAACCTTATAATTTGACCAAATTAGTAAATTCTCTCAAACCTGCCCATTTCGAAATTCTTCCTATTGATTAGCACACAATCGATTAAAAAAGCCGGATCTGTGGATGTTTTCACAGATCTATGAATGTTATACAGAATCTGTAGACCCCATTTTCCGCAGAATCTGTGGAAGTGCAGAATTAGAAATTCTGTGGTCTGTGCACAGAATTCTATCCGCAGACTCTGTGGAGGGATTAATAGGCCCCTGGGCATTTTTTAATCAAATACAGTATATTCGAAAAGTTAAATCATAGGGCTCAGTGCTTAGCTTCAAACTGTTGAAATCTACACTTTTCATATATAATATAGGGACCGGCGCGGGAAGAGATTCCGACAGGATTTTCTGGGATCCAGAAATCCCGGATTTTTTTGATTTTCGGGATCATTCGGGATCCGGGATTTTTTCGGGATTTATCCCTTGGGATCCCGTCCCGGCATCGGTTAAGAAAAAAATCCCGACTCGGGATCCCGGAAGTGCGATTTTGCCGACCTCTAATATAATAATTTTAATAAAAAAATTTTTTAGAAGACGCTGAGTTGACGATAAACAAGGCACTTGGTATAGGAGCAATCAAGGCCGGAAGTGCTTGGCTAGGAGCAATCCCAGTTCTTGGAGGTGCTGCTGCCCCTATATTCGATTATGGGGTGGATATTGGAATTAAATTAGCAGAGAAATACTGCAGATCGGTCAAAAGAAGTGGAGGAGAATGGAAATTTGATGATCTTCTCGATACGTTTGACATATCGTGTGAAGATAAAGAGAAATTTGACAGATTGATGAGGAATATACTATACGAAGCAGGAAAGAAGGCATTGAATCCCCCTGGATTCGAAGGAATAGATATGCTTGCGGATCATTATATACCTTTTTATGATAGCCTTAAAAAGGGTGCAAAAGGTGCTTTTAAACTTGTTCATCGCGAATTTAGAAAAGATGGTAATGAAGTTAAAGAATATATCCCAGAACCTTGTTACAACACTACAACCTTAAATTTAATAACATATCTTTCATCAATCAAATTATGAAAAATTTTCGAATATTGACGATATCTAGATATTTTTTAGAAATTTTTAGAATAAATAATAATCGAATTATTTGAAAATAAAAAATATCAGATTAGTCGAATTACGTTTTATCCCCATCCTTCTCTGTTCCCGCCCCGCCATTTATAAAAATTAGAATATTTTTATACAATATTTTTAATCCATTTTGCACTATAAATTAATAAAACTAAATAAAAATTTAAATAAAGTTAATTATTTGTCAAAAAGCAAGATAATAAAGTTTAGCAAATCTCATCCATGGATAAAGCCAAAATAAAAACTCCTAGATTTCAGATACTAGTTTTTTCAAATTTTGCTGTGCATTAAATAAATTAGAAGCTTCATTAAGAAATATACCCATAAAATAATTTTTTCCGAATATTTAAAATCTTTAAAAACTTTTCGAGTCAAGGCTAGAAATAAATAGGTATTTTGAGCTTTTTGAAAAACAAGGAACTGTACTATTTGAGAAACTAGGAAATAAATTGGATATTAGATAAAACGTAAATATGAACAATAAAATTTTTAATTGAAATTTCAACTATTTCTAAGTCACTCACTGCCCAAATCATTCTCTGGCGAAATCACCAGACACGAAATTGCCATATTTATTTTTGCAATAAATTTGACTGATTTTGCCCTATTTTCTCCCTATTTTTGAGGGTCTTTTCCCTATTTTAATGTCTTTGAAAGAGTCACCCTGGGCCGGTACAATAAATTCAAGGGTTGAATTACCCGGGTAACGGTAGCGGCGACTTGACTCTATGGTATACTTTCTCGTATTTTTAAGTAACTAAATTGCCACACCTATTCTCTTCCCAACTATAATATTCGAAGAAGTCTTCTATGTCTGATAAAAATAAGAGAGTGATATAAATTTTAAAATTTATAACAAAATATCAGAACCCGTTCACTGTTCACCGAGGGCGGAGAGCTGATGGAGAGCGTCGCCAGGAAACAGTTTAGCCTAATTTTAACCCCGATTTCGTTAAGTTTTAAGTCACAGAAAGAGCAAAAAATGGGGTTACCTGAGTGATTAAAGAAAAGAGTCAAAATCCATTTCAGAAAATAGCTACAGATTCTAGAGGATTTGGCCTTGAGAGTTCTTCGATAATATCGTTGTTAACCGCTTAACTATCTCAACTCTCTCTTGATAAGCTCTCTTCCTTGATATCTCTCTTTTTTTTGAAACTCGCTAGCCTTGAGAAAATATGATAAGTTTTCATATACACTAGAAATAAATTATGATTATGTTACCCAAATATGTAAATCATATTTAATTGAAAATATTTTTTGAAGAATGGAACATATACTTATTGAAACATGAACAAAAAAGATTTATTTTGTCAATTCGAGCAGTAAGCCTCTAAAAAATTAGATCGAACTGGAAATCCAATAATAAATAATATTTGATAAAGTTTATTTGATTTATGAGAAAAAAGATTAGTAGAAGAAAGTTCTTAGATTTTGAAAATATCAGAAATAAGTAGGAATGCATAGTGGGACATATATTTATTTGAACCCACATAAATCATATTTAATCTAAATTTTTCCGGTGAGGGCGGGTGTGGGGGGAGTATTCAAAAACTAAATTTTACTTTACTGAACTTGAAAATCAAGTTCATTACCTTAATGAACTTGAATTTGAAACCTACTAGAAATAGTATTCGAAAAAATTGATTTCATGATGAGAAAAGACGAGTGTGATAAAAAATAATCATATAATTTATAACAAAATTTTGAGTTTTTAGCTATTGAAACGTCAATTTAAGGAAGGAAACGATTTAAGGAAGGAAACTCCATCTACTCAGGACCGGAGACGTTGATTGACCCTAATTCGATCTTGGTGTTAAAAGTATTTTAAGGATTTATCTTTTCGTATTCATGCCAATGTTAATAGATTAAAGAATTTTATTTATTTTACTAAGAATTTAATATTGCCTATGATTTAAGGAAAAAAATAAATAAAAATTTATCATTTAATTATAATATTTTACAAATTATCAAAATAAAAAGACAATTTAAAAAATTGGCAGTGAAAACGGAGAAGAGTTGGAGGGGGAAGGCGGGAGGTGAATTAAAGAATTCAGAGTTAGTTGGCGAATCCTGGGAAATCCTCATACATTAAACTTCGGTTTCGATATCGATCCGAAAATTTTTGGATATCCATACATTTACAAACCTCGAATCAAATAAAATTATTCAGAGTGGGAATTTAGAAAATCCGAAAAATTTGAATTTTTCTGTTAACCAGACTTATTAAAGACGAAAATTTACTTTAAAGAAATTTTTCCGGGGAGGAAGAAGGGGGGAGGGCTGGGGAATTATTCAAAATCTAAATTTTACTTTCAGGAACGGAATAATGTCAGAGGAAAATTTTTTTCAAAATTAATTATTTACGGATTCTTCATTTTTTCATGGGTCTTCTTTATAAACAGATTTTCCAATTCCTTTGTGGCGTTCAATAATCTTTTACTAGCATGGTAAGTTTTATATTGTTCAGTTGTATAGAGGTAGGGAGCAATTCTAAGCATAACCGAACGGTATTCATTCGTCGATCTTAGAGCTCTTATTTCTAGATCGTTGTTGAATGCTGTAGAAAGCTCCTCATATTTGTTGACATCGTTGTCAATCAAAATTCGCGTGGAATGGATGATCTGCTCCATTGTTTTTTCCGACCTACGAACGGTGGAAATCCCGTTGTTCACGTTCATGACGGCCAATATGATGGTTTCATTGGCCGTCGGGAGATCCTTGCCATTGTAGGCGTCGAATAAAAGAAATGATGTTTCCAGTTCTAATGGAACATATTGTTGCCGGACCTTTATTACATCAGTAATTGGCCCTTCGGCAAAAAGCAAAGCATCGTCGAGGTAGCAGCTAAAGCAGCCGCTGCCTGACGGAATGGGTTGGATTTTCGACCAGCAGCTCGTGAGTGCGCTGAATTAAAAATTTTTAAGTTATTTAGCATTTAATTTATTAAGGATATGAAAAAGAGATCATAACACTGATTGAGGTATGTAACACGGGTAAAGTAAAAATACTACCCCTTTTAAACTAAAAAAGAAAGGGAGAATTCTGGCTTCTTGGCCTTTTGAAATCCAAAAATTTTTTTCTACAGAATATACTGAGGAAGCCTTAATTGAATACCAATACCCTTCAATAATCGCTAGGATTTGGAGCTTAGACAGGCCGAATTTGGAGTCTATAATTTAATAAGTCGCCTATCCCTTATAGTATTATGTGACAATATCATGCCATAATGAAGCGACTTCAAAAAGATCCTAGATTCTAATGTCTGCCTACCTCGAATAGGTTTTAAAGCAAAGTTTTATTAAATAATTTTACTACCTGTCACACAGACAGAGTGCCTGCTGACAGTAATCGTTTTGATCACTCAAGCACTTGATGTTCATACGAGCTGCAATAACAAGATTTTTAAAACTAAAGTCAAATTAAATCTTTAAATCTTACGCTGGTCTTTTTCATGATTATACAAATTTTTGTCGATTCTGATGTAATTTTTCATGGCCGGAATCCCAGTGCAGTTAGCCAAAGCTGCAATACATTGATGATGTTGGCTGCAGCACCTATCAAAAATCAAAATAAGACTAATAGGTAAAGGATAAGGCATATAGAGTTTAACTATTAAAGGATGAGATTAAGCCCAGGATCAAATCCGGAAAAAGGACTAGCCCAAAAACCCCTCAATTTTATCTTTAAACTTCAAATTAACTCACGCGGTGGTTTTGTTGACTCTGTCGTTCTTCACGGCGCTTTTTGGCTTCTGGCTGACCGGAAAGCCGCAGCTAAAAATTTATAATGTATGATTATATGTGAAATAAGCTATATAATTTACTTGCAGCTGTAGTCATCGTACTCGGTCGGCGAGGTGAAGTAGCTGCACTGGGACTAAAATAAGAATATTTAAGTAACTAGTATTAAAAATCCATTTGAAATTTAATTTTTTGCTTAACTATAGGTAGGTTATGGCAGATAATAGGCAATATAGCCGGACTTAACTATAAGATACACCTAATACTAAATCTATTCAAAAAAGGATACGGTATTTTTTAGTGCTAAAATGAGGACCAAAACATAGGCTAAATGGTTTGTTGGAACGGTTTCTCAGTCCCGTATAGAGAGAGCGTTAAGTGATTCGAAATACAAAAAGCTATCAAAGAAAAGAGAGAGTTAAAAGTATCTCTAGGTAAAGGGAGTTAAGAGTATCTCCAAGTAAAGGAGTTAAAAGTATCCCCAGGTAAAGGGAGTTAAAAGTATCCCAGGTAAAGGGAGTTAAAATTATCTCTAGGTAGAGGAAGTCTATCAAACCTAATTTCCCCAAAGTTCAATCTCTCAATGAGTTAAAAGTATCTCCCATAAACTCACTTCGAGGCATTGGTCGAGTTTGATCTTTTTTATGTAATTGTTTCGGCGGAAATCATCAGCGTTCTGCTCGTCCCAGTATTGGACGTCCTTCTCAAGGATCTCATATCCAATAACTTGTTCAAGTCGAACGCCATTATTGCTGACGTTCTTCCAGAAGTCGTTGGATTTCAGAGTGCTGTGGATCTTGTCTAAACAGAACATTTTAAATTTGTCTTTATAATTTTATTATTACCGCGGGTGTTGGAATCGGAACCTAATCCGTTGACAAGATCCAGGGGACTTGCATTTGAGATGTTAAATGCCGCACTAAATAAATTTAATAAAGATATTTAATTTTAAGGTATTTTAAGGTCAGGTATCTCCTCAGGGATTTCCTCCTTAGAATATCTCTCAAATTAGGTACTGTATTTCAATTTGGACTTTTCAGCTTCCTAGGGGTAAATAAAAATTGAATGGACCTTATAATTCTAAATATTTTTTAAAAAATTTGAAAAGCAAACCGATGGCCTGCGATGTCTAAGACAACATCTGTTGTTTTATAATCTCCATTATAAAACAACATAAAGCCATTCCATTGGATTTTAATTCCATTAGAATAGTGCGTCCTGCAGAAGCCATCGTTAATGCACTCCTGGCACATCCTTGATCCATTACCGGGACGGATTCGGTAGATCGCTGGCAACTGAATGCTCTTTTTGCTAAGAAAGTCCATGTTGGTGAATTGGCTTTCGAAGCAGAATAAGATCCTTTTAAAAAAAATAGAGAATAAAACTCGAAAAAAGATTTTTAATAGCTATCCGGATTTGGTAAGACCCACTTGATCCCATTTATCCAGGCTTATCTACTCAACTAAATTTTTCTTTAAAACAAGTCATATGAGATGGTTTAAGCTTTTAATTGATATATAGAACAACCATGTTCCCAAATTTTTTATGGATAAAAATGCTGGAGAGTCACTCAAAACTTATTCTCCCCATAATAAATAGGTATTTAATTTACTAATTTGCAAGAAAGATTTAAAAATACCCGTTGCATTTCGTGACTTCCTGAGCAGCCAACCACAATCCATGGCAATGAATCGAGTGGCAGTACTCATAATTGGCCAAGACTTGACCAAACAAATTCATAAGAGTGGCGATGGTGAGCCATATTGGAAAATTTTTCACAATTTTTTCACAATTTTTCATAATTTCTGAATTATTATTTATTCAGTATATTTTATTCATTCAGTATAATCTAAAGCTAAGATAAGCTATGGCCTTTCCGAAATTAAAAAAATTTTTTTGTATGGTATTGGGGAGAAATATGAAGTACTTTACTTAATCATTTGAATCCTAATAATTAATTGAGTAAATAAACTTGCCATTAAAGACACTTCCTTTTCCAAATTCTTTAACAAACTCTTTTCCACTCTTCATTTTCATGGCTTAAAAATAATATATAGACCAAAGTTAAGATGCCCTTCAAAATTTGCTAGGCCTATGTGTGAGGGAGCCTTAATATAACCTCATTATAGGAAAATTTTGGAACAAAGGTCCGATTTGCTGAATAATCTAGATTAACTTACCATTATTTCCTCCAACTCCATTTACATTCACATTCTTATCTTCCTTTTCACTTCCTTCTCCAACTTCGTTTCCAACCTCTTCCTCAACTTCCTTTTCGTCTACTTCTTGAACTCCTTTTATTCCTCCTCCAATTCCATTTTCAGCTTCATTTTCGCCTTTATTTCCATCACTTTCTTTAACTTCTCCAACTCCCTTCCCAGCTCCTTCATCAACAACTTCTTCAATTCCTTCACCAACCTTTCCATTTTCTTCACCAATTCCATGTCCAACACCTTCTTCAACTTCATTTTTAACCTCCTTTACAACCTCTTCACCAACTTCCTTTTCATCTTCCTCTTCATCTCCTTCAACTCTTCCTCCAACTCCATTTCCACCTATATTTCCTTCGCCTCCTCCAACTCCATTTTCTCCTTCCTTTTCATCACCTCCTTCAACACCTTCTTCAACTTCATTTTCAACTTCCTTTCCAACCTCTTCTTCAACTTCCTTTTCGTCTACTTCTTCAACTCCTTTGACTCCTCCTTCACCTTTATTTCCACCTTTAATTCCATCAACTTCTTCACCTCCATTTCCATCACCGCCTTCAACTCCTTTGATTCCTCCTTCACCTCCATTTCCACCTTCATTTCCTTCGCCTCCTTCACCTCCATTTCCTTCGCCACCTTTAACTCCATTTCCATCAACTTCTTCAACTCCTCCAACTCCTTTCAAGGCTACTTCATCGGCAACCTTTTCAACTCCTTTGACAACCTTTCCATTTTCAACTCCCATTCCATGGCCAACGCCCACTTCAACTTCGTTTTCAACTCCCTTTCCAGCCTCTTCACCAACTCCAATTTCCTTCTCCATCAAGATTTTCACATCTTAAATAAATTAAAAATTTTATCCTTCAAAATTCCTCATATTTTTCATTAATTAATTATTCTAAACTACCTTCCATTCCGTTCTCGTTTGAGTTTAAAGCAACAGAGTTGTTGGTTAAACCGAACATTTTTAGAGCGTTTTTAAAAAAGTTTTTTGTTTTTTAAAAAGATTTAAGGGATTTAGGAATAAGACAGGTTAATTTTCACTAAATTCAAATCTATTTTATACACACTAATTTTATGGGCGTGGAAAAATTTTGTAAATTTTTTAAAAAATTTAATTAAATGAATCACCAATTTTAATGCCTGATAGCTTATTTAACTAATTTTTATATATTCTCTCTCTTTTTTCCTTCAATTTTAATTACATAGTTGGCCTTATCAGATGGATATGCTAGAGAGGAGTAGCTAAAAACGGAAACCGATCAAACCAAAAAAATAAAAAATAGGCAAAAGTTAATAGATTAAATTAGTAAAAATAAATGTTAAAGCTAAATCAGCTGATTTTGCTGGGAAATTTATTTTTAAATTTTTTAGCTGTGTGTGGTAAATAGTTAAAAATTAAAATGACTAATTCAAAAATTTATTAAATTATAAAATTAAATTTTTTAATTTAAAAATATTATAAGTTTAATAAATTATCTTGTTGAGTTTGCCGTATATCAGAGTTGTGCCGAAACTGATTTTAAAAGCGAAAGACGACTAAATGAAGGCGAGATACCAAGAAAGCGGTTAGATACGATTCAGCGCCACCGATTCAGCGCACACGTTTCAGCGCACACGATTCAGCGCACACGATTCAGCGCCATGACGATTCAGCGCCGGCTCGTTTCAGCGCCAGTTATTAAAAATTAGTCCGGACGGATCGGTCGGATTTTTCCGGAGTCCGGATCCCAAATACGGGGTTTTTGCACTTCCGGGTTTTTTTCCGGACCGGATTAATCCGGAAAAATCCGAACAGATCCGGTCCGGCGGCGGGCATTAATTTTTAATAACTGGCGCTGAAACGAGCCGGCGCTGAATCGTCATGGCGCTGAATCGTGTGCGCTGAATCGTGTGCGCTGAAACGTGTGCGCTGAATCGGTGGCGCTGAATGCTACCCCACAGCCAAGAAAGACGAAGATCAACAAAAATAAAAGATGAAAACTTAATGGCAAAATGAGGTTGATTCTCCCCTTTATTTTAATATATTCCCTCAATCATTCCTTAAAATCAATCATTCCTCAATTCAAGTTTGAGTTCTAAACCTTGCGCCTTCGAAAAAGCAAAGGAGATTAACAGAATTGCCAGAAAGGTACCGTACCAAAACTTTTACCAGTTGACCAGCTGTTGATAAGACGTTGAGTGATCAATTGATCAGTTGATCAACAGAGTGAATGCTTAGTTATCAATTGAACAACAAAGATAGAGTGATCACTAGATCAACAGAGAGAGTGATCAATTGCGATAAACTGGTCAGTCTATATATTATCTCCAGACCGGATATGAGGACCGTGTAGCTGAAATCTTTGTCCTGTCCAGTTCTCAAGTCCATTCTCAATCCGATATTTTGGATTAAAGACCGGACTTTATGATTAAGAAGGGTAGGTTCTTGATTTATCTGTGCCTCAATAAATCACTCGAAAGCTTAAGGTTACAAATATTATTTCTTTAATTTTATCCAAAATTAATTTCACAAGTAAGGGATAAATAATGAAAGGAAAATTAATTTGGCAAAATATTAATGAGGGAAAAAATTATTTTTTTTTTCAATTCAAAACACAAGCACTTGAGGATGTCGAACATTTCAATTTAGGATCCATCCATTTCGAGGCTATAGTATTATTTAGCTGGAATGAGTTCCCCTTTCGAGTATATTGTTTGAGGGTTCCATCGTCCAAATTAACGAGCAATCCTCTCAATTCTGCCACACGGTCCTAAAATGAATTTTTCAGACCATTTTGCTTTTTCTATTTTTTTCAATATCAAAAATATTTTTTAAAAATTTCCAAAAATTTTTTCAAAAAAAATTTTTAAAATTTCCAAAATTTTTCAAAAAAGACTTTCAAAAATGATATTTTTATGTATTTTTAAATTATTTTTTGTCTTGTCAGGACAAAATTTAATTCTTGCCTTAAAATCATTTATGTCTACTGTTGGTAAATTTATTTTCATTGTTCCTTTAGTGCCACCGCAACTAAAAACAAATTTAACATTTAAAATTGAACTCAATATTCAATACATCCAATACAATATACATCTCAATTTATGAGAGATTGTATTAATTATTTGGTAATTTGGTTGGGGAAGCTGTCTGAGCGATACCTTCTTTATAAATTACGCTTCATTATAGGATACAACCTCTGAGAGAAAAATTGTACCTTATATTCAGAGGTAAGTCGGAATTCCGATTTCTTACATTTTTCCTTCCGATTTCCGAAAAAATTTATATTTCCTATTTTCGAGTTCCGACTTTTGAGCCAGTTCCGATTTCAGCTCGTCCGATTTCCGACATCTCTAACTGTTCCGACCCACCTCTGCTTATATTCTTATAACAATTATTTAATTTTTTTCTAGTATTGGATGTATTTTATAGCGAGGTCTGAGTTATAAAAATATTACTTATGCTCAATATGAAGTTTAATCTCTTCATATTTGTTAGAAGCTTCATAAATATTAAAAATATTGCTGCACTGGCGGTGTTGCATTATAGCGGGTAGTGTTATTTTGGCAGTATGGAGGTCAATATCCTTCGATGCTGGCATTTTAATGTTAAGATCTCCAACCCGGATTGCAGTGTACTCTTGCTCTTCTGAGCATTTTGAAAAGAAGCCTCCACTGGCCTCAAAGTGTGTCAGGCGGAGGCCTGTAATCATTCCGCCTTTAGAGCAAGTTGCGCAGCCATCCAAAATGACAAACATAGCTGTTAAATGGAATTTAAATTTTTATTTTTAGATATAATTTACGGTTATGCTTGTCCTCCTTGTGGGCATTTGTAGGATAGGTGTCATTGAAGAAATGTGCCTTAAAATTAATCGAAATCTTAGCTTCGTATAATTTTTCATTTTTACTCTTTTAAGTAGAAAAAAATTTAGTCGGACTTCCATAAGATAGACTCAAAAGCTACTAGATACACCTCTATTTAACATAGGTAGGTTTCTTAAAACTTTTATTAGATACTGTAAGAGGACCTGAGGGTAAACTCTATTTAAGAGACACTCATTCCAAGAGTATCAATACTTTTCTGCATCAAGTGTATCGTATGTGTAGTGATGCTCTGAAGAAGAAAAACCCGGGAATCGGGAAAGGGTAGTCGGGTTGGGAAATGACCTCGGGAGTCGCGAATCTTGCATAATAATTTTTTGGCTCCTTCGCGGGAATTAGATTGAGTTAGATAGGCCAAAAACTTGGGAAAATTTCGGGAGTCGGGATCGGGATACTCGAGCACCATTACATAGTATTGTGAGATCCGACTAATTAATTAAATCTCAAGAATTTAAAAACATACAAACGAGCAAAGTTTCATATTATCAAAGAAAGGATTCCCGCAAACTGGCATCTAAAATTAGGAATTATAATAATTAAATCTCAAATCATTATAAATACAGTGACAATTTTTGTGAAATCTGCTGAATCAGGATTCGGAAATTTAAAGTTTTTTGGAAGCTGGCCATTGTAAACACAATTGCAATAGTCTAGGCCTACTTCTACCTTTTTGCAAACATAGCCTGATTTATTTTTATGGGAAGAGGCAATTTCTTTTTGGAATATTTCGTGAGTCAATGGTTTATTTGGAGCAGGATTAGCATTGACCTGTAAAAATATTTAAGAAGCTCTCCACTACTCTTGTGCCCAAATATCTTTAAAAAGCTTAGTTTAACTTGAGGTTCCAACGGAAGCTCTAGTTCCGGTTCCGGTAGACAGGCAGTACCGTGATTTTTTGGTTCCGGTTCCGGTTTGCTTGTATTTTCGGTTCCTGTTTCGATCCTTCAGTTACTGTTTAACCGAAACTTTTTAACACCCCTAGGGATTTGTGGGTGCTTTTTAACAACCCTAAGTATTTGATCGCATCCTCTATTTAATTTGTGATTTTTAAAAATGATTGGTCACTGAGTGGATAAGCTTTCTGGATAGGCGATACCCTCAATTTAAGATATAAGATGAAAGATTTAAGATAAAAAATTTTCATTATAATGTCAAAAGCTTTTATCCACAGGGGTATCTAATGTTGATGTCTTACTATAAATTTTAAATATATAATTCAAATTATTTTCCTGTATTTTTAAAAATATTACTTGATTAACAAAGATGATAATTTGAGCAATAATATAAAAATAGAAAACCATTTTTATTTTTAATAGAATTGAAATTTTGTTGAAATTTTAAGTGAAACTCTATAAAATTAATAAATTTATTTTCATTAAATTAATAAAAAAGAAAATCTTAATTTAAGTAAATTTTAATTTAATTAAAATCGAAAGATAATGGCTTGAAGAATTAAATAAATGTCATTCGCTTTTTAGGGTTTTTAAAATATAGAAAGTTTAGCAAAGTTTAGCCACCGGGCATATTGCGACCTCCGAGCTTGCGAACTCCTGACAGTTATTGCTAGGAGCTTTCGCGCACCACGTTCAGCAGCTCACCACTGAACTACTGGGGCATTGACTATCTTTCTGTTTTTCCTTTTTAGATCGCTTAACCCCGGCCTAAGCATATTAAATGCTTTAGGTGAATCATCCTTGCAATATTTTGAAGATTTAAAAAAATTCACAACTGATATGATTATAGCTTTAGTTTTCTTTATTTATACACATTTTTTCTTTGAATAAAATTCTTACATAATTATTTTAAATTAAATTTTAATTATAAATTCTAGTCCACTCCTTTTTAATTTTAGAAACGAATTTTTATAAAAATATTTTTGACAGAAAATCAACTGCTTTAATTCACAAATTTATTTTGATCACGTTCCGTTAAATTAAAATTTAAAAATAAAAGAGAAAACAAAAACAGCTGAATTTTTTTCCTATAAAAATGAACTATTAGCGACAGTCTAAAGTCCCTTCTTTAAAAAATAAAAAAAAATAATTTTTCAAAGAAATTGAATTTTTTAATGATGCCATTATTCAGCTAGTGCTGTTTACTCAAATAAATCTAAAAAATAAAGTCGGCTGATTATTCGATTAACTATTCAGTGTGAGTAGTTTTGCAAAAAATTAAGAAAAATAATTTTAAAGATTAAGAAGAATTTTTTTAAAGGATTAAGTAATATCCATAAAAATAATGCAAATCAGAGATATTTAATTTAATTTCTACGTTTTCTCATTGCTATTTGGAAATTTTTTAAAATTTATATATCTCTCTAAAATCAAAATCTGGAAGGATGTTATTAAAATCTTAAAAAATTTGAATCACTTTTTTAACATGATAGGAGTAGCCTGAGTTATACTTGCTAAAAATTAGAGGAAATTCTGAAAGTTAAGAAGATTTGGATCAAACAGCTAAGAATACAACCAAAACGATGGTTTTCTGAATTTCAAATTCACTATTAATTTAAGCCAGTTTTACTTAAAATTTTAAACTTAATTTTTTTTATTTTTTGATGTCATCCTTTAATTAAAATTTTTAGATTTTGCTTATTCCCATTTATCTTTTAATTCTATCTAAAAATATTTTTTAAATATTAGCATTGCTCATTTTCACTTTTTCACAGGAAATCAGCTGATTTTGGTTTTAGTTTTGATTAGGCATACCACAAAATATAGGCATTTATTTAATTAAAAAATTTTTAATTAAAACTAGTCATCATTAGTGGAAATAAATGGGATATTTGGAATTTAATTAGAGAGTTTAATAGTAAATTAAATTAAAAAAATATGTGTGGCCTGGAATAAAAAAATAAAAAATTAATAACTTTTAATTTAGAAATAATTTTAAAATTTTATGTTCATTTCAACTATAGTATAGAAAATCCAAAACGATGCCGAAGATAAGACGATACCTCTGTATTGACCCTTGAGATACTCGATGAGGGAATTTATGAGAGAATGAGAGAAAGAGTCACTGTATTTAAAAATACATAGTAGAATCCGTCGACTCGAGGATTAAAATTTACTCAAATATTAATATTAAATTTGTTTTTTATCGTTGATAAATATGCAGATTTTGTAAAAAAATTTAGTACACAAAATTTAAATTCCAAATAAATCGGTAAAATTTAGAAGTGGCAGTCGTAAGCTAATTTTTTATCGAATATTTATAGAGAAATTTTTTCTTAAAAATTTAAAGAAATTGGAAAAATCAAAAAATGATTTTTTAAAATTAAAGAAAATAATTAAAAGTTAATTAAACTTGATTTTTTTCTTTACCTTCTAGAAACTCGAGAGTATCGAAGAAAACTTTTATTATTACAAGAGGTTCGAGAATAGGAACGAGTTCGAACTCAATCGAAGTTTATTTCATTTATTTGATAAATTTAATTTGCTAAATATGTTTTCAAATTTTTTTTACTTTTACTTAGCTTATTTCCGCTCTAACGTACATATCAGCTGATTAGCCCAGCTATTTTAAATTAAAAAATAAAAAAATATAAAGTGAGAAAATTGGAATTTACATGATTCATTCAACTTAATAAATTTTTAGTTAACTTTTAATTTATAGGAACGCCTACAGAAATTAATTTTTAATATAAAATGCGATTTTAATTAAATTAATGCTCATTTGATATTTTACTGAATTTATTTTCATTTTTATCAGTTTTATAATTTTATATTTTAATGAGATTTAATTTTTATACAATTTATGGAAAGCTTGAAAAAATTAAATAAATTTATTTTACAATTTGTAAAATTAAATAAACATGTTTTTATTATTTTTTAAAAATTCTTTTAAATAATTAAACTTTTTCTTAAACTTGAAATTATTAAATATTTTTCTAAACTCGAGAACAAACTTTAGCTTATTAGAACCTTATTTAGACCCAACAAAATTTAAATTTTCGAATTTCTCTTGATTTTTTGAAATTTTTTTATTTAAAAAATCCTTTCAATTCAAATTTATTTGTCTTCAAAATTTTTTATAATTTTTATATGCTTCTCTCTACTTACCCAGAATTAAGGTCCATTGGATCTAACACACAGAACCGGGTACTTATCTCAATAGATTGGACGAATAATAATCTGAATTGACTCATAAATTTTTCATTTGACATGTAAAAGTGCCACAATTTTTAAACTTAATTTTATTTATATATTAAAAATAATTTTACACGCTCATAAAGATTAAATAAAATTTTAAACAATAAAATTTTTTTCAGAAATCAAAAAAATTTACTTACTTACAATTATTATTATCTACCGTATTTATCCAAATTTAACCAATTTTCATTTTTTATTTTATTGTAAGTTTATTTTTTTTATCTTAAGGAGAGACATATTAGGGACCGCCATATCGAGATTGATATGCGAAAATTAACCTCGTGCGTGTTTACCTTGGTTCTAGAGCATAAAAAAGTAGTTTCTTCAATAGGGCAGTGTACTATCCATGACTAGAATTCTTTGAAAATTTCGAGAATTTTTCTTCTGAAAAAAATTTTATTTCATTTCTATCTAAAAACCCTAGGGTATTAAGAAAATTTTTATTATAACTAGAGGTTCGATGAATAGGGACGAGTTCGTATAAAGGAACGAATTGACCATTGACCGTATAATATAAATCAGGAGGGTAACTGAGTCCGAATCACTTCCCGAAATCTTTAGTTCCCATTATTAGTTCACAAACTGATTTTAAAAATAATTTTAAAAATAAAATCGTTTCTTCAATAGGGCAGGGTACTATTCATGACTAGAATTCTTTCGAAATTTCGAGTTTTTCCTTCGGATTTTAAATTTCGACTTTTTGGCGATCTTTTTGATCGACCATTGGCCGTAGGCTATAAATCAGGAAGGTAACTGAGTCCGAATCACTTCCCGAAATCATTAGTCCGTCCAAATCACTTCCAAAATCATCCAACCGAAGGCCGAAATTTCGAGTTTTTTTTTTCGGATTTTAACTTCTCCCTTTTGGCAATGTTTTCGTTATCGACCATTGTCCGTAGGTTCATAAACCAGGAAGGTAACTGAGTCCGGATCACTTCCCGAAAGCATTAGTCCGTCCAAATCACTTTCCAAATCATCAAACCTCATGTAGATTTTAAAAATTAATTTATTTTTTCAAGCATTTATCAACCTTCCTTAACAACTTTATCCCTCCCCCTTTTTTCACCAATTTTATTTCGTTTGTATTTTTTTGTATTGTTTTATTTTTTGTATTCACCCTTTTTATTTTAATGTAAGTTGATTTTTTTGATTTTAAATTAATTAAAAAAAATTATTTTTAAGCATTTATCAACCCCTTTCATCGTTTTTTGTATTGTTTTCAATTTTTATATTCATCATTTTTTTGTGCAAATTTATCTTTTATTTTAATGTAAGTTTCGAAAGAATTTAAAAATTTAGCTAAGAATATTATATGTAATTTAAAATATTCAAAAAATTTTTTTGAAAAATGGTACCCTTCAGCTACCTTCAGTTTTCTCACCCCGTGACATTCTTAATCGGGATTAAATTAAACCTCATTAAAATATAAAAATACCTCTGAAAATGAAGGATTACTTAAAAGTTTCAAAAAACTGATAATTTATTTAATTATTAACCATTACTGGAATTTAAAAAGAATTTTTAAAAAATTTAATTAAAAAAATTTTCTCCACTTAAAGATGGAAATGGTTATGAATATTTTGATTGTGTTTTTGTTAATGTTTGTTGGAAGTTTGGACGGTCAGAATAAATACCCGAATCTGAAGCCTATTAATTTGTATTTTGTAATATAAATAAATTGTTGATATCAATAAATAAATATTATTCAAGCAAATATATCCTTGCCCGAATTGCGAAGCATGGTGTGCCAACGATCCACTTTACACATGCAATTACAGTTGCTCTGTCATTGGAGCCGGCATATCTCACCCTGGAACTTTTGAATTATGTAGGTAACATTTGTTGTGGCAGGCTAAAACAAATCCGATCAAAATATCGTCCGAAGAGAAAAATTTGCATTTTTTATATTTTTCTTTCCATAAATAATTTATTTTATAAGTTTAATATGCTTTAAAATTTATTCGATTTTTACATGGAGGAATTATGTGTTTTTGGCCTTCTAAAATTCTTGAAATTTTTATTGGCCAATTAAAACAGAAGTTGCTGCTTACGGTCTTCCGAAATTTTCAAAATTTTAGCCTGATCCCTCGCGCCAAAAATCCCTTACAAATTTTCTTAGTTTGGCGGTATTTTTCTAAGGAATTTATTTTGTCGGACTGTTTTTTTCTGGAATATTTTGGAAGAATGATCCTTGCCCCTCAATCCATTTATGTTTATAAATAGTGAAATAAACGAGATCTGGCTTTCGTCAAAATTTTTAAATAAAGATATGGTACTTTATGAATATATCACCCCCCTCCTATTGTAAGTCTCACAAAGGAGAGGCTTTTGGGTGTCCGTGGGACTTCAGGATGAAATTTGGTAGACAGGTAGATCATACCGTTTCTATTGTAAAACTTGAAACCGTTTCCGCTGAATGGTACCGTGGACCGAGTTATAAGCCCCCAAAGTTTTAGGATCCCCTAAGTTTCTTTTTTTTCATACAAACAATTTCTTTTCAGATATGAATGTGTTAAGCCGTGGTGCAGTGGTAGCGTTCTCGAATTTAATTTTTTCCCCAAGTTCTAATCCTTATTAGGGAAATTAATTTATTTTAATATAATTTTGCTTTTATTTTAATAAATTTTTAAAAACTTTTCTAATTTTTTTAAATTTTTTTAAAATGTTTTAAAGAAAGGAATACATAAGCTTTTTCTGGAACAACCTGGAAATGAATAAAGGGAAGAAATAACTATTTAAGAAAATTAAAAAAAGTTTTTAAAAAATTTTTTGACTTAAAACATTCGGATAAAAATCACAAAATTAATAAAAGACTAAAATTATATTAAAATAAATTAATTTCCCTAATAAGGATTCGAACTTGGGGGAAAAATTCAATTCGTGAACGCTACCACTGCACCATCGCCCCCTTATTTATAATGAAATTTGTTACTTTAGTTAGAGATGTGTTCAATAAGAATGAGACTGAAGAATTACTTTCTGATTTTCAACGAATTATGAGTAATATTTTATTTTTATAAATAATATGCTTATGCCCTCCAAAAATTTCAAATTTTTGCCAGCGGCGCTGAAAGGTTTAAAATAGGAGGATTTATGGCTTGAAAGCCTTCCAAGATTTAAATATCATCGCATAACACACTTTAAGTTTAAAGTAAGTGCGAGGTATGAGTACAGAGTATGAGGCTAAAAATAGGTAGGTACGATGTACGAGCACGAGCAAATCTTAACTTTTAAACACTGCATATAATATAAAAAATTTAGATTATGAAAATGAAGCTGATGGCCTGAATAAAAGGTTAATATTATTAGTATTATTGGAAAAATATCTTAAAAATATTTTTTAGGTAATCTTGATAAACTTTTGGCTCTATTACACAATATACGTACAAATTTGATTGGATGCATAAATTTTCATTGGACGTATAAACTTAGATTGACGTATAAAAGTTGATTAAAAGCATAATAGTTGATTGGACGTACATTGTGTAATAGCCAAACATTTAAAATCTAAGTTACTTTAAAATTAACTAAATAATATTTTCGAATGAAATTTAATCTTAAGTTTAATTACCTATATATTATTCGAAAAATCTGCGAGTTTAAAGTACAAATTCATTGTTGTTAAAATATTAAAAATCTCTATCTTAATAATTTATCTAATTTAGTAGTGAATTAAATTTCCGTTTTGCGAATAGAGGAACACCAGAACAAGAAAAAAGTATAACAGAACTCTGTAGCGATAATGAAACATACAACTGCGCCTTTACCACATTTCACTATCCAATGTAAGTTTAAAATAGAGTTGATCAAAACGATACTGGTATCGGCCAACCCGAGACCGAGATTGACCGATATTCAAGAAACCGATATCGAGACCGATACCATCATTTTGAGCCGAGACCGATACCGAGAAACGATACTGACCGAGACTAACAAAAAATTTTTATTTTATGTCAAAAAATACGTGTAAAAATAATTTATTCATTATTTTCATCATCTGGATCCGATCTTGCGTGGCAATGGATACTAATTTTTGTGTCCGTATCCGAATAGGTATATCCGTGAGGTCGACATCCGTATCGGATTATATCCTTAAAACTTCTGAGGCCTATCTATCCGCGGGTATCCGTGGATGGCCGAAGTGAAAATTTCGATTAACCAAACTATTATTTAAGCGTCGCAGGCAAAAATTTTTAGAATTTTAGAAGTGCAAGTCAACAGATTTCTTCCAATTTTCAGCGCTGCAGGCGAAAATTTGTAGTTTTGGAAGGCCAAAAAGCCAGAATTCTTTTTAATTTCAGCGCCGCAGACAAAAATTTAAGAATTTTGGAAGGCCATGAAGCCAGCTTTCTTCCAATTTTTGCCCTCAGATACGCAAACTCAATGCGCTCATCCCTGCTTCCGATCATTTTAAATCCCCTTAATCCACTGGTGGGAACAATAGTTGCCGAAAATCGGAAGGCTCTGTAATCAAAATCTTGAAAATCTAACGGCCGAGGGCTCGGAAAATTCAACATTTCAGCGCGCGCCGCAGACGATAATTTATTAAATTTTGGAAGGCCAAGTCACCAAATTTTTCTTTTTTCAGCGCCGCAGGCGAAAATTTTTTGAATTTTAGAAGACCTTATTCGAAAAAAATTCACTTTCTCTGTTATGTAGGGATATCCGAAAAAATTTATGGGCGAAAACTTGGACAATATTGGTAATTTTGGTTCTTTGAGTCAGTATCGTTTCTCGCCGAGAAATGGACCGAGAATATCGGTATCGGTTTCGAGACCGAGAATGAAAAAACCGAGACCGATATTGTAAAAAAGCCGAGAATCTCGGTATCGGTCTCGTCTTGATCAACTCTAGTTTAAAATTACAAAGTTAAAGTTTTAGGAACTTTTAATAAAAATAAAAGTAAATTGCAAGCATTTTAATACTATTCCAAAAAAGTTAAATTTAATAAATTTTTAGCTGTTCAATCGGTGATTTTAAACACTATGATGATGATATGAAAGAGTAAGTATTTTAAGTTTAAATTCCAAATTTATTTTCTTAAAACTTTAAATATATTTTTTATTTTAGTTGTTGCCAGTTATTTAAAAAATGTTTAGCAAAAGAAAGACAGTAAGTTATTAAATTCATATATAAATAATAGCGGTAAAGCCCATGTAGGCGCGCGGCTAAGTAGGCGCAAAGCCATAGCATGCTTCAAGCTTTTTGAATCTTATCAAATTTAGTATTAAAGAATTCCTCTCATCGAGCTAAAAAGATAACTAAAATGATAAGGGTCGGAATTTTCCAGCTAGTTATGGCTTTGCACCTACTTGGCCTCGCGCCTACTTGGGCGTGTCTCAAATAATAGATATCAAAAATTTTAAAATTAAATCTAATATTAATTAAGTAAATATACCTAATTAATATATATATATATATTAATTAATATATACGCGCAACTAAATTTTCGATTTTTGTCATTAATACTTATGTAAATATCTTCTAGATTTTTTTGTAATATATAAAGGAACTAAACAAGAAGATCAATGGACAACGTACCCAAAAAATTAAGTAATTTATTTTTATTTTTAATTTTTTTCCAAAATAGGGTGTTTCATAAGGATACGCGCACTTATATCACTAAAGATTTTCGACATTAGGGATGGTTCGAAAAATCCGCAAAAATTTCTGTAAACATATCAAGTGATATTGAAACAATATACAAAAGAAATGAAGTTCCAGTAAAGTCCCATCATCGAGATTTAAAAACTCGAAAATCAACGTAAAACCGGGGTAAACGTCTTTAAAAAATATTTTTGACCCCTTAAAAGTCGTAATAAATTTTTATTTTATACTTTTCTGAAAGCACTTTAAATTTGCTTCAAAAAACCCATATTGTTAATAAATCGAAAATTTTACATGGAAGATATTGAGGGTTAAATTCGGTGAACATGAAAATCATTGAATTCACACTATGAAATGCCCTTTCTTAGCTCGTTAAAATTTTAATGAAGTATGTACAACTTAATGACAAAAGTTTCTGCTAAATAAAAATTGGTAGTTTTATAGCAAATTTAAAGGGCTTTCAAATAAGTCCAGAATTTAATTTTTATCTGACTTTTAAGGGGTCGAAAATATTTTTTAAAGACGTTTACCCCGGTTTTACGTTGATTTTCGGGTTTTTAAATCTCGATGATGGGACTTTACTGGAACTTCATTTCTTTTGTATATTGTTTCAATATCACTTGATATGTTTACAGAAATTTTTGCGGATTTTTCGAACCATCCCTAATGTCGAAAATCTTTAGTGATATAAGTGCGCGTATCCTTATGAAACACCCTATTTTGGAAAAAAATTAAAAATAAAAATAAATTACTTAATTTTTTGGGTACGTTGTCCATAGATCTTCTTGGTTAGTTCCTTTATATATTACAAAAAATCTAGAAGATATTTACATAAGTATTAATGACAGAAAAATCGAAAATTTAGTTGCGCGTATACTTTTGAAACAGTGTATGTACTATTTCAAAAGTTCTATAAAAATAGTTAATATTAAATATATAGTTTCTTAAATTTGTAAAATAATAATATAGCGGTCGTTTTTGTTTCAATGCTAATGTTGATGGAGGATTGAGTGATGTATTTATTTTCCGTGAAGTTCCAAGTGAAAATGCTAAGTTTTTCGCCTTATGGTATGCTAGTCGTGGTAACGATTTATTGAACACATGTAACATGTAAGTTTACTTTAAAAATTGTAAAATAGTGGATTTAAAGTATCAGTCTCTTCAGAAGGTAGTTTCGTCAGTAAGGCTCCCTTTTTAAAAATTTGATTAAACCCGGGCTCCAATTCGTACTTTATTTGAAAGTACAGTACTTTAAAATTGACCTCCGTACTTACGAAATTGAATTTTTACTTTAGTGAAAGTATGTACTTTAAAATAGAGTAAGTCGAGGGTACTTTCCTGTTATCGGCCCTCCATTTTTTCTTCCTTATTCCTCAGCCTACTTATGTACAAAATGGTCAGATTTTTTCTTTCTCAAATTCACTCCGTTCCCCGGTGGCAACAAAGAAAAGATTATTTTTTGAACAGATTAATTTTTTTATAAACTATTTTCTCTAAATATAGAGATGTTGCTTACGTGAACGGGGATGTGTTCAAGCAGAAGTTGTTCCCCCATTGTTAGAATAGAACACCTTCCCATATTCACAGGAAAACTTTACGTCATTGGGATAACTTCCCCTTTTGACAACTTATGTTTTATCTTTTTTGAACTTGAATTTTATAAAAAATTAAACTGTTCTTGAAAAAATAATCTTTTCTTTGTTGCCAACGGGAAACGGAGTGAATTTGAGAAAGAAAATCTGACCATTCTGTACAAAAGTAGGCTGAGAAATAAGGAAGAAAAAAATGGAGGGCCGATAACAGGAAAGTACCAAGTCGAGTACCGAGTAATTGGGAAAAAACCGAGCTCGAGTAATCCGAGTTTGAAAAACCCGAGTTCGAGCTCGAGCTCAACTTTTTAGGCCGAGTTTTTTAGGCAACTTTTTAGGCCGAGTAGTCGAGTAATTTTTATAAAACAGTATTATTCATCATTAGTGCTGTGATGAAAACTATTCATCATTAGTGCTGAGTTTTGGGCATTTGTTGGCAGTAATGCGTTAGATCTTCATCCAAATCCCAGTTATTTTTGTTAATCCATCTATATCCCTCTTAATCCGCAGAAATCCCATGATATGCACACGATCCATGTTGAATCCGGGCTCCGGGTTGAACATCAATGGATAATATTATTTTGGGGATTCGTGTAGATTAAGGGGATATCGAGTGATAAGAGGTGAGATTTGGGACATAGTGAGATTTGGGACATTAAGAGCAAAATTGTTACGACCCGAGGTGTCCGAGATTTACTAATGCGACGAGCACAATAATAACACTTTAGCACAAAGAGAAATAAACAATAAGTGGGCGAAGGGAATGGGACAGACGAAGGAGATCAGTGACTAGCCCCGCTAGTATGATCCGAATAGACTGACGTTCTCTCTGGCTTTTATACTAAACACTTTAAGGGCTGACGCTCATACACAACACCTCCCCCCTTGAAAAAAAGGTTCGGCTTTCACTTAAAGCCGAAGCTTTACAATTTTAACATTCACTATAGCTTCCATGCTATCAATACAATCAACACTTTAAGCCAGAGCGTCTAGTCTTTCACTAACACTCAATTCACAACAAATACAAAAAAATGTGGGATGACAAAAGGGCAAAACAACAAATTAAAATTACAATACAACAATTACAAAATCACAAAATTTGTCATCTTATTCCACATTTTATTTTTCTTCTGACAGCGGTCATCTACAGTGCATACAACAGCTCCCAAAACGGCAATCGCACGTCCTTGATTGGTCACACTGTTGATCATCACACTGCTTGTCCATAAGCTTTCACTTTTATTTTACACCTTTCTTCACTATTTTATTTTTCTCACTTTTTATTTCACTTCCATTTTTTAAACTTTCTATTGCGGCACTACATTTATTTTTCAACACTGTGCCCAATAATTTCACTAAATTACATCACTAATACTTTATTTCATGACTTAAATGAAGTCAAACACCACAACACTAACGGTACTGCTAGTGCGCAGTTCGGTGCCGTTTCGCCGTGTACTTTTTAGGATGGCTCGTGGTTGAATACTATCACTTCAATACTACTACTACTAACTAACCACTCAAAGGATGCATGTTACATCCTGCCTCCTTCAAAGACTCAGGTACACACAACACTTCACTGAACTTACACTATGTGTAGTCTGGGTTGCTTCACTTACTTGCGCTGGAGTAACACTTCAATCACTAATAATACTCACTCCTTAGCGCCTTGACTCACTGCAATTCACTACTATCACATTTCAAAGCTCATTATTTGGTCTTACTCACCCTTAGGCTGCCAAACTTCGCTTTATCCACTAACAATTCAAACTCTTTATTTGGTCTTACCCACCCGTAGGCTGCCAAATTTTCACTCTTTTCCATTTTTCACTTTTCTCAATTTCTGGACTTACATTCTCTTGAATGCCAGACACTTCAAAACTTGATCGGCCAAAATCTGCGCACTTCCAGGACCACTAGGCATTTCAGCCTCAAACTAGGCATTTCAGCCTTAAACTTCGACCATTGGCACTCGCACTGAGTCCTTTTTCAGGTCACTACTCACTCAAAAGGTCCATGCGCACTAACAATTCACTCAATTCACTTTCAACTCATGCCGATCACTAATTACGACGTCTGTCCACTCAAAATCAAACAATCACTTCACTAATTGCCAAGGCAATTCACTACACTTCGCCACACTACACTTTTGTCGACCGCGCCATTGTTACGACCCGAGGTGTCCGAGATTTACTAATGCGACGAGCACAATAATAACACTTTATCACAAAGAGAAATAAACAATAAGTGGGCGAAGGGAATGGGACAGACGAAGGAGATCAGTGACTAGCCCCGCTAGTATGATCCGAATAGACTGACGTTCTCTCTGGCTTTTATACTAAACACTTTAAGGGCTGACGCTCATACACAACAAAAATCTTGGAAATTCGGGAGATTAATTGGGATATTGTCGGATAGGTATATTGTCGAAAGATGATTATGAGATCCGTTGTTCTATCCCTCTCTTTTCGCGCTGGCCTAATTTCTGAGAATTTCTGAAGGACAAATGGGAACATCCAATGTTCAGAAGGCCAGATCCCTTGCGATTCTCTTAAATCACTTGAAATATCCGGATATCACTAAAATCCACCTAACTTGATTGAATCCTCCGATATACACAAATCTTCTTTTCTCAGCGCCGCAGGTGAAAATTTAGAGAATTTTGGAAGGCAAGAGAGCAAAATTTCTTCTTTTTTTAGCGCCGCAGGCAAAAATTTTAACAAATTTAGGTGACCACTCACAAGATTTCTTCTTTTTTCAGCGTCGCGGCGAAAATTTTGAGAATCTTGGAAGATCCTTAAGCTAAAAATCATCCGTTTTGCGCCGCAGATGGGGGCATAAAAATACTCGGTTTTAACCGAGTAAGTCGAGTAAAAAGTTTCCTAGCTCGAGTATTATGATCCCGAGTTCCGAGTCGAGTAATTACGCAAAAAACCCAAGCGGTCAAGTCGAGTAACTCGAACTCGCTCGAACTCGACTTACTCTACTTTAAAATCAACATTTTAAAAAACCGGAAGAAATCTGGCTTAAGGACCTCAAAATATTCAAAATTTACGCCTGCAGCGCAAAAATAGATTTTGTGTCGCCATAGGTGCCACAAAAAGCGCATTGAAATGCAGAAAATGCTCAGTGGAAACAAGAAATTATTAGAAAAAATTAATTTAGGAGAGAAATATAAAAGATTTGAGCACGAATAAATATTTTCGAATTTAATCTGGAGTGTATTAAAATTTGGAAATTTTGTCCCTATGTCCTTTAAAATCGAGATTTCTGTACTCTAAATTGGAATTTTTTGATCGGAGCCCTGGATTAAACGGCGGTTTTTGACTTATACTAGGTTTTTTGTTTCTGGATCGATTTGAATAAATGAGGTGTCAATCGAAAGAGCTCTGAAAACCGAGTCAAACTTTTTGTGGAAGAAGTTGAATTTTAAATTTCTGAACCGAGTTACAGACTCCTGAATATTGAAAATAGTGTAGTGAAGCTCAGTTGTCGAACTGATTTAACTCTTCGAGCTGAGACGGAAAAATCAGCTTTCCCAGAAATCCCAAAAATCAACTTTTCTAAGCTCTTTCGAATGATACTTCATTTGTTCAAATCGATCCAGAAACAAAAAACCTAGTATAAGTCAAAAACCGCCGTTTAATCAGATTTTTAATAAGGGAGCCTTACTGACAAAATAGACTTCTGACGAGACTGATCTCTGACGAAACTACCCTCTGACAAAACTGTTCTCTGACGAAAAAGACCTCTGACGAAACTGATTCTGACGAAATGTCCTCTGACGAAACTACAGGGCACCATTTCTCTTTTTTACACTTATTATATAACGCATTTTTGAGTTTGCTAATTTTTGATCATTAAATTAACATCCTCAAAAACGCTGAATCTCTTTCCCTTGTCTTTCTAAATTACTCAAACTCGTTCACTAAATTCATTAACTAAATTATATTCTCCCAAAAAGGCAATGTACCAACGGTAGACTTGTACGTAATAATCGTTCCCAAACCACGAAAAAATCCACAATCAAAACAACATTTTCGACCAAAACTAGTATTTCAACCACTAAATTAACTACCACATCGACCCAGACTAGTATTCCAACCATTAAATTAACCACATCGACCCAGACTAGTATTTCAACCATTAAATTAACCACATCGACCCAGACTAGTATTTCAACCATTAAATTAACCACATCGACCCAGACTAGTATTTCAACCACTAAATTAACAACCACAAAAATTCCAATCCCAAAAACTCCTCCAACCTCCACTATAACAGCTAAAGTTGATAAAACGGAAGCTATGTCCCAAGGCAAGGAAGTTTTTCGAATTCAAAATTAAAAAACAAATTTAAGTAATCGTCGGTTTCCTCGGAATTAATTTTGTGGTTGTCGGTGCGGCTATAGTTGCGGTAATTGCAGAATTGTTTTGAAAGACGTTGGTACATGTGCCTGAGATTTTTGAGAAAAGAATTTCCTGGAAAACGAAAAAACAATAAAAATTTGCAAAATTTATTTTCTTCTTATCACCTTTTATTATATCTATACATAAAATCTATAAATTTCTGAAACTTAGTTTTTCTAGAATAGAAAATAGCTTAAGGTTCAAGCAAAAAACATTTTACCCGATAAAATAGGCTAACAATTTTGAGTTAGATTCTCTTTGAATAAAAATAGCCTTTTCTGAGAAGGAGATACATATATCTATTTCGAAAGGAATCATCTATTTTTCAGAAAAAGCTAAGCTATTAAGAAATATTTTATATTAAAATAACACTTTTAACCTTGAATCAGATGGTCGTGCTTCGCTGCGGTCGCCGTCGCGGCGACCGTAACCCCCTAAATAATATTATCATTGATTTTCCACCCGAGCCTCTCAATTAATCCATTTGCCATACACTAATAAGAGGGATATAGGTGGATGGGATATCACGGGTATCAAGGGGTCCTCATCACTGGTTAATATGTATAAATAAATATTTAAATATATAATATAGGATTTGAAATGATACAAATCTAAATGGTTAATTATTTAATAAAACACCAAAATCAAATAAAATTAAAATTTTAAAAAAAAAGTAATATTTAATTTACAATTCAGGAAATGTCAAAACAGCAGATTAGTTTTTAATACAAGAAAAGCGATAGCTGATAATTCAAAAGCCATTAAAGAAAATAAAAAAATAAATGATTATCAAGATAAAAACATTAAACACTTAAAAGATGAAAATAAGGAACTGAAGGAGGCTCTTCGCAAAATTCAAGAAGATAGGAAAAAAGATCACGAGGAAGTCATGGATAGGATTAAAAAACTTGAAAAAAAGGATGTTGAAATTGAAGGCAACATTGAGGATCTTCAACAATCAACTAAATATTTTGAGGAAAATATTAGAAAATTATGGCAAAGGAATGCGATCATAGACGGAGAGATTCAGAGAGTATGATTGTCAAAATAAATTTTCAAATAAGAATACCCCACAGTAAATACTTACCGTATTCACTCGATTAATTCCCCACTCTCGAATAATTCCCCACCCTATACCCTATACACGTTCAAATTTCAAAACTCGAATAATTCCACTCCCTTGAATAATTCCCTTGCCACGGATGGGATGAAAAAATAATTCACATGGGGAATTAATCGAGTAAATACGGTATGTGTCTGTTGACTATATTTTTCGGTCTATAGAGATGTTTAAACATATTTTAGCCCAGTAGAAGATCGTTATAATCCCACCCTTATAGACTCATGAACGATTGGGATACAAACTTATTTACCTACTATTTTACAACAAGATTAGGAATTTACCTGAATCAATTAAGTTTAGCTAATTTGAGTTACCGTAGATTCTCTAATAGAACACTCGTGCTTCTATTTTTAGATCCCCTTGTAGGGTGTAATTAATAATTTAAATTTTTAACAATCTAAATACAAATTTTAAAAACAACAACAAAAATTATTTTAAATTATTATAAGTTTATTACAGGGCTGAATCCCAATTTTTAAAATTTCGGGATTTTGGGAGTTTTTGTGATCTACCACAAAAAAATCCGAATTTTTAAAATTATCCTAATGAGGAAAAATCAGCACACATTGAAGTCCTGTTTTAATATAAATATTATTTTTTAAATTTAAGTTAACCGGAGAGTTGAACAAATTAGCCATTGTGACCCACAATATTACCGTAAAACTTGATTACCCCGAAGAATTGAAAAAATTGAAAGAACCGCTTAAACTGGGACGGGATCATACCAGTTTTTGCGATCCCTACTATGATCCAGGAGCAAAGAAATATAAGGAAGACAATTGGTGGGATGAACTAGGGAGATGGACAGAGTCATTTGGAAAGAAGGCTGTAGACTTGGTAAGGATCTTTAATATTTATTTTAATAAATATTTATAAATTTGCAATTATTTTACTTAAAATGATAATGAAAAAATGAAACAATAACAAAATAAAGACATTAATCAAAATAAATTTATTATTACATTTTTTTTTAATTTAAGATTCCCGGCGCTAAAGCAGGAAAAGGATTGTTATGTACCATTGCTGGTGAGTTGTAGATTGACCAAAAATTTTAATGGCTATATATTTAGCTATAATAAACTCGCATTTTTGATAGATTATATATTCGGATATATTAAAGCAGCTGGACTATAGCTCTTTCTCTCCTTTAGCTAGTGTAAAAGGTTATTCGGCGGCTCTAAGCGAAAAGCATCTTCAGTAGACCGGACTAAAGTGTCAGCCATTACACCCTGCAGCCTATTGCACAGCCTTATAATAGCTTATCCAATGTATAATAGTTTAATAGTTTATCCAATGTAGAAATGTACAATATAGGTGAAAAGGATTGAGGCTGGAAAAGACAAAGGAGATCAGTGACAACCCGTCTAGTATGATCCTAATAGACGGACGCTTTCACTCTTTTATACTATAGTTACACCATTACTTAACAGACACAATGAGAAAACGTGATTTATATTTTAAGGCGAAAACATCTGCCAAACGCGAAAAAAGTGGTCTTGCGGCCACACCACGAAAGGGGCAAAAGATCTATCCCCAACAGAAGAAATTGCATGTGGCACTGCATATAGTCTATGTAGCAAAGGCGTCACGCTCGGTTGGAATTTATTAAAATTATTATTAAAGTTTCTGAGTAATAACTTGTTAAGGAAAATTTCTATTTCAGAAGGCACTAGTTGAGAAATAGATTAATAGGTTAAATAAACTTTGCATTACTGATCACTTTTTGAATTAAGATGCAGTAAATGAGTGCTGCATCGTCCACGATGATTGCTTTGACCACTCGGACTATGATTATTGCGACAAAGAGTTTTGTAAATGTCTTCGGGTGAATATTTTTTACTTTAAAACAAGTTGTATGGAACCAAAAGAGAGTCAGAATTACGATTTCCGACTTTCAATTTCGACGTTTTTCCCTTCCGATTTCCGAAATTTTGAAAGAATTTCCGATTTCCGACACCTATGACTGTACTGACCCATCTATGTATGGAACGCCGAAATTCTGGCCTGCCCTATAAAATTTTCCCCATTCTTCTAAGATTAATTGCAGATTACGAAATTATTTTTGGATAAGTAGGATATACATAGAGTTACTAAACTGGGTCAATTAGGTTGGAATGGTCTCATTTTCGTTTAAAAGTTGATTCACTTTAACTTCAAATTTACTCTAATTTTAGTCTATCTCAAAAATGTAAAATATTCCACGCCATCCTAACCCGAACGTCTAATTTTTTTTGGGTTGAAAGGTAAAGGGTCGACTGTACTTTCTTTAATCTAAGGAATAATAAAGTTATTTTATTTTTTAGGATGCCACTGTTGACGACAGTGGTGATTGACAATCTTATGTTGGGAAAGGTTTCTGTTTTCTTGGAAGTCAAGGAGGCCGTTGGGATCTTGGTTAAATCTGGATTCTCAACACGTAATCCAATTATTCTATAAATATACCTAGTCCAGTGGCCCATTCACCAGATAACTGGCCCTTCAGATAACCCCAAATATCTAGGCAGATAAGGAGGACTCAAAAGCAGGAGTCCCATCTCAAATATCTCTGCGAATAAGGTGGACTCAAATCTTTATCTGACTTTTGCACGAGAAAATTTCTGGCATCTTTCTTCCCCTTATCTCAACAAAACCATCCTTATCAGCTTAAGTGCATCGATATATACCCCTTAATCTTCACAAATTTTTTTTATTCCACACAAACTCTTGGAATTGACCTTTATGTCTCTTGAGAGTTGACCCGATTTTCAATCATGTGAAAGGAGAAGGGGCAATTATTACAAACAAAAATAACTTACTTTTATATTTTTAAAGGGATGGTTATACTAATAATGAATAAGCTTGATTAATTTTGAAAAAATGAATTAACATCTTATGCTAAAAAATTATTTCCCAAAATAAAGTATTTCTCTACATGAAGTATTTCCCTTCCTTCATCCTTGTATCCCCAAAATTATTCCCTCAAATCCCCCAAATATTCCCTTCCTTCCTCTTTATTTTTAATTGTAAATTTTTATAATTCTTGTATTTTTTATTTGTCATTTTCATAATATCATTTAAAGTTAAAAATTTGAATAAATTTAAAAATTTTATATAAATTATTGTTTTAATAAATGAAAGAAAAATAATTGAAAGAACTTATGTTTCATAGATTTTTAATAGTAACTATTCTTGGTAAAATCATCATCTCAAATTAAATTTAAGATAAACTGCGTATCATATATCTCTTTACTAACACATGATGATGGGAAAAATAAAATTTTAAAAATATTAAAGCTGGATTTCTTCCGCTTCCGCGTTCCGATTACACCGTAATTCCTCTTTTTCTGTCCCTTCCGCTTCCGGGTTTTTGACTTCTTCAGCAGGTATCGCTTGAATTGATAGAGACTGAAGCTTAACTTATCACAATATCTTGCCATGACTGTAAGATGTGATACTTAACTGTATTACTTAACTAGACAATGTAGTACTTAACTCAAGTTTATTGTTTAAATTTAGCTTATTGTACGATTTATATCAAAAATATGCCAATTCCGAGATGTTTTCCTCCAAGCTTATTGATAGGGCAAATGTTTAAAAATTAAATTCGGTTGATATATGAGAAATAGACCATCTTAATTAGGAACGAAATGACCATGTCTCAAATAAACGAAACTAATTAATTGGTCTATAGAGATCAAACCGAGGCCATGCCAGTTTTTTATTCATTTAGGTAATTTTCAAAAAATGGAGAAATTATTGGTAATGGTATAAAAATTTTTACATATTTATACTGTATTAAAGAATATTTTGGCTCTATCTTAGGACATGCGTCCCATGAACATTTATGCGTCCCATAAACAAAAAATTGGATTTTTCTTGGTGTTGCAAAGTTGAGGCATGGTTCCAAAGCATTTCTTCATGTTCGAGACCTTCGCCCACTGGGTCTGGGACCGTTTCTTGCCCTATCTCTCGAAATTTCTGAAAGTTATAGCCATTTTTAAAAATTTCAGAAAAACGATTTTAACTTTCAGAAATTTCGATGGATAGGGTAAGGAACGGTCCCAGATCCAGTGGGCGTAGGTCCCGAACATGAAGAAATGCTTTGGAACCATGCCTCAACTTTGCAACACCAAGAAAAATCCAATTTTTTGTTTATGGGACGCATAAATGTTCATGGGACGCATGTCCTAAGATAGAGCAATATTTTTTGGGATTGTATTTTCTAGTTTAATTATTGCATCTAGAGTGAGGTTGTCGGATAGCTGAAAATCTGAGGATATCCGGCTTTTATTCGGATTCGACAACCATGTTCAAGAAATATTTATCCTCCGTTAAATTCCCTACCGCATGTTAAGGTTTTAAAACTAAATACCACTGATTAATTTCCTCCTCCAGTGTTAGACTTGATAAATAATTACTCAGGGTAATTAATCGAAAAAAGTTAAATGTTTAGATTTTACGATTATTTTATCTAATACCTATATTTTTATTTTTACTACTAAATATTTAAAATATTAATCACCAATTTCCGCTAATTTAATCAGCATAAATTCTAGAAAATAATTTAAAGCTGTGTGGTCCATTTAAAAATTAATTTCTATTCCCAAACACATCATTATTTATTTAGAAATGTACAGATATTTACATTGATAAATTAACTGATTAAATATTAAAAAATATTTTTATATAAATAACGCCCATTTCTATTCCATTTTCATTACATTTTTCATTTTAAATTAATTTTTAATAGAATTTTAATTAAAAAATAAAATATACCTAAATCTCACTTCATTTAAAAGTAAAATAATCCTTTTAAATTTATAAAGCTAAAATATTTTAAAATTGTTTTTTGTTCATAAGATATATGTATGATCAAGCTTGTTAGAATTGAATAATCTTTTTAATCCTTTCCTTTTTTCTTTTTTTGAGGATATACCGGTTACACCTCGATGTACCGCGAGCCCAAGGTACCGCAGAGCTACAACTTTGTTTAAAATTATCGAATCAGGGATGCCATGTATGGTTATATCCAGCTCGATGAGCTGGATCAAACTATACTAGGACGTCCCGGATTCGTTCTATACCAGGGCATCACGGACCCCCCTGCTCCTAATATACTATAAATTTATTTTTTTAAATTATAGAAATAAATTTTAAATTTAATTAAAAATTATTTAGATATTTAATATTTACCTGAATATTATTATTTTTATTTCCTTTTTATTTTAAAAAATATTTTATTTAAAATGTTTTTTGATTTCCTTATTACCGTCTTGTTATTTAAATTATTTTTGTTTGTAATTGGAGGAGAAGAGGATAAATTGTTAGTTTTTTGTATTATTTAAATTAAAGTTGATGTTAAATCTGGGTGCTTATTTCAAATTTTTAAAATTCCGCGAAAATATATTTCAGCGCCATAGGCGAAAATTTAAAGGATTTTGGAAGGCTGTAAAAGAAAAAAAGAAATTTTATTATAAAAATCTAAAAACTAAAAGAGACTAGAAAATACTCATTATCCTCAAAATACCACAAAAACCCGCAAATCCGCATTTTTAAAAATATCCCTTACCGACCTATCAAAAGGCCACAAACTGAGGAAAATTTACACATATACGAACCCTGCGATGAATTAATTAAAATTTCTGACTAGATAAAAAATAAATTTGTATTGAAAATTTTTTTCTCCCAGTTTTAAAGTTTGTCCTGGTAAAGAGGATAGTTTTGCGAATTCAAAATTGGCCAGACGCTTCCAAGTAAAAGAGAATGTTTTCGCTTGTAATGAATGTAAGGATTGTGCCGAAGGATATGATAAAAATGCAGAATTTCCGAGTGATATTGAAAAGACTATTGCCGATGGTGCTTTTTTGGAAGATTATATTTCATATAAGGATAATGAAGGAACTACTGGAACTTGTGAAACGGTTATAATTTTTTAGAAAAATTCAGCTCGAAAGACTACGGCTCAGCTCGAAAAGCACTTTCGAATGTCTCGGGTCGATGAGGAATCATAAGAGCAGAAAAAAGGGTGCGTCACAGTAGTATGGCCAAGATTCTTGATTAAATTGACTAAATACATTTAAACTGGTTTGAAAAGACTTTAGTTTCAATAAAATATAAGAGGTTTAGGTACGATTCCTCCTAGGCTCTAGCTGTTAGTAACAATACCTTCTGGAAATAGAGATTAATCCTAATAAGAATATAATCATTTTAAATATGTTTGTTAATTTTAAAATAAATTTAGTTGAAACTTGGAAAGATTGGAACAATCAAAACTAGTACTACAAAAACTGTTACCGAAAAAAAGGTAAAGAATAAAATAAAATAAGATACTAACAATTTTGTCTAATTATTTAAAAATTATTTAAAAATTAAAAAATTTGTATAGTAATATTAGTAAAATTTTTAAATTTTACTAGACAACGAAGGTCGCTACAACAACGGTCATTACAACAACAACAACAGCTTCTACAAAATTGACTAAGGTAAACTATAATTATTCAAATTTTTATTTTGCGCAAATTCTAAGGGACTGGGCCATTAGGGCGCGGGGCCATTAGGGCGCGAGCTTATAAAACAGTGAGTTGCTTATCAAAAAAGATAAAATTTTGCAATAATAACTGTCATGCCTTTATCTACGTTATCCAAAAATTTCAGAATTTTTGATAAAGAATTTCGGAAATTGTGGCCAAAAATGTAGATTTTCCGAAAAAACCCTAATTTTTCGCGGTTTATCGACTATAACTTCAGAAATATTCGATGAAAAATTCCGAAATTTCTGGAGGAGGTAGTCAATGATGTTAAAGAAATTTGAGAAAATTTTCATAAATTTCGGCTTCGTCTAAGTGTCAGTTTCTAGTGCTGGCGCCCTAATGGCCCCGCGCCCTTATGACCCCAACCCAATTCTAAGCGTAAATATTATGCTTAAATAATACCAAAAATTTGGAAAGATAAATCACAAACTTTCTATTATAGGCAACAACACCTGTCCGCAAAACAAAGTCAACTAAAAAAATGCCAACTACAGTAAAAGTAAATTTTACAAAAGGATTGTTTTAGATAATTAAGAATACACTCTCCATTGTCTAATCTAAACACCCAAATCTAGGGTTTTCGGTTCTTGGAACTCTTCGGATATCCGAAACCGAGCCGAAGATCCGAACCGAAAAATCCTCGGTTCTTCGGCTCGGTCTAGAACCGACAACCCTACACAAATCTATTATACCTATATCCATTACAAATTTTTTGAAGTTCGCTGTGGATATAAATTTTTAAAATATATTCCCTCATTTAAAATTAATTTAAACAAATAAAATAAAAATTCTCGTTAATTTTAAGCCAGTCAAATGCAACACCATTTCAAAATCGTACGAGGAATATAGCTGCAAGTAAGATTTCAAATATCTTTTCTTATTAAAATTCATAATATTAATTTAAGTTGCGGCAATGTTAATGAGACCAGAATTGACAAGTCTGTTGTAATTATATTTAATATAAGGATACAAGATAAAAAATTAAATCCCTACACCCTATATAAATTAAAGATACTTTTCCGTTATACGACCGTAAACTGAGTGCCAGCCGAATTCGATCGGCTATAATTTTTGATGGTTCATACAATAAATGAATTTATATCACTCGAAAGCCATCGATAATCTTCAATTTTTTCTAATAAAATAGATCAAGTCTGATCACTCATTAGATGATCATAGCCGATAAGTTAGTTGGTGTTTTTCATATTTATCGGGATCCAAACATTACTTTATTTACACCAAATAGAATTTAATAATTCTATCCCGTTAAAGAAATAACAAAATTTGAATAATACAACAATGTTTAAGATGCTGCGAAAATCATCATTATTGCATCTGGAAAGCCTCTGAAAATTTTGAAAATTGCTCTTCACATACAAATAATTCTTATTTTATAAAAATAGACCCAACAACGGTTAACATGAAATGTCTTAACGGAAATTTCACGTGCATGAATGATGAAAAGAATAGCTGTCAGCAGGCACTTTGCCAGTGCAACAGGTGTTTATTCATTAATACAACATGAAGGGTTACCAAAATATTATAGAGGATCCGGAACTCTATCGAATCTTGAAATAAAATATTTTTATCAAAAAATCGAAACATTTCCTTATTGTAACGCCTGAGGCTATGCAGTACACCACTCCGTCTGAGGCTATACAGTAGGCGGCGTGGTGTAATGGATAACTCATCAGTCCGGTCTATTGAATGCTGGTTCGCTTCCAGCCGCATAATAACCTTTTGCACTAACTAAGGAGAGAAATAGCTATAGTCCAGATAAAGATCTCATTAATAGGATTAAAATTCTCCATTTAATTTTTAAAAATTCAGAGAACTCATTCTCTGCTGGACAAAGACTGCAAAACCTAAAAAGACGGAGGCTTGTATCAGCCGACTTCTAGACAGCATCACAAATACCGCTCCATCGGTCAACTCTATAATCAAAATTTTAAAGAAGACGCGATATCAAATGCTCTCCTTACGGGAGCCTATTGTCACCGCTTTAGAAAACATTTACCTCAACAAATCAACTAAGAATGAACAGACAGAAATTTTTATTGAAAAAATTACAACATTTATCAACACTACCGTAACGATTATTCCGATCCTTCGGGAGAGTGTGAACAACACTCTCTTCGAAGCCTTGAACAATTATAAAATGGCTAAGGAAATTTATGAAAAAACTAATGACGAAACTGACAAAAAGTTCGCCGACGTTAAACTTGTAAATTTACAAAATTTATATGCTGCGGCATTGGTGTTTGAAAAAGAAGCTGCAACACTAATACAGCACACGGAACAAACTCGATTTTACCTACTGGCATTAGTTAGTAGTTTGATTAAATTAAAATAATTGTTTGGTAAGGTTATTTCTCAGTTCCTTATCTCCCTAAAAAAGAAATTAATGCTTTTTCGACATTTTTTGTGGTTAAATATTAGTTAATCAAGTCCTGTGGCCGAATATTAATTTAAACTTTACTATTTTGATCCCAGACCCTAATTAAAAAACCCCTATATTGGTGAATTTGGAGGAATTTTTCCCAATTGTCAATTTATCCAAAAATTTCTTGTCCCTTTTTTCTTTATTTGAAAGAAATTTTCGTTTAAAAATGAATATTGGGTTCTTAATTAACCGATTTAAATTCTTCATCAATTTAATAACATTAATTATTAAAAACCCAAAAATCCAAAAAAATTCATTTATTTAAAAAATTTTTTGATTAATTTACCCAATTTTGTTCAAAAATTTTTAATATTTATTCACTTTATTCATAATTAATTTAAGAATTTAAGCCCTTCCCATTTATTCTTTATCTTAAAGAATATTTTAAAGAATATTTTTTTATTTGTAAATTTTATTTAATTATTAAATTTAAGTATTTATTAGGGTTTCACCGGAAGTTCCGGTTCCGGTTCCGGTTCCGGAAAGTTCCGGCCTTTTTTTGGTTCCGGTTCCGGGAACCGGAACTCAAATTGGTTCCGGTTCCGGCTCCGGTTTACAAATTGGTTCCGGGCAAACCGGAACTTTTTTACACCCCTAACGATCCCTTTTTTAAAATAATATTACTAAACTACTCGCACTCTCGGTCTTTGTATTAATAGAAAAATCGAAAGAAATATGTTTAATTTCTTTAAATGGCCCTCATGTAAGCGGGTGACCGAGTGGTTAAGAGGTTAGGCAATAATGATTTAAAGGTGGGTTCGCTTCCCTTTCATAGAACATTAAATTTTGATGTTTTTCTTACCATAAATAATTTATTTTAGAATTTTACTTTTGTTTTAAAAATTATTCTACTTTTACAAGGAGAAATTAGCACCTTTTGTCTTTCCAAAATTCTTAAAATTTCTCGTTTGACTAAAAAATGGTTTATTTTTTTGCTCATGCCTGAAATTCTCAAAATTTTCGCCTGCTGCGCTAAAAACAAAGAATTTGGTTCCTTAGCCGTTCATAATTCTCAAAATTTTCGCCTGCGGCGCTGTAAACAGAAATTAAATGGTCCATCCCTGCTAGGTAATATCGAGGGATTGAGTTGTGTAAGGTAGAATAATTTAATTAGGTAGATATCAGGGATTGGATATCTCGGGATTTGCAGTGAAATTGGGGGATTTCGATGTTATATTTATTGGTGATTTGATATCTAGGGATTTGGTAGGATTAAGGATAATTCGAAGAAATTCTGGGATCAAAGGGGATATATAATTGGTGGGGTATCGGGCATTGGGGGTAGTTCTGTTCGGTTTTTCGGTTTTGTTTTGGTTAACCGAAAGTTTCGATTCGGTTAGTCGTTTCGGTTAACGAAGGATTTGGCGTAACCGACAACCCTACTTAAAATACAAAATTTTTTTAATTTGCTAGCAAATTTTTTTAAAGTTCCGGTTCCGGTTCCGGTTCCGGGCCGGAACTTAGAAAAGTTCCGGTTCCGGTTCCGGGAACCGGAACTCAAATTGGTTCCGGTTCCGGTTCCGGTCAAAATTTCGGTTCCGGTGAAACCCTAGTATTTATCCTTTTATTTATTTATTCATTTATTTATTTATTCATCTAATTATTTTATCATTTAGCTTTTTTATTTAATTATTTTATTATTTATCCTTGTTGTTTAATTATTTTATCAAAATTTTGTCCAAAATTTTTCATTAATTTTATTCATAATCAATTTAATTAATTAATTGTTTTATTTAATCATTTATCGAAATTTATCTTTTTATCACTCGTTTTTGAATTTTATTTTTTATATTTTTCGATCAATGACAGCCAAATCTCCCATTTTTATCCTTTATTAAAATTAAGGAGCAGCATACTACTTTTTGTATTATTGCATTTATTTCTATATAATTTTAAAATTTTTTTAGTTCAATTTTTTTTTTGATTATTATTTTTGTGATAAATTATTTTTAAATAAAAAAGTTGTCTAATTTAATAAATTAAGGAGGGGGGGAGGATTATGAGAATATTTATCAAAATTTTATTTTCGACCGCCCGAACCTTATAACAATTATAAAAGTGTTTAGTAAAATTAGATAATGATAACCATGTTTCAAACTTAATTGAAATTGGAGGGACCTTTTATCAGTACCTTTTTTTGTACAATGGACTATGCATCAGGGACAGAGCTGCACGCAATCGCAAAAAAAGATTCCACAACCCCCAATTTCTTTTAAAAATCCGCAAACGCAACTCGCAATTGCAAAGATCTCGTAATTTAAGCAATCCACGACTCACAATCCGCAATTGCGTGCAGCCCTGATTTAGGGATATATTCTCTCTCTTTCTCCGTTTTAGCTTCCCGTTTGCCACTTTTTAAAATGTGGCAGCGCACTGCAGAACTGGCTCCGGTAAAAAATGTCAAGCTATGATTTTGTCTATGATTCTGATCGGAGGTTCGAAAATTTTATAAATCCGGATATTGAATTTTGAATCGCATTGTCTGGCTTTCAGAGTTCGGTTATACGATTTCGAAAAACCCTGACATCTATGGCATTTTTATAATGATTTTTATTTATACTTGTGGTTATCAGTAAGTCTATTCCTGATTGTCGTCAGATTTTCATTCTATCAAACAAAATTTTATTTTTAAAAATATTTCAAAACAATGTTTATTTTCATTAAATGTTTGAGATTTTAAAAGAGGAAATCTCAATACACAAATAAACCTATCTAACATATAAGGAGGTTCCAGATCCTTCCGAGTTGTTTTGAATGTTTTGTTTAGATATTTTCGAGAAACTGAGGAAAAATTGTTAAGCAAAAGATAAAAAAATTTATCGAGTAGGGAAATTGTAGAAATATTTACAAGAATGAGAGAATGACCTACAGTAATCTAAAAAAGTCTGATTCAGTTGAACTCTCAACGATTCTTGATTAAGATTTTTAAATGATTCTAGATTTGAAGAAATTCATGACAAAACCTGAAAATGGAAGAATCAGTCGATATAGAAAACCTTACTTAAAATAACACCAATCCCTTCAAGTTGATTAGAGGATTTGATTTGAGGACCTTTTTGATGAAATATTAACGTTTTATTCCTCAATGAGGGAGAGATAATAGAGATTGGCCTTAGGGGTCTTCGGTATTTTTTCGATAAATATCGAAACCGAATACCGAAAAATCAAAAAAACCGACCGATCTGATCTCTAATATATAGGTATTTAGGGGAATAAGTGAGGGACTTAATTTGATTTAACGATATTAAGGGATTAATGGATATTAAGAAGGATATTGGAGTATTAATCCGTCAGTGCCAAAATTAATAATAATAAAATTAATTAATAAAAAATAAGTAAATTTATCCTTTGTTGATTCATAAATTTAAAATTTTCCCACAACTAAATATTAATTAAAAATCCTAAAAATATCGTCCTATGATTATTATAAAAATAATTTTTTATTGCCCAAAATTAACCAAAATTGTACGATTTTGGCCAAATTAATTAGGGAAATTGTACGATTTTAATATAAAAAATTAATTTTGGAGCCATTTCCCACGAATAATCATCAAAATTAATTTAAGCTTATAAAGGGTATATAAACAAATAAATTTGGCTGTTAATTAAATTAATCTAAAAATAGTCTAATTTGATTAAATTTTATTTTATTTAAATATTAAATACTCAAAAAATTCTTAATTTATTCTGTACATATGTTCTTCAGTAACCCTATCTAACTCTTCAATCCAAACTTGATTATGAAAAAACCTCGAGCTCCACGGATCTTGGACTCTTGGATTGGACTTGGATTTGAATTGACTGGAATGGATGGGAAAAAACAGATAATAGAATGGAGCTTCCATCCATTCCTGCAACAACTTATAGTGGCAGCAATCCACCCACAAATTCACAAAGTAATGGCCGCACAACGCTCTAAGACCATTGGATTTGTAAGAAAGCGGTTGCGGTAAACAACAACATTGGATATCTTAAATTACAAAGGACATCTTAAATTCTCAACTGAGTTAAATGATACTTGACAAATATGCGTTTTTTCTGACAAAAACTAACTCAAGTATCTTTACAAAATTATAGCGAATACTAGAGATGGATATCGGTCCCGATAACCTAAATTTTTAATCCAACTCTGGGATAGGATTGATTTCTAAATTACTGATCGAAAGCCATAAGAAATTAAATTAAAATTAATTCACTCAAATAATCACTGAAATATTTTTTGATATGAGATTCTGACCTTTCTAATGATCACATAAATTCTATATATCATTCGAATTTAAATTTTTATCTTTATTTAATCAGAGGGTCAGAGGTAGATATCCCCCTCATAAAAGATCCCAGTATTAAGAGAAAATACACACTTTGATTTTAAATAATTTAAAGATGCCATGATGAATGTTGGTCCAAAATCCCATTGCCGAAAAATGAAGGAAGAAAAATTCAGCTAACTTCAGGAAAGTTCAGATTGGATGCTTTGGAATTTTGAGGAAAATCAAAATAGAGATAGGGTCTTCGCCGAGAAGAACCTGCTGGAGCTGCTACATGAAACTGCTCCAAATGGAGGAGTTTTAATATTTGATAGAGATACTACAAAAATGATTCAAGTTTTAGAATAAACTTGATTTTGTGAAAATTAATAGAGTAATAAATATTCTTAAAAATGTTAAAATAAGTATTTCAATTTTTAAGCATGAAAACAGGATGTGCTACAGCATTTATTGCGTGCTTCAAAACACAAGGCTTCAATGGATGATACAATTATCAATTTTCGGCCAATTTTCGGCCATCCACATCATCAACAATCCAGCTGACCAGAGCAAAATGGCAAACAAAACAGACATCTAACAAGATGATCAATGACATCAACAAGCTTGATGACCAATAATATTCATGCTAAATGTATTTTTAATTTTAAAACTTGGCAAAATATTATGAAATTTAGCAAGTTATGGATGTCATCACGCATTGTTTTTTTTAAATAATCGTGGAAAATATGGCCACTAGTTGCTTATGTCGAGCAAACAATGTGGTGTGCTCAAAGTTTGTGGAGTTCTCGAAATGTTCCATTTATGCTATTAACAAATGACTTGGAGAGAGTATAGTCCTTACTGTAATTTTTATATATAAATTTTAATGAGTGAAATCCTGGTGCTATTAAGGTATATCTGCATTTGGAACAATTGGAACTGCCAAGAAAGGAACCGAAAATGGAGGGAAAATGCAGGAATGGTGGATATCAAGAAGGATATGTATAAAAGAAAAAAAAGATGTGCAGATCAGGACTGGGCGAAATCTAAAAATAAAAAGCGAAATATGAAAAATGCAAAAATAATAATGGAACTTGAAGAGATGCTCAATGAATCCATCATTATCGGAACAAGTAGGTTGTGCTACAGGATATAGTTTGTGCAACAAAGGCACTTTGCTAGGTGGAATTTATTTAAAAATATTTAATGTAAGCTATTTAATTTTATAGAAATTTTGTGTTGTGCTATAGCCTGCTTCTAATAATAACGCCAATTTGACCATAATTATTATACGAAAAACATTAAATTTTGGAACGCCTTATGATTTTGGTTCAATCATGCATTACATACCAACGGGTTTTGCACTTGACTACTATAAGTAATTTCAATTATGTAAAAATTAAAAAAATTATTTGGCAAATATACAAAATTGCAATATATATTTCAATATAAATATACTTTATATAAATATACAATAATGGGTCAAGTGAAACTTTTTTTTAAGATGCCGAACATAATTCTAAAATTTTTGCTTGCGGCGCTGAAAATTGAAGAAATATGGCTCCATAAACGCTTGCTTTAAAGCCCAGCAATCAAACATCGAGTTGTGCATGAACAATGACTAACATGCAATTATTCTTGTAAAGACAGTATTCTATCAATGTAAGCAATCTAGGTTAATAACGAAAAAACTCAAATATTAAAGTCAGTACATTAGAACCCTTAAATTTCAGGCACACCTTTTGAATCAAAAACGATGAAACAAAGTCAAATTTGGTGGCTCACTCAAACAACAGTGAAATCACGAATTTATCAATGATATCTTCACAACAACCAGGGTTCACATATTCCGACACGTGTATTTGCCAGTAAGTTACTTTATAATGTGGATAGAGCCTGGGCCTTGCCGTATATGGGCCTTACCGTATTTTCGGTATTTATTCATATTTATTGGCATTTTTTGATATTACCTTACGGAATAGGTGACGGTACAATCCAACTCTAAATAATATTAAGTTCACTAAATTTTTATTAAATTATAGGCATGGAAGCACATTCCAAAGCGACAAAATAGTCGAAATGGAATTTCCTTCAAATCTCATTTGCTTCTAATAATGGAACCTCGCAGAAATAAAAATGCGTATCTGCAACTTTTGGCTTTCAAAATTGCTTGTCTACACATAATTTTGCCTAATTCAACGTAAATTAATTAGTTAATTAATAGAAAAAAACTTGATGGAAAATTAAATTTGGGATATGCTTTGGGATATATTTTTTGGGATATACTTTTAAAATTTAATTCATAAAATATTAGGTGAATAAGAGACTAGGGCGTCATCGGATTAAGCTGAGATCTGCCATTCAGAGGTGTGTGCCGTAACTGTTCTTTAAAAGCACAAAAAAGACAAGTTAATAAATGAAAGTTACTTTTGATTGGAAAAGAATTCAACTTTAGAACTTCAAAATTTTTCTTAAATTTACTCATGATATTTTTTTAATTCCATGCACTTCAAACTTTGTTTTTAATATATACTCCTTAATTTTTTGACATTGAATTTATTTTATAAATATTGAGGAAAAATAATAAATATTGAAAATACCAATTTTGATTTATTTCACTAAAATCTCTAGAAAACATAAAAATATTGTTAAAACCATAGGCATTTCCTTTGAGTAGGAACAAAACCTGAAATATTTTGGAAGTTAAATAAAAATTGTAGATACATATCCTGCTACTGAGGATATTTCTTTGGTTCTTGATTTCTCCCAGATAGATCTAAACACGCAATTTTCAATGTTACTCAATAAGCTACATCTCTCTCTTCCTAATAAAAGTTAAGATATTTATATAATGAATCCGTGTCGTGTATCGAACATCATTCTTTGATCCGTACATTCTGGCTGAAATGTAAGGATGTGTGAATGGCAATCTTCGTATGCCTGAAACGGATCGCTCTTGCATGAAATAGCTTAAATTATGCCTGAAACTCTCTTTCCTAATGAGAGAGAAACTCACTCTTACAAATTAGAAACTTCTTCAAAGTCATCCTGGAACGGATATCTTTGAAGGAGAAATGTTATTTTCGACGAAAGGTTTTCCAGTTTATAAAAATTCTTGAAACTGTCTTGCATTATTAATTGCAGATATCCGGCTATTGAGGATATTTCTTTGGTTTCATCCTCAGATAAAAATCAAAAATTTTCTTAATTTTTAGTAAAATTTTTTTATTATTTTTCGAAATACTTAGTTACTAATGAAGTCATTTCCGTCCTGATTTTTACTTTAATCTCTATTTTTTCAATTTCTGGATTAATCATTTCCGTTCCAAATAAATATTTTTTCCCACATAATTTTAATTGAAAATAAATTTTTTTAATTAAATATCATCTGATTTATTGAAAAATTTTTTATCTATTACCATTTAAATTTTAAATAAAACTGAAAATTTTTTTAAATAAATTACGCATAATTTACTGAATAATTTTATTTTTTAAATTAAATGATGTCAGATGAAAATTATAGAATAATAATTTAAAAATGTAAAAAAATAAAATTAAAAATAACTTTTAAAAATAATTTGAAACAAGCGAGTGAGGGAATCAGCGAGGGAATATGTATGTGAGAATGAGTGATGGCTTACTGTAATCTTAAAATAAGGCATTTTAACTAGAGACCGGACCTGAGTGATCGATCGATAATATCGGTATCGGTCTCGAAAAATATCGACATCGATATATCGATTTCTTCATGACAATAATTTATTTAGTGATAATCAATTTGGATTTATAAAAAATAGATCCACTACAACACAATTAATTACTACATTAGAAGATTGGTATGATGCAATAATGGGAAAAAAGAATATTGACTGCGTATACATTGACTTCAAAAAAGCATTTGACTCAGTACCACATGATCTTTTACTCAATAAATTATATAAAATAGGTATTAGAGGAAAGATTTTAACTTGGATTTCATGTTTTCTTTCAAATAGAACTTTTAGAGTCAAAATAAACAACACGTTATCCAAACCTAGAAATATTAAATCAGGTGTACCACAAGGATCCGTTTTAGGCCCATTATTATTTCTGATTTACATTAATGATTTACCTGATATAATCCCAAATGGTATAAAAATTAAACTTTTTGCTGATGACGTCAAAGTATATGTTATACATAAAACTAAAAATGAAAGAAGAATGCTAACTGATGCTATCAAAAATATTGAACAATGGGCAACTGAATGGAAATTAAATATTGCTATTAATAAAACATATATCATTTATCTTGGTAAAACTAACCCTAAAGATCAATATAAAATTTTTAATACAACTATAAATGAAGTAGATTCTATACGTGATCTAGGCATCATAATAGATAATAAACTCAAATTTCAAGAACATGTACAAAAAATTATTCGGGCAGCTTATATAAAAATGAATTTTGTGTTTAAAATAATTAAATCAAAATCTATAAAAACATGGCTTACTATCTATAAAAGTTATATAAGACCCTTGCTTGAATACTCTCCTGAAACATGGAATCCACAGCTAAAATCTGATATTATCAAACTCGAAAAATGCCAAAAATTCTTTACAAAAATCTTACTTCGAAAATGTTCACTACCCTATATACCATATTTACAAAGATTGGAATTTCTTAATCTTCCTACTCTTGAAAATCGTCGTAAGACTTATGATTTAGTATTAGCTCATAAAATCCTACACGGGTATACACATCTTAAATCAGATGATCTTTTTAAAGTATCAAATAGAAAAAACTGTTATTTGTTATCTAAAAATCAAACATCAAAATCTTCCAATTCATTTGTTAATAGGGTAACCAAGATGTGGAATGTTTTAAATGATGAACTCAGAACTACAAAAATAACACTTAGTTTTAAAAATAAAATAAAAGCAATACTCATTCAGTAAATCTACAATTTTGAAAAAATATTCTGAATTCTAATTTCACTTACCTATTTGGAAAAAATATTCTAAATTCCAGTTTCACTTTCCTATTAACAAATTAAATCCAAAAAATCTTAGATCTAGAAAATTTTCCAATTTCATCACAAATAGCATCATTCAGAATTGACAGCTATTTCAAGCTCAAAGCCTCTAAATTCTTACAATGTTTAAAAAATCGTAGTAAAATTTCAAAATTTTTCATGTTACATGTCCAAGATTCAAATGTTTATTTTGAATGTTAATTTCTTAGGAAGAAATAAAATGTTATCAACTTTATAAGAAATAAATAAAAAATATTTACTTTATATAAAAAATCCTCTGTTAAACGTAATTTTTCCATTTTTTTTTTATGATCAAGTAAAGAATGTAAAGATAATTTATCAAATAGTCTTTTACTTAAATTCATAAATTTCCAAAAATTAAGGGTTTTTTACTAATTGAATATGAACTAAACATATTCTCAGAATTCTAACCAAATCATGTTTACTTAAATGCTTAGAAATTGTAAAAGCAAAAAGTTAGGCAATTTGTTAAAATAATCATAAAAACATTTTTAATGTTTTTAAATAATCACCTATTTTCTAGTATATAGATTTTATTTTTTCTATATAGTAGCTATATATTGTTATTTTTCTTTCCTTTTTAAGTAAACATTTAAATTATAATTTTGAATTATGTTTGGCATTCTGTTCAAAAAAATTAATTTAAATGACAATTTATACTAGCATCTCTTACTCTTTCGCATTCCCACTATTTCTTCTTTTTGATGACTCATAAAATTAAATTTAAAAAAATTTTTTTTTGTTTTCTTCTCTCCTAATTTTTATTAAAATTTATCTTTTTTTTTGTTTAAAAAGCATTTTATTTTTTTTCTTTTAAGGAAATTTTAAAAAAGATATTTAATTGGGTAATATTTTTTTTTTGTTGACTAAACAATGTCTAAGCGCAATTCTTCTGAATTCTCTCCATTAAATTTTGCAGCAAATATGACAAACAACGAAAAACGCAGCAAAATTGTTGAACAAATCAATTCTTTAAATTTTGACAAAATTTCGACTGAAATGGAACAAGACAAGACAACACCTAATTGGGCGAAATTAATTATTGGACAAATGGGCTCTCTTCTGAAAATTGCAGCAGACCTTCTAAATGAACAACAAAATTCTTATGGAAATTTTGAACTTCATTTACAAAAACAACAACAGCAATTTGAGGAAAACGAGCGTCTTCACAGCATAGTAATTACTGGAATGGAAGAAAGTAATAAATCAGATGCTCTGGAGCGTGTGAAGGAAGATCAAAACAAGGTTTTAGAAATTATTAATATGTGCAAAGTTGACATTGGTTTGCCAACTGCTATTTTTCGTATGGGTGTTAAAAAAATTAATTCTTGTCGTCCAATTAAAGTAAAAATGCCAAGTAAGGCAGCGGTTAGGGAAATTTTAAGGGGCAAAAAATATATTATTAATAATAAAATAAATACAAACACACATTTCAATATACGGGTTAGGGAGTCTTTAACCGCTGCTGAGCTTAAATCTCGCTCAGACCTCGTTAAACAATGTTTTAAAATGCGTAGTGAGCACCCCGGTGCTGACTATGTCATTTATGCCTCTAATATAATTTTGAGAAGTGAGATAGACAATTTCAAAAAAACTCTTCCAAAAAACTAAGAAGTCATCTCACTTCTCCTATAAATAAATATACTCTAGAACCGACTATTTCCCATGAAAAAAATTCCAATTTATTTTTAAACAAAAAAATAAAAGGATGCCTTATAAACATTAGATCTTTAAAAAATAAAATTGACGATATTTCCTGTATTTTAAGTGCATGTAACATAGATATCCTCTTTGTAACTGAAACTTGGCTTACAACAGAAACCCAAAATATTTTTAACTTAGATATACTTGAAAATTTTAATATAGTTCTATGCAATCGAGTTAATCGTAGGGGAGGCGGCTGCGCTATTTTGATCCGAAAGCATATTAAGTTTTTCGTTAAACAGTCTATCTCTAAATTTAACTCAGAAATAATTCATCTACAAATACAAAATTCTAAATGCATTAATTTCATTCTTATCTATAGACCTCCAAATACTAGTATCATTCAAACTAAAAAACTTTTTAAACTGATTGAATCTTTTATTTCTTTTAATTGCATCATATTGGGAGACCTTAATTTTGGCACCAAGGATTTGAATTGGATCAATAATATTCCATATTGTAAAAACAGTTTAGGTGATCTATTTCTCAATTTTTTCAATTCTGCTAATCTATCTTCAACTACACCTGGTCCCACTAGAAATGATGCATATTTGGATATTTGTTTAACAAATAAACCTAATTTATTTCAAAATATTTATGTTGATGGGTCCTTGTTTAATTCTGATCATGATGCTTTAATCTTTGATTTATTATTCCCTATAAGCAAAAAAGAAGTCAAACCCATAAAATATAGAAAATATAATAAAGATAATACATTTCTATTAAATAGATTTCTATCTTCTGTTATACCCGTTATATCCACACAAAATTATTATTTGGAAGATAAATATAATCACCTCGTAAATAATATCTTAACTTCTCTTGATTTATATGTACCAGAAAAACTTATAACTAAAAAAGATCTTAAACATGATTACCCTGCTCACTTAAAAGCATCTATTAAAAAGAAAGCTGAAATTTATAGGCTACTTAAAACTGATAAAATTAAATATAAAGAATTATATGATAGCATATCATTGCATATAAAAATTCAGTCTAGAAATTTTCATAATAAAAAACAAAATGCTTATATTACTAAAAATATAAATTCTATTCATAAATATCTTAAAAGATTTAAATTTACAAATAATGAAATCCCTGTGCTTTACCATAATAATAGATATATAACAAAATCAATAGATAAGTCTGAAATTTTTGCTGATATCTTTCTTGAAAATTTTTCTAATACAAATATGCAATATAACCACAATATCAATAACAGCAATCAAATATCTATTATCGAAGATATTGATTTTGACATAATTGATATTATCAATTTCATTAAAAAATTACCAAATAAAAATGGGACTTCACCTGATAATATAAATTATAAAATATTAAAAATTGCACTTCCGTCTATAGCTCCTGTTCTGTCTGAAATATTCAGAATATCACTAGATTCAGGTATATTACCAAAAATATGGAAAGAATCTATAATTATGCCACTATTCAAAAAAGGAGAAAAATCTAATCCTGAAAATTATAGACCCATTGCATTAACATGTGCCTTATGCAGAGTCATGGAAATGGTTCTTAATAAATACATCGTTCAATTTCTTCATGACAATAATTTATTTAGTGATAATCAATTTGGATTTATAAAAAATAGATCCACTACAACACAATTAATTACTACATTAGAAGATTGGTATGATGCAATAATGGGAAAAAAGAATATTGACTGCGTATACATTGACTTCAAAAAAGCATTTGACTCAGTACCACATGATCTTTTACTCAATAAATTATATAAAATAGGTATTAGAGGAAAGATTTTAACTTGGATTTCATGTTTTCTTTCAAATAGAACTTTTAGAGTCAAAATAAACAACACGTTATCCAAACCTAGAAATATTAAATCAGGTGTACCACAAGGATCCGTTTTAGGCCCATTATTATTTCTGATTTACATTAATGATTTACCTGATATAATCCCAAATGGTATAAAAATTAAACTTTTTGCTGATGACGTCAAAGTATATGTTATACATAAAACTAAAAATGAAAGAAGAATGCTAACTGATGCTATCAAAAATATTGAACAATGGGCAACTGAATGGAAATTAAATATTGCTATTAATAAAACATATATCATTTATCTTGGTAAAACTAACCCTAAAGATCAATATAAAATTTTTAATACAACTATAAATGAAGTAGATTCTATACGTGATCTAGGCATCATAATAGATAATAAACTCAAATTTCAAGAACATGTACAAAAAATTATTCGGGCAGCTTATATAAAAATGAATTTTGTGTTTAAAATAATTAAATCAAAATCTATAAAAACATGGCTTACTATCTATAAAAGTTATATAAGACCCTTGCTTGAATACTCTCCTGAAACATGGAATCCACAGCTAAAATCTGATATTATCAAACTCGAAAAATGCCAAAAATTCTTTACAAAAATCTTACTTCGAAAATGTTCACTACCCTATATACCATATTTACAAAGATTGGAATTTCTTAATCTTCCTACTCTTGAAAATCGTCGTAAGACTTATGATTTAGTATTAGCTCATAAAATCCTACACGGGTATACACATCTTAAATCAGATGATCTTTTTAAAGTATCAAATAGAAAAAACTGTTATTTGTTATCTAAAAATCAAACATCAAAATCTTCCAATTCATTTGTTAATAGGGTAACCAAGATGTGGAATGTTTTAAATGATGAACTCAGAACTACAAAAATAACACTTAGTTTTAAAAATAAAATAAAAGCAATACTCATTCAGTAAATCTACAATTTTGAAAAAATATTCTGAATTCTAATTTCACTTACCTATTTGGAAAAAATATTCTAAATTCCAGTTTCACTTTCCTATTAACAAATTAAATCCAAAAAATCTTAGATCTAGAAAATTTTCCAATTTCATCACAAATAGCATCATTCAGAATTGACAGCTATTTCAAGCTCAAAGCCTCTAAATTCTTACAATGTTTAAAAAATCGTAGTAAAATTTCAAAATTTTTCATGTTACATGTCCAAGATTCAAATGTTTATTTTGAATGTTAATTTCTTAGGAAGAAATAAAATGTTATCAACTTTATAAGAAATAAATAAAAAATATTTACTTTATATAAAAAATCCTCTGTTAAACGTAATTTTTCCATTTTTTTTTTATGATCAAGTAAAGAATGTAAAGATAATTTATCAAATAGTCTTTTACTTAAATTCATAAATTTCCAAAAATTAAGGGTTTTTTACTAATTGAATATGAACTAAACATATTCTCAGAATTCTAACCAAATCATGTTTACTTAAATGCTTAGAAATTGTAAAAGCAAAAAGTTAGGCAATTTGTTAAAATAATCATAAAAACATTTTTAATGTTTTTAAATAATCACCTATTTTCTAGTATATAGATTTTATTTTTTCTATATAGTAGCTATATATTGTTATTTTTCTTTCCTTTTTAAGTAAACATTTAAATTATAATTTTGAATTATGTTTGGCATTCTGTTCAAAAAAATTAATTTAAATGACAATTTATACTAGCATCTCTTACTCTTTCGCATTCCCACTATTTCTTCTTTTTGATGACTCATAAAATTAAATTTAAAAAAATTTTTTTTTGTTTTCTTCTCTCCTAATTTTTATTAAAATTTATCTTTTTTTTTGTTTAAAAAGCATTTTATTTTTTTTCTTTTAAGGAAATTTTAAAAAAGATATTTAATTGGGTAATATTTTTTTTTTGTTGACTAAACAATGTCTAAGCGCAATTCTTCTGAATTCTCTCCATTAAATTTTGCAGCAAATATGACAAACAACGAAAAACGCAGCAAAATTGTTGAACAAATTAATTCTTTAAATTTTGACAAAATTTGAACTATACTTAATCATCCTAGTTAATTAAAATGGTCGGTATAGAGTATATTTATTTAAATAATAAATCGATTATATATAAATTTTTGTTTTTATTTAATTTATTATGACTTTAATTGTTTTTATGCTGTTTTTTATTTTGATTATTTTTATTGTGCTTCACTACGACATTGTTGTCGGATTAAGTGGCACGCCCTTTCGATGACATTTTTTTTTATGTTAATAAATAAATCTGCATTTGGAACAATTGGAACTGCCAAGAAAGGAACCGAAAATGGAGGGAAAATGCAGGAATGGTGGATATCAAGAAGGATATGTATAAAAGAAAAAAAAGATGTGCAGATCAGGACTGGGCGAAATCTAAAAATAAAAAGCGAAATATGAAAAATGCAAAAATAATAATGGAACTTGAAGAGATGCTCAATGAATCCATCATTATCGGAACAAGTAGGTTGTGCTACAGGATATAGTTTGTGCAACAAAGGCACTTTGCTAGGTGGAATTTATTTAAAAATATTTAATGTAAGCTATTTAATTTTATAGAAATTTTGTGTTGTGCTATAGCCTGCTTCTAATAATAACGCCAATTTGACCATAATTATTATACGAAAAACATTAAATTTTGGAACGCCTTATGATTTTGGTTCAATCATGCATTACATACCAACGGGTTTTGCACTTGACTACTATAAGTAATTTCAATTATGTAAAAATTAAAAAAATTATTTGGCAAATATACAAAATTGCAATATATATTTCAATATAAATATACTTTATATAAATATACAATAATGGGTCAAGTGAAACTTTTTTTTAAGATGCCGAACATAATTCTAAAATTTTTGCTTGCGGCGCTGAAAATTGAAGAAATATGGCTCCATAAACGCTTGCTTTAAAGCCCAGCAATCAAACATCGAGTTGTGCATGAACAATGACTAACATGCAATTATTCTTGTAAAGACAGTATTCTATCAATGTAAGCAATCTAGGTTAATAACGAAAAAACTCAAATATTAAAGTCAGTACATTAGAACCCTTAAATTTCAGGCACACCTTTTGAATCAAAAACGATGAAACAAAGTCAAATTTGGTGGCTCACTCAAACAACAGTGAAATCACGAATTTATCAATGATATCTTCACAACAACCAGGGTTCACATATTCCGACACGTGTATTTGCCAGTAAGTTACTTTATAATGTGGATAGAGCCTGGGCCTTGCCGTATATGGGCCTTACCGTATTTTCGGTATTTATTCATATTTATTGGCATTTTTTGATATTACCTTACGGAATAGGTGACGGTACAATCCAACTCTAAATAATATTAAGTTCACTAAATTTTTATTAAATTATAGGCATGGAAGCACATTCCAAAGCGACAAAATAGTCGAAATGGAATTTCCTTCAAATCTCATTTGCTTCTAATAATGGAACCTCGCAGAAATAAAAATGCGTATCTGCAACTTTTGGCTTTCAAAATTGCTTGTCTACACATAATTTTGCCTAATTCAACGTAAATTAATTAGTTAATTAATAGAAAAAAACTTGATGGAAAATTAAATTTGGGATATGCTTTGGGATATATTTTTTGGGATATACTTTTAAAATTTAATTCATAAAATATTAGGTGAATAAGAGACTAGGGCGTCATCGGATTAAGCTGAGATCTGCCATTCAGAGGTGTGTGCCGTAACTGTTCTTTAAAAGCACAAAAAAGACAAGTTAATAAATGAAAGTTACTTTTGATTGGAAAAGAATTCAACTTTAGAACTTCAAAATTTTTCTTAAATTTACTCATGATATTTTTTTAATTCCATGCACTTCAAACTTTGTTTTTAATATATACTCCTTAATTTTTTGACATTGAATTTATTTTATAAATATTGAGGAAAAATAATAAATATTGAAAATACCAATTTTGATTTATTTCACTAAAATCTCTAGAAAACATAAAAATATTGTTAAAACCATAGGCATTTCCTTTGAGTAGGAACAAAACCTGAAATATTTTGGAAGTTAAATAAAAATTGTAGATACATATCCTGCTACTGAGGATATTTCTTTGGTTCTTGATTTCTCCCAGATAGATCTAAACACGCAATTTTCAATGTTACTCAATAAGCTACATCTCTCTCTTCCTAATAAAAGTTAAGATATTTATATAATGAATCCGTGTCGTGTATCGAACATCATTCTTTGATCCGTACATTCTGGCTGAAATGTAAGGATGTGTGAATGGCAATCTTCGTATGCCTGAAACGGATCGCTCTTGCATGAAATAGCTTAAATTATGCCTGAAACTCTCTTTCCTAATGAGAGAGAAACTCACTCTTACAAATTAGAAACTTCTTCAAAGTCATCCTGGAACGGATATCTTTGAAGGAGAAATGTTATTTTCGACGAAAGGTTTTCCAGTTTATAAAAATTCTTGAAACTGTCTTGCATTATTAATTGCAGATATCCGGCTATTGAGGATATTTCTTTGGTTTCATCCTCAGATAAAAATCAAAAATTTTCTTAATTTTTAGTAAAATTTTTTTATTATTTTTCGAAATACTTAGTTACTAATGAAGTCATTTCCGTCCTGATTTTTACTTTAATCTCTATTTTTTCAATTTCTGGATTAATCATTTCCGTTCCAAATAAATATTTTTTCCCACATAATTTTAATTGAAAATAAATTTTTTTAATTAAATATCATCTGATTTATTGAAAAATTTTTTATCTATTACCATTTAAATTTTAAATAAAACTGAAAATTTTTTTAAATAAATTACGCATAATTTACTGAATAATTTTATTTTTTAAATTAAATGATGTCAGATGAAAATTATAGAATAATAATTTAAAAATGTAAAAAAATAAAATTAAAAATAACTTTTAAAAATAATTTGAAACAAGCGAGTGAGGGAATCAGCGAGGGAATATGTATGTGAGAATGAGTGATGGCTTACTGTAATCTTAAAATAAGGCATTTTAACTAGAGACCGGACCTGAGTGATCGATCGATAATATCGGTATCGGTCTCGAAAAATATCGACATCGATATATCGATATTTTTTTCGATATATCGTATCGGTCCGGTCACTAATTTTAACTAGGGATTACTCCCCGATAGAAGAAAGAATTTAAACGATTACTGATAAAATAAAAGCAAAATGAGGGAGAGAATCAGTGAGTGAATATGTATGTATAAATTTGAGAGGAGAGAATGGATTACTGTAATTTTAAATAGGGAGAGTTGTACTTCTCGTTTAAATATTTCTTAAATTAGCTTAATTTTTCTTAAAATTTTAAACATGAATATTTTTAAATTAATCAATAAATTATTAATTAATTAAATTAAAATTTTTATTTTTTGCTGATATTCATTTATCTTTTAATTTTATCTAAAAATATTTTTTTATTTAGCATTGCTCATTTTTCCATTTTTACAGGAAAAATCAGCTGATTTAGATTTTATTTTTTTTAATTTTTTGATTAAGCATATTATAAAAATAAAGTTATAGGCATTTAATTGAAAAAATTTCTAAATTAAAACTAGTCATAATTAATGCGAGTAACGGATAGTTGGAATTTAGATATTACAGAGGTTAATAATGAAATCTATTTTTGGATAAATATGTGTAATATAGAAGAGAAAAAATTAATAAAATTTAGGGAATCAAAAATTAATAAGTTAAAATCTTTTAAAAATATCAAGAAATGCCGAAGAGGAGAGAAATCCTCTGTATTGGTCCTTGAAATTCTAGATGATGAATTATGCGCAGTAAACAAATGAGTTCATAAAAATATACTAGTTATAGGCACTTTATTGAAAAATTTCTAAAAAATACAGGGTTGGTCCGTAGATATTATTCTTACAATTAGAAGTGTCGGAATTTAAAAGAGACATAATTAAATCCGTCGACTTGAAGTCTTGTTTGAAGTCTTGTAAGTCTTATAAGTCTCTTTCTCTCCTCTTTGGCATCTCTTGATATTTTTAAAAGATTTTTAACTTATTAATTCTGAATCCCGTAAAATCTAGTGTTTTTTAGAGATCATGTATCTTGTGTCTCGTATCTCGTATTTTTTATTTCGTCAATCTCGTGTCTCGAATTTTATGGGACTAGCGCCACTCCTGATACATATCATCTGATAAGCTCAGCTATTTTCAGTTAAAAAAAGAAAAAAATATATAAAATAAACTGAGCAAAATTAAAGTTAAATGATTCATTCAATTAAATAAATTTTCAGTTAGCTTCATTAAAAATTTATTTTTTAATTTATGGAAACGCCCACAAAAAATTTGGCTGTTAATATAAAATGGGATTATTAATTAAATTAATTTTCATTTGATATTTTACTGAATTTTTTTCATTTTAACAAGCTTTTACAATTTTATATTTTAATGTGTTTAATTTTTTTACAATTTATATAAAGTTTGAGAAAATTAATTTAACTTGTTTTACAATTTGTAAAATTAAATAAACATGTTCCTAAACCTGAAATTATTAAATAAATTTTAAAAAGATTGAGATCAAACTTAAAAAACAAACATTTTTAAATTTACTTAGCTCGCTTAAAAGACATTCAATTAATTTTTTTAATTAAATCTATTTTGCTTTTTTTTTAATTTAACATTATGATTGTGTCTAAATTTAAATTTCTTTGATTTAATATTTTATTTTGAATTTTATTTATTTTTAAATTTTATTTTTTCTCATTTTTTAAACCCATAAAACACTCAATTTTTCAATTTTTCTCCTGATTTTCAAAACTTCTTAATCAAATTAATTTTTTAAATCCCCTTATCTAACATAATTCAAAACAATTTTGCACATAAAAATATTTTTAGAATCTTTATATTTATTCCATTTTACTTTTATCCTTCATCTCTAGCTGATTAGAACTAAATTTTATATTAAATTGCATAAAAGAGTAACTTGAAAAATAAATTTACCCTAAAAATTTTAAATAAATCTACACGTCCATAAAATTCAATATTAAATTATTAAACTTTTTAGAAAAAAAAAATTAATTATCATTACCTTACTTTATTATCAACCCAAATTTAATCAAATTTTGTCTTTTATTTGTAAGTTTGTTTTTTTATTCTAGGAAGGAAGTGGACATACATAGGGGCATCCATATCAAGATTATCTTGCGAAAAATAACCATCAGCGTATGTACAGTGGTTCTAAAACATAAAAACTCTTTCCTCTAATAGATCAGGGTACTATCGAAATTGTTGTTTGAAATTTTAATTTTCTATTTTTTTGGCATTCTAATTTCTATTTGATTTTCTGGCGATATTTTTGACTTTCGAAAACTTTTCCGTTCCGAAACATTCTATCCAATATCCGGTGTCCGTAGGTCCCGAAATCAGTAGACAATTTCCGAATCGGTTCCCAAACTCAGTATTCCACAATCCACACGCCAAATTAAATCAATTTAATTTTTTAAAGCATTTATCAACCTTCTTTAACAACTTATCCCCCCTTTTTTCATCAATTTTATTTCGTTTGTATTTTTTTGTATTGTTTTTATTTTTTGTATTTCCCCCTTTTATTTTAATGTAAGTTGATTTTTTTAATTTTAAATTAATTAAAAAAATTTTTTTCAAGCATTTATCAACCCTTTTTCGTCGTTTTTTTTTGTATTGTTTTCAATTTTTATTCATCATTTTATTCATCATTTGTCTTTATTTTAAAGTAGAGTTTAAAATTAAAATTTATAAAATTAAAAGTAAATTCCACAAAAATTTTTTTTTGAATTTTAATTTATAAAAAAGGTCATTTTTCGAATTAAATTAAAGTCATTTTTTGATTCAATTTATTTTTATCAATCTTATAGGCTAGTTTTTTGTTTTCATATTTTGGCCATAATTTTATTTTACTTTTTCCCCAATTATTTAAACCTTCACAAAGTTCTGACTTACCAAAAAAAGTTAAAAAAATAAAAATTAGGGATTTAAACATAAATTTACATCCTTTAAACCTTTTAGTTTGTCAAAATGAACATGGAATTTAACGTTAAAGGAACGGTAATTGAAAATTTAAAGAAAAAAAAGATTTTGGAGAGAGAATCAATTTCCAAGGGGTTTTCGTTTAAAAAAAAGAATTCATGGCTACGTTGACTCTAAGATATATCGGGATTAATGGCGTTATGAGTTTTACCCGTTAGTTGATCCGGTGAAATTTTCACAGCCCGTCCTGACTTTTTACGAACCGTAAACCTAATATGAAGCCCTACTAATCCTTAAAAAATATTAATTAAAAGATCAAAGTAAATTTTATGAATGAAGAATAGACAAAAAAATTAATAAATAAATTAATTATTAATAAATAATTAAACAAATTTAAAAATAAAAAAATATTTTGGAAAAGAGAATCAATTTCCTAGGGGTTTTCGTTTAAAAATGAATTCATGGCTAAATTGACTCTAAGATATATCGGGATCAATGATGTTATGTTTACCCGATAATCGATTTTCATACCTGTCTTGATTTTTTCGAACCGTGAACCTAATATGAAGCCTTACTAATCCTTAAAAATTTAATTAAAAGATATAAGTAAATTTTATGAATGAAGAATAGATAAAAAATTAATAATTAAATTAATTATTAATAAAAATAGCAGAATATTGAATCAAAAATTTTTGGGAAAATTTTAATTTAAAAAAATCTTTTTTATTTAAAGATGGTTATGGTTATGAATATTTTGATTGTGTTTATGTTGATGTTTGTTGGAAGTTTGGACGGTCAGAATAAATACCCGAATGTTCTGAAGCCCTACAATTTGCATATAGTAATTTAAATAAGTTATTGATAATAATAAATAAATATTCTTTAAGCAAGTATATCCTTGCCCGAACTGCGAAGCATGGTGTGCCAACGATCCATTTTTTTCATGCAATTACACTTGCAATAACCTTGAAGCAGCGGTATCGTATCGTTTCGATTTATCAGGTATCATTTATTAACATTTGTTATAAATTAATTATTTATTAAACATTATTTCCTTTATGAAAATTGTTAAATTTAGTTGATGAAGTTATTGATGATATCGATAATGATGAAATTGAAGATGAAATTGAAGATATCCTTTCTTCGGATCAAGAATGGAGTGGTAATATTTGATTCCTATAGTATACATCATCCTGCCGACCCGATTCCCGATTTCCCGAAATCTCCCGATATGGGAATTTTATTTTTGTCGGGAATTCCCGTTCCCGATTCCCGACATTTTTCCTAAAAAATCGGGAATTTTCCTAGATATCTGGCGTTGAGAAATGAAGAAAATCTGGCTTTATAGCTTTCTAAAATTTTCAAAATTTTCGCCTGCTGCGGTGAAAAATGAAGGGTTTTGGCTTAAGGGCGGCGCTGAAAAATGAAGAGATTTGGCTTAAGAACCTTCCAAAGATTTGGCTTAAGAACCTTCTACTCCCCCCCCCCATCAAAATCCACATAATAATATATGATTGTTTCTGGCATTGTGTTTTTCAAAGCATAGCATAAGTGAAGCCCCTATAGTTCAATAATTGAGAGAGATTATGAGGGGTATCGAGGGCTTCGGAGGGATATTGATGTAAATAAGGGTATTCTAATGGATTATGGGGGATATCGGAGGCTATAAACCAGCAACCCCACAAACCAACAAAGTTCCCGAATTCCCGAAAATCGAGAATTTCCCGACGTTTTTTGGTCGGGAATTCCCGATTCCCGAAATCGGTAATTTTGATTTGTGTCGGCAGGATCCTTGGTATACATATATAAATTTTTATCTGGATTATTACTAATATAATTAATATTAAACAAAATTTAGATCATCGTAATAAAGAGGATGGTCAGAATAAAAAGTTAGTATTATTAAAAATATTTTACCTAAAAATATTTTTATGTTATCTTTAATTTAGCATTTAAGTTAAGGTCACTCAAAATTAACTAAAAAAATTTTTCGAAAAAAATTTATATATTTTTTAATAAAGATTAGTTAAATAATTTATCCAATTTAGTTATGAAATACATATCAGAATTCATGAAAGAGGAATACCAGAATTAGAAAAAAAAATCAAAGAATATTGTGCTGATAAAAATACATACAACTGCATCTTTGAAGTATTTGACTATCCAGTGTAAGTTTAAATTAAAGTTAAAAATTAAAGTTTTGGGAACTATTAATAAAAAATAAATTGAAAATATTTTAATTATGTTACAAAAAAGTTTAATTTAATAAATTTTTAGTTGTTCAATGGATGATTATAAACCCTATGATTATGCTATGAAGGAGTATGTATTTTTAGTTTAAATTATTTGATTTTTATTTAAAAAAAATTTTCTGTAATTTTGAATTCCTAACATTTTTCTTAAAAATTTAAATAAATTTTTGAATTTTAGTTGTTGCCAATTAATAGCAAAATGCGTAAACGACTATGAGTGAGTTATAATGAATAAATATTTATTACGAATCAAGATTTTTTGAAATTTTAATAATAATTTAATTATATATACATATCAGGGATCTAGCCAACATAAAAATTCAATTTCCGATTTTAGGGAATCGGGATTCCCGACAAAAATCCAATTCCCGATTTTCGGGAATTTTCGGGACCCTGATACATACACTTTGTTAACCAATTATACGCACCCCCTATTTTTTGGGGTTTTCAAACTGAAATTGGGATGTGCCTTTCTAGTTTTCTGTCTATTAATTCTACAAGTTTAAAGCCATCTATTATCACAAAAATTTTAAATTTAAGAATTTTTTTCAGACTTGTGGACATTTTTTCCAATAATTAGTGTTAACTAATTATACGCACCCCCTTCTAAAATTTTTATTTATCAATCGAAAAATTTACAAATATAGATAGGAAATAGGGTTGGACAAAACCGTTTAATTTTGAAAAAACCGTATACCGTTTATGCCGTTTATCTGAGACCCGTATACCGTTTCGTTAAATTTTTAAAACCCGTTTAAACGACCGTTTACCGTTTATTTTTAAAATTTTTTAAAAACTATTCATAATTTTAAAAAATCAATGAAAAATCATTAATTATCATCATTCCGCTTTATAAAAATTATAATTCAACTATAAATTCATCATGTCGATGGATTTAGATGATATAGGAAGGGCTGAAATGATGTCTGATGAGTACGATTTCATCAATTTCTCCTAAAGCCTCTGTATCTCTTCATTGAGTCTAATTTCTAGCGCCGGAGGCGAAATATTAAAAAAGTAGCTTCTTCTTTTCCTAACGCAGCAGTCGAAAAATTTTGACAAATTTGGAAGGCCAAGTCACCAAACCTTACTTTTCTGCGCCGCAGGCAAAAATTTTGAAAAATTTGGAGGTCCTTAAGTTAGATTTCTTCCTTTTTTGCGCCGCAGGCGAAAATTTTGAGAATTATGGGAGGCTAGAAGCCAGATTTCTTCCATTTTCAGCGCAACAAGCGAAAATTTTGAAAATTTTGGAAAAATCTCTAGTCAAAAATATGCTTCAAAAATTTTCGGAAATCTGAAATTTTTCCAAAATTTAGGAAATCTCTATGACATCACATCACCTACATCACATTACCTATCACATCACACCAAATAACTCTAAATCCACTTTAATCCTCAAAATCCTCCGATATATCATTCAACTTCCTTTTTCAGCGCCGCAGGCGAAAATTTTGAGAATTTTGGAAGGCCAACAAGCTAGATTTCTTCCTATTTTTTGCGCCGCAGGCGAAAATTTTTTGATTTTAGTGTGTCAGACGGCAAACTATTCACGTTTTAAGGCACTAATTTTAAGAAAAAATTAAACGAATTAAACGGCGTTTAGAAGGACCGTATACCGTTTATGCCGTTTATCTGGGACCCGTTTACCGTTTTGTTTAATTTTATCAAAAAACCCGTTTATCGTATACCGTTTACCGTTTAGCTAAACGGTTTTGTGCTACCCTAATAGGAAATACAAAAGAAACGAAGTTTTAATTTGATTCCTTTATCGAGTCTGAAAAAAATTCTTAAATTTAAAATTTTTGTGATAATAGATGGCTTTAAACTTGTAGAATTAATAGACAGAAAACTAGAAAGGCACATCCCAATTTCAGTTTGAAAAACCCAAAAAATAGGAGGCGCGTATAATTAGTTAACAGAGTGTATGTATCAAAATTTCTATCAAAAATAGTTAATATTATATGTATAAATAATTTATTTAAATATGTAAAATAATAGTTTAGCAATAAAACGTGTTATGTTACTAAAGATGGTTGGTATACGTTTACTCTTGATGAACTTCCTTATAAAAACCCTAAGTTTTGGGGCGTATGGAATAGGGGACCACATCAAAATGACTACGACAATATAGACCAACAACACAATGTAATGAAATACTGTAACATGTAAGTCTATCTTTTATTTAATTTAAAAAATTGTAAAAATATTCAATTTAAAGTAGTTCACGTAAATGCATATAAGGAAAAAATAAAACATCTGTCTATTTTTGAAATATACCTATAATGCATCTTTGAGCTTGTTAATTTTTGAGATTAACATCCTCAAACTGATAATTTCTTTTATTCATCTCTCTCTCTAAATTAACCCAAACTCATTCACTAAAATCTATTAAATTATATTCACTCAAAAAGGCAATGTACCAACGGTAGACTTGTGCGTAATAATCGTTCCCAGCCATTAACATCACCTATATTAATTACTACTACTAAAACCCCCACTAAAAAAACAACATTTTCGACAAAAACTAGTATTTTATCCACTAAATTAACAACCACAAAAATTTCAATTCCAAAAACTCCAATCTCCAATAAAGTTGAAGATAAACTCGAAGCTATTTCCCAAGACAAGAAGGGGTTTTTCGAATTAGGCGGAGTTGGAGATAAGAAGGGGTTTTTCGAATCCAATGAAGTTGGAGATAAAAACGAAGCTATATCCCAAGGCAAGGAGGGGGTTTTTCGAATTCAAAATTAAAAAACAAATTTAAGTAATCGGCGGATTCCTCGGAATTAATTTTGTGATTGTTGGGGCAGCCATAGTTGCGGTAATTGCAGAATTGGTTTGAAAGTCGTTGGTACATGTGCCTTTTTGAAAAGAACTTTTGAAAGAAAAATCCAATAAATAAATGAGAAATAATCCTTTTCGGCTAAAAATTTTGCAAAATCTTATCAACTTAATCACCATTATAATGATAAATTTAATTGAACGATAAAAAATTTAACATAATAATCTTTTTATATACTGTAGTTAACTTAATTAAAAAACTATAAGGACACTTTGCTTGGGTGTTTAAAATTTAGTAAAGCTTTTTAAAATTTTCCTATCAATATAATTTTAGTCTTATCTTGTAGCAAAATTTATTCTCTTTAAAATGAAAAAATGTTATGTATATTTGTTCTAATATTTATCAATCTGACAAATGAGATGTAAATTATCTTTTAAATAAGATAAAAGATTCTATCTTAAATTAAACCATTTAAATCACCTATTTTTATAAGAAAACGCTAAAATAAATCTGTAACCAATGAGTTTATTTTTAAAGGAAATGCGCAGCTGATGGACGACTTAAACAACACGTAATTTTAAGAATTTCAGTTTATAACATTCCGCACTCAGCAGCTTTTTTAACACAAATACTTATCATCTTATAAATAAGTTTATCACAACCGGTTATTAATCGGTACTACCAATTTTCAGTTAATCCCAAGAATTAGGACACACAATTTTCATATGTATATATATGATTTCTGTAGGTAATGTTATAGTTATGTGGAGTGTGTTTTTTGAAGAAAATTGATATTTTTTCGATTTTATATCAATTGTTACATGCTTTAATTAATAAAAATCAGTCCTCTTGATTCGGTAAAAGTTAAGAAATTCAAAAATATATGGTGAGGTTATAGTTATGGTAAGCAATGTACTAAATATTACTTCAGTTTTAGTACTTTAAATTTGTCATTTTATATTTTCCGCTTTGCTTTCCTCATTCTACTGTATTTAATATCAATATTACATAATATGCCATAAAATTTATTTTAAGAAAATCCCCTGCCCGAATTGCCAAGATTGGTGCAAGGATGATCCACGCTTTTCTTGTACTTATTCGTGTTCTCATGGTTTGTAATAAAATACTAAATATATAGTAGTATCTTGTGTTAATAAAAAACTTATTAAAGGAATAAACTTATTAAGGGAATATTTTAAATAACTGGTTATTCTAGTAGGTTGCATCCCGAACGTTCTAAGACGGATATGTCTGGTTATGAATTTTAATGTTGATTTGGGCGGAGCACGGATCAGGAGTGAACGCATTTCATTATTTGCGTTAAATTTTGCCGCTGCATCGCGTTTTTCTGTCAAATTTAATGCAAAAAATATGTTAAATCTGTATACTAATTCGGTAGAAATCTGGTTATAGTTCTTCCAAAATCCTCAAACTTTTCGCCTACGGCCGAAACAGATCCTAAAAAGCGAAAAGCGAATGTCTACGCCGTATAAGTTGTCCTTTGGGAATTATTCTGTAATTTATTAAATATCAAAATAAAATTTCACTGCCTTCATTTCTATAGATTTTTCTATAAATTAATCAAAACTTAGCTGTCACCTCATTGATATTATAATTAAATTAGTAATTTAATTATAATTATAGAGGTCAAAGATGAACAATCTGTTGTTGTTGGATACCCTGCGTAAGTTTAATCATGTGTAAATTAAAAAAATTGTAACACTAATTCGAAATTTTCTAAGTAATATCGTGTCGCGAACTTTGCGGGCCTGAACTTTCCGCAACGAAAGTTGCGGACACAAAAGTTGCAGTTTTGAAATATGCGGACTTGACTTTTGCAGACCAAAATTTGAGACCAAGACCTGAGTAAAATCGAAAAAATTAAAAATTTTATTTTTCTATGAACGAGAGGGTTAAGATGATTTCGTACAGCACTCAAGATTTTTTTCTAGATTCAGTAAGAACGAGGTAAAAGTTTAATCCCAAGCAGGCTTCGATCCTGCGACTTCCTGGCAGTTATTACTAGGCCGCAAATTCAATCAGCAAATTTGGCGCGTCAATTAATACAGATACATTATATGAGGGTTGTAATTAGAGGTCGGCGCGGGACGGGATCCCGACGGGATTTTCCGGGATCCCGATCCCGAAATCCCGGATTTTTTTGATTTTCGGGAGCATTCGGGATCCGGGATTTTTTCGGGATTTATCCCTCGGGATCCCGTCCCGGCATCTGTTAAAAAATGAAATCCCGACTCGGGATCGCGGAAATTTTTTTATATTTTCGGGATTTTTATAATTTTCAAAATTTTCGCCTGCGGCGCAGAAAAAAGAAGAAATCTGGCTTCTTATCCTCTCAAAATTTTCAAAATTTTCGCCTGCGGCGCTGAAAAAGGAAGAAATCTAGCTTCTTGCTCCTCAAAATTTTGTCCATAAGTTTATCCCCCGACATAAGTTTATCCCCCGATATTCCCCTAGATTCTCGATATGCTAGAATCCCATAACTTAATTCCTCCATTTGAGGCTTTGGTTTACAACAAAGCTTTGATATGACAGATCTTTAGACTTTTCAGATCATATCGGAGGACTTATACGACTATCGTCGATATAGTATTACTCCTAAGATCGGAGAGATTGATATTTTTTTAAACAAAGCCATTCAAATTATAAAAAAATACAATTTAATTCCATTTACATATAAATTGCAGTATTTTGTTGCTCATTATTATAAAAAGTTTAAATTTTTTATTTTGAAAAGAAATCCCGAATCCCGGTCGGGATCCCGGATAATTATTTTCGGGATTTTTGAAATTCGGGATTTTTTCGGGATTTATCCCTCGGGATCCCGTCCCGGCATCGGTTAAGAAAAAAAATCCCGACTCGGGATCCCGGAAATGCGATTTTGCCGACCTCTAGTTGTAATAGAATCAAGATAGATATTCTGAACCAAGATTTTTTGTCAAGATTAGTCAAATTAGTTTAGTAATTTTTTAAATTACTAAACTAACGGCATCTACATATTGAATAATTTTTTGCTTATCTTATGCACAAACAAATTTTATTTGAAGAAAATTTAAATTTTTCTATCGACAAACTTTTTTATTACGATTTACAGGTTCACGGGAGACTTCTGGCAAATTCGTCGAGAGACTATTTTTATATCATCCAAGTTCGTTAAATATAGTTTTCATTTACTTAATAATTAGGGTTGTTCCATGACGGGGGGGGGGGCACGGAAAAATTTTCGGGGAGGTAATGCCTTGGGGAATTTATGTTTTTGAAGCAAAAAATGTTTCAAATTCCCCGACTTTTGGTGACGGGGAACAACCCTACTATTAATAATATTTATTATCAAATTATCAAACTAAATTATGTACTTTTGAAATAACAGAAAATTCGTTGAGCTGGAAAATTGTTATTACCGCAAGAGGCGTAATTGTGGCGATAAACGTACCCATGAAGATAAAACAACAATTGAAATGTATTGTTTTTAAATTTTCGAAATTTAGTTTGTAAAAATTAAATTATTAACTGATTTGGGAATCGTCTCGTCAATAACTTAAATTCAATATGTATTATTAAATAGCTGAAGCAAATAAGTTATAGGTAGAGTAAGTCGAGGCGTCGCCGAGTCCGAGGTCCTCGCCCATTTTCAAAACTTAATCAGGATTTTGCTGATCTCGGGCCTCGGAACCTCGCCTCGATCTAGTACCAAAACCTCGACGAGGACCGAGGCTAAATATACACCCATAAGAAAATGGCCAAAAATGTCAAAATTTTTGGAAGATATCAGAGAAGAGATACCAGAGATTATAGTCGCACGTCAGTTAAGGCCGCATGATCAAGTACGATTTTGATTCCTCTTAATCATCCCATATCCTTTGAATACCTCAAACCTTTTAGCCCTCAATGTTTCTCTAATTCCACCGATAGCCTTCCTATGCCCTTTATATCCCTGTTAATCACCCGAATATTCTTTTTATCCTCAGTCTTCGACCTCGGCCTTTTTAAAAAACCTCGACCAACTCTATTATAGGTAATAACACAGAACTATCAACTCGCGATATTTTGTAAAAGTTCTAGTAGTAAATTATATTTAGAACATCAGAATGTGTGGAAGGATTTTCAACCGAACAAGGTATTCCAAAACTTCGCTATTACGCAAGTGGCACAAAAAGTGTCTGGGTTTGTGAAGATAGAAAAGCCTGCAAACCGCTTTATCAATTTGTTAAAATGTAAGTTTGTTGTAAATGTTATGTAGAATTGAAAAATTGTGGAATAAAATTCACTAATCAAAATATTAATGAATGAGCGTTATAGGGTTTTCATTTAAAAAATTCATTTTCTTAGTTTCAAACAGCTGTTTCGAAATTTTCTATTTCTGGGGGTTTTTCTTCACATTTTTATCTTAACATTCAAAAGTAAATTTTCCTCCTCTTGTCAGCGACTCAAATGAAAACAAAAATTTACGATTGTACTTTAGAATTTTCGATATTTTTGAACTTTTTTTTCAATTTTTGATGATTATTTTTTATCGAAACAGCTCAGTACGATAAAACGTTGAAAATAATCTTCGAATAGGGTTTTTCTAAATATGGTATCTCTAGTTATGGGATTCGAGCTACATTGTTTTTATGTTAAGATGTTTGAATCTAAAAGACTTAATTATTAAAATAATTATACGTATAGAAAATTTAAATAAAAAACATGCCAAAATATGTATAAAATATATTTATTAAATAGGGTATGCTTAGACGATTTTGTCTATTATGAATGGGATGTTCAAGATAAGATGCAGGTTATAATTAATAAATTTAAATATTTATTTATTGTTATATCTCGATGGGGTAGAGTGACTAAAATAAATAGTAATTTTGTATGAGAATATAGAAAAAATATCTCAAATAAATTCTTAATATGAGAATTCCGTAAATGAGAGATTTTTAAATAAAAAACATAGCCTAAAGTTGATTTTTGCATGTTTAGTGCAAGTTTGTTGTATTAATTATTTCCAAAATAATTTAAGCTGCGAGGGTAGGATGAACTTTTCAACAAAATAATCAAAATAACTGTACTAATAAAATTTTAGAAGAAAATATTTCCATGTCCAGAATGTGCAAATTGGTGTAAAAACCATCCAGATTACAAGTGTAGTTACACATGCGAATATCTTTATCCTGGCAGCATTGATTATAAACAGCTTACGACTTTAAATTTTTCCATAAATTATCCATTGTACGTAAAGTTATTTAAAAAAGTAATATTAAACGACCTAATAAACAACCGGAATATCGCATACTGAAATTTTTCTAATCTGCATTTTCAAATACACTTTCTAAGCTAAAGGGGAAATAAGATAAATGAATCTGAATTAACTATATAGTATAAAATTTTTACACAAATACACATTCTTTAAATAAGTAAAACGAATTTAAATTATATTCAGATGCAAACACGACAATTACGAAGCAATGACGTACGGAATTGACAGGTTGGAAAATTATTTCTATAAATAACAATACCGTATTTACTCGATTAATTCCCCCGAGGAATTATTTTTACAACTCATACGTGGCATGGGGAATTAATAGAGGGTGGGGAATTATTCGAGGTTGGGGAATTAATCGAGTAAATACGGTATGTATGTATAACATTATTAAAGAGATCAGTAGAAGGGGGGGGGGGGTCCTCGCAAATCCATTTTATACCTGTTAGTTCCCACAATCTTCTTAATCACTTCTAATCCATCTATATCCTCTCATTGAGACTGAACCGAGGTATATGAAGGAGGACTTATCCGTGCATCATATGCTCTAAATCCTCTAATATCCCCGGTATCCCAGCAAAACTCCCGGTATCCAACTTATTCCTACTTAATCCACCAAAATCCTTTGATATTACACTAATACTCAAATCACCAATATCCGTCTTAATCCCTCTAAATCAATTGATATCCACTTTATTCTAGAACAATCCACCTTAATCATTTAATATCAAAAAATATCTGTTTAGAAACCGATATTTTTCGATAATCGATATTTTTCTAATCGATATTATTGTACAATAACTAAAGTCCGGTCTCTACTTTTAACTAGTTTTTTTAACTTTTAAAAAAACTATTTGTTATACTTTTTATTTTTTTTTAAAGTTTACAAGGTCCGTAAATGTCGTGTCCGCCAATGTTAATCCGCATCTGTCGGTCGTTCCACAAGTGTCGGGTAACCATGTGTTGTGCGCAATATGCATTAAGAACCGGGTCCTAAAATGTTTGAACCAAAGTAGAAAAATTATTTTTAGACTTCTTATTTCTGGGCATTTCGCATTTGCACGCATTTGCATGTTTTGCTCAGCCCTAATTATTAGTAAAGAATTTAGTAAAATAATTTTACATAATTAGATATTTTATAAACAAATAAAGACTTTAAAAATTGACAGATGTTGCCGATGGATAGAAGATTGTGCAAATGCACAAAAGAAAAATAACAGGATTCCGTCAGAAATAGCAATGTAAATATTTGGAATATATTATACTATATAGGTGGTAAGGTTTTGATACAAAATACATCACTCTTTTTTCGGGGATGCCTGTGGACAGAGATAAAGATAATCAAAATGAAAAACCTAGAGTGGAGTAAGCTCAATTTTGGGTTTAAAAATTCGATCTTTTGAATGGCCGCTCATTCGAAGAGCTCCTCCTCCTTGAGAGAAAAAGCTGCAAAATCAAGAGCTCAAGATCTTGATTTTGAGCCAATATATCAGTGCTCCGATCGACAAAATGCCAATCAAAAGTACAAAAATCTCGATTTAAAAGTACATAGAGTCTAAATTTCTAAATATAAATTACACTCCAAATTAAATTAGAAAATATTTAATTGTGCTCAAATCTTTTATATTTCTCTCTTAAATGAATATTTTTAATAATTTTAATGCGTGGATGTATATGGACGTATGAGGTGTCATTCGACTCAGCTCGTCGAGCTGAGTCGAACTAGGGGTGGGAGAAGTTTGTCCGATACCTAGGTACCGAGTTACAGACTTCAGAAAATTCAAAAAGAGAAGGGGGGAGTAAGCTCATTTTAGGTTGAAAAATTCGAATATGCAAATAATAGCTCATTAGAAAGAGCTCGTCGAGCTGAGTTGATTGACACCAAGATCAACGAAATCTGACTTGATTTAACAAAGTTATGATCATTTTTTTTCTCCTTACCTATGCTCTCCGTGGAGGTTTTTGCTGACGGAGGCCCCAGGTACCTAGAGCAAGGGAGATAGCAATAGGTTTATGTTACGAGCCCAGAACCCAGCGGTCGTTGACTCCCCGCGAGGCGCGTGCCGCAAAACTCCGCGCGAAGCGCGGGGTTTTGCACAAGCGCCTTATCTAAACCCCATATGTTTAGGTTATTGTTTTTCTATCGTAACTTTGTCTAGACTTATACAATCACATGATTTTGGTGTCATTCGACTCAGCTCGTCGAGCTCTTTCGAATGAGCTATCATTTGCCTATTTATAATACCGCTTACGATTTTTGACCATTTTGAGCCCCTATATCTCTGTCCCTAGGTACCGGACAAACTTCTCCCACCCCTAGTTCCACTCTGCTCGTCGAGCTGAGTCGAATGACACCTCATTCGTCCATATCCATCCACGCATTAAAAACCCGCTATAAGTGAAAATTTCCTCGAAATGTACAGGCATCCCCGGAAAAAGAGAGGTATGGGTCTTATATCGAAGCCTTACCACAGGTATGCTATACTACAGCTGATATTTTTACAGGATGATTAACAGTTAAATTAAATTTTAAGTACTACTGAATGTGCACCTGGTTGGAAATACGATGAAGTATACGTCTACTCGGATATACTTAGAAAATTTTGGTATTGCAAGGGTGATCACGACCTTTGCTATACATTCATAATTTCTAGTGGAGTGTATGTTTTGTTCGATTCATCTTAAAAATGTGGAATTTCTTAGTATTAAAGTATAATACTAGAAATTGCATGCTTTTATAAAAGTTATTTGGTCGGTATTTTCGGCGGCGGTACGACAATTGAGGATACGCACTTGAGGATATGACAAATGAGGACGACATTTGAGGAAGACAATTGAGGATCTGACATATGAGGACGACAAATGAGGACGACATATGAGGATTTGACAAATGAGGATAAAAATGGAAGATAAAAAAGACTTGAAAGATCCATAAAACTCGGACGACCCCCCACTTGGAAGACTAATAATGAAGAATTCTTCTCTTTCCAGCGCCGCAGGCGAACATTTTTGAATTTCAAAAGGTCAAGGATCACCGTTTTTTATTATTATTTTAATCCTCAATTGTCGTCCTCATTTGTCATATCCTCAAGTGCGTATCCTCAATTGTCGCAACACCTTTTCGGCAATGACGTTGCCAAGACCTAACCAACCAAGTTTTAATAACCTCGTATTATTGAATTTTCATTATTGTAAATTTTGTCTGTAGTGGTTGAGTGCCCGTTCCAAAGTATTAGAGGCTTAGATCACAATCCTAAGTTTTAATATATTTGGTAGGCTAAATTGCACTTGGCTCTCTTTGTAACAAAAAGGAGATTTGTAAATAATAATAATTAGGGTGCGGCAAAACATGCAAATGCATATTTTGTATGCGGATATGCCATGAGCTGAAACGCTCAAAAATGGTTTTTTTGGACTAAATTATCGTTTTTACGATAAATAATGATTTTTGGAGCACATTTTTAATGATTTTTGCTGCATATCTAGTGCATATTTTGGGAAATTTTGCTTATTTTAGTGCATATTTAAGGCTTTTTCAGTGCATATATATTGGGATTATCCGTGCATATATTTTTTATTTTGGGATTATCCGTGCATATTTTGCCGGACCCTAATAATAATGAACATAGCAAAACTTAAAAATTTTTTTTCAAAAATATCAAGATCATTAAATTTTCATTTTTTTCAGGAAATGTAATTATACTAAATTAGAATATAATGATGTCGCTGGTCATACATTGGGTTTACAAAGTCAGAATGATGACATCTATAAAGAACTTGCTGACCATGCAAAAAAAGTAAAATATATTATATGTAAATCTGCCAAAAATCTAGAACATCTTATTAGGTATTCACTAAAGAGTGTCTATTTAAAGTTATAGAAAATTCGGATCAATACAAATGAAAAAAATTTCGAAAAAATGGGGTGGACTTATAGGTAATTTTGCGTCGCAGTGTATTAATTTTCGTTACTATCGCATAGTCTTACCAACATTATTAACATTATCCTTTCCTTATCCCTTCTCCTAAAAATTAAAAATGGTCAACGATAAATAATAAGGTAAATAAATTTAAAAAACTTCAAAATATGTTACAACCTATTTTAGGTTGCAAAACCCCAAAATAGGTTTGAATAGGTAACAAAAAGTCTGCTTAAAGTAAAGATATTCTAAAAATAACAAAGGATTTGAGCATTATCCTACCAACATTCATCATAACTGTTTAGCAAAAAATAGGATACAACCGATAATCCGGGTTCTACTGATCATTGGCGATCACCATTTATATTTTTAGGAGGAAGTCCTCTTAATCCCCTATATAATATCCTTTTAATCCCCAAATATCGGAGGATCTGAGGGATAAAGGTGGATTTGGAGTATATCGGGAATTTGGAAAATATCGTCGGATTGTTGTGATATCGGTTGATTTGGATGGTTTTATCTTGTTGCCTGATATGTTTTTGTCACGAATCTCTCTTGTAGTGTTTATTAATTATTTTAATATTATTAAAATCTATGAATTGGAAAATATATCTATTTAATTTCTGCTCATACAGTAAAATTTTTTTAGAAAATACAAATACCGATTTTTATATCACGATCAGGGTGGCTCTTTTGCCCTATTTACAGGGCATTTGCCCTATTTTCGACCTTTTCGCCCTATTTTTTCCCTATTTTTTCATTTGCCATATTTTTGCCCTATTTTTTCCCGCTACCGGCAACTCTAATTGGAGAGAATTCTCCCGTATGTTTTTCTGCTTTATATTGTCTCTACTTTCCTTTGCATCCATTTTTCCATCCATTAAGTCCACCTATATCCGTTTAAAGCACCCTAATCCACCGATATTACTCCAAATCGCATGATTAAATGTGTATAAAATAAAAAGATAAAAATGATATTTATTAGGGTTGTTAGTTCCTGGAAATTCTTCGGATAACCGAAACCAACCCGAAAAAAACAGAGTCGATAGGCAGGGAAAATCGCTGAAATATATATTACTAAATGTCTAAACAATACTTATAAATTTACGGTATTTGTAAATATACAAGAATACTAACCTCGCTGGGCAAAAGTTTAAATGGATAAAGCACCAATAATAAAATATTTTCCATGTCCCGGCCTGGCTTAGATTAGCACTAGGCGAAAATTTTTTGAAATTTTTTGTGTGCATGGAGCCTGAAACGGCCAAAATACAGAATATTTTAAAAAATTTGCTCAAAAATAACTAGGGTCACGCCATTTTCTTGTCTAAAACATCGAAAATAAAAAACATACAAAGACCTTTTTCATCAAACTACATTGTTGCCAGGTTACCGCCCGGAAACCATGTCCCGGCCTGGCTTAGAAAATTTAAACAATAATTTTTAAATAGTAAATTTAAGATAGAACAAAATGCAAATAATATAGCTATACTAAGAAAACAAGTAGCACAGATTCAAGCTATACTACTAGATGCAGAAAGTAAAGCAAAGATACAAAAATTATGTAATATGAAAGTAGATTTTGATGCGGATAATGGCAATGAATATGAGGAAGTTTCGACTGGATTTTATACATTTATCAAGTTTGGTATTACTGGATTAGCAGCTGCTGCTTGTACAGTTGGTGCTACCCCGGCAGGTGGTGCAATTTGTGGAGGTATAGTATATGCAGCTTTTGAATTATCAGTGGGACTTTTCGAGCATGTCTGTCAAAAGGAGGTTGCACGTAAAGGATAATTTTGATAATATATTATCTGTTTAAAATATTTTAATCAAAAAATTTTTTCGTAATCGTATTTTATAAAAAATATTTTAGTCAGTTTAAAAATCAAATTTTTATTAATAATTGCAGTATAAAGCGTAATACTATTATAGAAATCGAAAATTCCCCTATTCACCGACAAGCGAAACTTTCTGAAAGTTTTGAAGGCAAGATAAATCCTCTGATATACGTTCAATCCCCATGATATCGCCGAAATCTGTCCATAACCACGTATATCACCAAGAGGTGAATGATACGTTATCGGTTTCATCCTAGCCATTAAAAACTCGGAAGTTTTGTCGGGTTTCGTTTTTTCAACCCGAAAACCCTTAAAATTTTTCAAACCCTGACCCGAAACCCTACTTTTCCCATAGGATATTTACATTTTCCATTAAACTTTTCAATAGGGTTGTTGGCGACCGGTTATTAACCGGTACCCCCGGTTTTCGGTTAATCTGAATTTTATAAACCCGGTTTTCGGTTTTGAGTTTTAGGCAAATACCGGTTTATTTTTGGGGGAATTTTAAATAAAATCACTCATTTTCACAAATTTCCGGTTTTCGGTTTTTAAAATTTTTTAAAAACGGTTAATTTTTGGCAAAAAATTTCAAAAATTCCGGTTTTAAAACCGGTCGCCAACAACCCTACTTTTCAACTTAATCACTCTTAATCTCGAATCACTTCTCTGTGCCTCAAGCGAAATTTTGAGAATTTTAGAAGGATTAAGAAAAAATTAAATTGTTAGAGCTGACACAAAATGTTTTTTGAAGTGTTAAGTTTAAAATATTAAAAAATAAAATTACAAATTTAAAATCAAGTTCAAAAATTTTTATTTTTGGAAGAAAAAATAACAAAAAATCTTATTTACCCATAATTGAGGCGAAAACCCAGCCCAACAGAATTTCAAAGTGGGTGAATCTTAACTTCTAAACCACAAACAACCACCGATCAACAAAAGTAGGAGTGGGAGAAATATAAATATTTCTTTACCGTTTCCTTTAAAAATTTAATCAGAGGAGAGGTTTTTTGCAATAATATTTTTTAATTTTTATATTTATTTTTGTAATTCGAAATTTTTCCCGATATTTTCGTAATCATAATTCATAATTACGACGCAACTCTGGCAAGAAGGTCGAAAAGTGGGCAAATGCCTCCCAAATGAGGTAAAACGGTCACCCTATATCTTGGAAAAGTTTGTAAGCTTGTCTAACAGCGGAGAACTTATTATAACTGTGTTCCAACAAACGTAGGGTTAAATTGTGGGATTAAAGGGGATATAGACTTCCGTAATCTATTGATTCATTACAAATATTGATTTATAAATGTTATTTAGTTATTATTATGTTAGTTATTTCATTACCAATGAAATTCAAAGTAAATTCCAAAATTTTGAAGAAATTTGATATTTGATCAAATATTCGACATTGCTGATCAAATTTTTTAAAAATATTTTCAAATACGAATATTTTAATTTCGAATATTTTAAAACATCAAATTATTTGATACTCGATTCTATTATGAATATGCTAAAGTATATCATACAATATCAGGGGATTTGGGGTATATACCGTGGCCTATATATCGGAGGATGAAAAGAGGATATCGGAGGTTTAAAGTGGATATCGGTAGACATCGTTTATAAAAATTATAATATTTTAATAATGAAAATATTATAATATTTTAATAATGAAAATATTATAAAATATTAAAAATATAAAATAAAATATTCTGACAAAATGTACAGGGTGCGTAAAAAGTCCTTGCCCACACTCTTTTGGGCATAAAAATTTATTCAAGTGGAAGTTTGCGAAATAAATTCACACATACAATCACAAGAATGTGTGTTATTAGTAGAGCGTGTTTTTTTAGGTCCAAAATATTGCTAAATAGGATCCTATTTAGGTCCAAAAAAACTTAAAAATAGGTCCGAAATAGGTCGAAAAAGGCCAAAATAGGTCCAAATTTTGACAAAATAGGTTCTAATTTTGGTTGAAATTAAAACATTTATGATATCACTTTTACTAAATTTGAACTTTTTTATGATATTTTTTAATTTTAAATAGAAATTTACTGAAATTTGAGTGATATAACAATGCCTAACCCTAAATACCGTAGCATTTTAAGGGATTTCGTAATATAAGGGGTGTACGAAATAAAATGGGATATCGATGGATTTGAATTGAATGGGGATTTATTGGGTTAAAGGGATTTGGATAGGCGGGGGAGTTGTAGCATTTAATTAGGATAAAGAATAATTAAAGAAATATCTTTGATTTAACGTTATATCGGGAGATTTTTTTCTTTCAAATCCACCTAGGGGGATTCTGAGGTATACAGTGAAAGAAAAAATTAAAACCTAATTTACTAAAAATAATAATCCAGAACCCCCACTTAACAACACAAATCTCCGTTATCTCTTTTTATCGCCCAAATCAATTATTCCACTCCAAATTCATTGATATCTTTTTTTATCTGTCTAAATTCCCAAATAAACAAATAAAAATTTAAAAAAAAATTGTTGACCAAAATAGTGTCGGCATTAAAGTTCAATATTCAGGGAAAATCACTGAAATGTCTAATTTAAATGTTAACCTTACAATTTTCGAGGGCAGTTCTAGTACGATGGCAGATTCTAGTTCCTACTAAATGAAGATATACCAGAATACTAGCGCCGCAGGCAAAATTTTTTGGGTTTTTGGGTGTTAAAGATGCTATATTTGGCGGAAATTGACTAAAAATAAGCAAATTTAAGAAAAATTTTCAAAAAACCTAGAATAGGTCCAAAAAAGGTCGAAATAGGCTCAAAATAGGTTTTAGGTCCGAAAAGGTCGAAATAGGTTTTTTAGGTTTTAATAACTCGAAAAGTACGTTACACTATGCGGTAAAACAGTGTTTTTTCGACTTATCTCATCAAAGGCCGTTCGCAAAAAAAATAGGTAAAAACCTAAAAAAACACGCTCTAGTTATTAGAAAATTAAAAAAAAGATTTGAAAATTTTACACATTTGAGGATTTTTTTTTTTCAATTTCACACAATTTTACACATTTTACACATTTTACAAAATTTTACAAATTTTACACAATTTCACACAAGCATCTAAAGCTTGTGGAAATTGACTTCGATGGTCGCAACTTCATCATCACCAATAGTATGGTCCCGGGCACGCTTTAATGAAGTTTTAAAATTCTCATTTATTTTTTATATTTTCCGCCTAATAATTTGCTTCAAAATTGACCAAAAAGAATAGTCCAAAGGATTAGGATCTGGTAAGTTAAGATCCGGTTAAGATCTGGTAAGATATGGTGAAGGATTAAGGTCTGTTGACCTCTTATTTAATTTTTTTAGAGTTAAATTGATATGTAAAATTAAAAAAAATCGAATTAATCATAAAAAAATTAATATCGGCCTTAGTAAGACTGGTCACCTGCTCATGGGGCAAAAACAACAATTCAGCTGTGTGTATTTTGGAAATTTAAATGTCCGAAGATTTCCAAAAATCCCATCTTGGGGCGTATTTTTATAAGCTCAAAAAAGTCGAGACCAAGACTTCACTACAAGTTCAAAACCTAAAAAACCCAAGAAATGTCTTGAGTCAAGACAATCTCTACTAATAAATCTACATATGTACATTTGATTAGATTTTTTATTTATTAAAAATTAATAAAACATATAAAAGCATGGTTGAAATATATTTAGTTATCATTTGAAATATAAAATTCCAAAAGTTCCTTCTGTAAGAAAGAGAGATCTATGTAGCTGGGTAGCATTTAAAACGATTAAAAGGGATGGCTTAAAATCCATTAAAAGAGTTGAAAGCTCAATCGGTAGAGCTCGGAGGTGCTTGGAAGTCGCAGAATGCCTGCTCTGCAAATAATTTTCATATCCAATACTTGGAACTTTTGAAAAAAATTTAAATTTTTAAGTTTAATGGTAATGAATAAATAGTTTGTAAGTCGCCTTTCCTCTTTTATTTTCTATTTTTTTATAATTTTTTTTTGTTTTATAGAAATTTTATATCATTCGAAAGTCCCATCAAGCTGAGACGAACGACATTAAATTAAACGAAAACTAACTTGAGTGAACAAGGTTGGGACCGTTTAGATATTTTATTCCTCTGCATTGGCACAAAGTTTTTTCAACGAAGGTTTAGCTTCATAATTTAGTTAAGAATCATCAGATCTAGCCAATCTTGGTATCATTCGACCAAGCTTGAAAAACTCTTTCGAATGATATATATTAAATTATATATCGAACAAAAAAAGCTCAAAACGGTCAGGGAAAAAAGGGGGACGACTTCCAAACTACTACCAATTTAATTTATAATTTAAGCAATTCTTTCAGTGCACGTATATCCTTAAGCAATTTTTCACTTCTTATGAATGTTAACTTTCGCTCTTTGAGATATTCAACAATAGCCAGATTGTTGATAATATTTTTATAACTCGCAAGATTCATATATGCCTCTGCTTCTGATTTGCGCTTCTCATCCTCGTATTTTTTAGCAGTCTTTGTATATTGAACTATCGTATCCTGTGTTTCGTTGAAAAATTTTGAAAAATATTTGTCGATTTTGTCAATTTCCGCATGGCAATGTTCCACTGCAAATAATGCAACATCCATCCTTACAACTATTTCTTTATTATTCTCATTATATCCGTTTATTATCAGTTGTTGTCCTTTATCTATCTGGTCTTCAAATACAGAACGGATGTTGGTAAGTGCTTTGATTTGTTCAGAAGCATGATTCCGTGCTTCGTCCATGTAGCAACTTAAACAGGGTAATTATCTACATAATAACGCACTCTCACCATATTTTAGTTTCAGATGAATTTTCCTTTATTATCTTCAGCCTTGGCTATTTTTTCCTTCCTAATTTTTGTTCATCTAAATTTAAAGGGAAACCTTAAAATACTTGAGGAAAATAAATGTTTGCAACAAAGAAAAATTAATCTGAAACTCATATACAGAGGGGCGAGATTTCATAAAATAAATACCTTATACAAATATTCACATTTGGTGGATCCGGAAAAGCTGCCCAACAATCAGATACTCCCCTAGAAAATATAAATGATATAAATTTACAGCTCTCTTTATTAATGACTGTAACTCAAAATAATATTTAATTATAACGAAACTATTTGATTTTTTAACAAAACTATTTGCTACCAAAACCGTTCATTTTAGAACCAAAATCCTTTTTATTAATGATCGGAATTTTGTGGAATATAGAAAAATGCCGAAAATCTGGAATACAAAAAAATCACATGCAGATATAAATACCGATCTACTTTAAAATCCTATCGGTTTTTTCCGTGCTACTATTGTTTAACGTAACCATATTTTAAAAGCATCAAAAATTAAAAACTATAACTTTCGATAAGTCCATAGGAGGAGGATAATACAACATTTATAAACTTGTCTTTATGTAAATTTTTTTAATTTAACTTTATTACCTGTCACAGTTACATAAAGCTTCTTGGCATTTATCGTTACTCAAATCAAGGCAAAGGAAGGTTTTATCAGCTTAATAAATAATAGATTTATTCAGAAAATTTTTAGTTTATTTTAGAGCAAGGACAGACCTACGTTATTTTTCGATATTTATCGGTATTCTGTATTGGTGGGTCACAGAATATGTTAAGAAAATTTTTTGTATTAACGTACGCTACAAATTCCGATCTCTTTTTAAAAATTTTTCATTTTTTTGTTCGAAATTTATTTTTAATTTAATTCAACCTAAACTTATTTAAATTTTAAATGAAAATTTTCTTTCAATTAAATATTTAAAAACTTTTACCTTCACTATAAATTTTATGATGATATTTTGTCTTATCAATTGAAACATAATAATTCTCCTGAGGAATGGAAGGACATTCTTTTCGTTTTTCTTTAATACATTCGCGGTGTTCTTCGCAACACCTATAGGTTTAAGCTTTCAGAAAAATCGAGGAAAAAGTTTTAATATGATTAACTAATACTAAATACTATAATTTTAATTAAGGTTCGATCCCAATCTTCAAGTAAGAGATTCCCCGTAGACAGTGAAATCACTCTGAGACCCGACCTAGTTTTAGATAGGTATGTTATATATTTTCCGTTATTATATTAGTTATATTTTCGTCCTTTCCCCTTATACACCAAAGGAACTCGGAAATGGCTCAAAAGTCGGAAATCAGTTTAAATTTTCGGAAATCAGAAGTAAAAAACGTCGGAAATTGTCATTTTATTTGGCTAATTTAAAGCACTATTCTTTAAATTTTAAATTAAAAATTATATATACTTGTTAATTCCAGAAACTTCATCTTTTGGATTTCCGCAACTAAAAATCACAATAAATTTTAATATAATTTTTTAATAGTTAATTACTGGCAACTATATTTATCATAAAAAGATGGTTTATCATAGTAAGCGCATTTTGGCTATAATAATAAAATTAAATGAATGAAACAAATCCCTAAAAGGCTTACATTAATTACCGGCGAACTGTATTCTCCATTGTTTGTCTTAAATTAAATAAGAATAAATCTTCTAAAATCATTATAGTGATATTATTTTTAAAATTATTTTCTATATAGTTTTATTTTTCAGTTTAATTTTTAAAATTATACTTAGCTGAACGTTGAGATACTGTAGATCTAATGCGTAAATTTCTATATAATTATTTACATCATTATTTCGAAAAATAGATTCACGCCCTGAAATAGGACCAACCTTTAGAGTTTTTTAAAAATTCAGCCTCTCGGGAATTATTTTCTGTAATACGGTATATTATAATAAAATAGTAAGCCCGTAGCAGCGTTGTTGGTTCTTGGAAAATCCTTGAATATAATAAACAAAACCGAAAACCTTATTAAAATGCCCTCGGTTTTTAGGTTTGATTCTGAACCGACAATTGTTAGGGGGTGTGTGTAGCATCATTATTAGGGGTGTGGTCTTGCATAAAATATCATTTTTACGTTTTTTAGCTACGCATCTTTAAATATTTTTTAAATTAAATTAATAATAAACTCGGTATCCTTTAAGCTAAGTGAAACATAAATTTTATTTTTTAGATTTAATTTACAAAAAAAATTTCAGCTACCCCTTCCTCACATCCCTCAAGTTCATGCAATCCAATATAAACTTTACGATCACCTAAGGGATCATATTGTTTGTACCAAAATTGCAAGTCTGCCAAAAATGATGTAAACGGGTGATCAGTTTTATTCGTTTTGGGAAATTGTTTCATAAGTTCTTCTAAGAAATTATAAAAAAATAATAATTACTTTAATCAAATTACCTATTGCTGCAAAATCAGAAGAACTAATAATTTCCAGAAATTTTAATGGTGTAACGTTAGAAAAATTGGCCGAATAACTTAATTTTATAAAAATTTTATTTAGAAACTTCTATGAATTATAAATGTTTATAGCCTAAATTTTTAAATAATTTTAATTTTTAAAGAAAGATATGGCTTAAAGGCAAAATTTAATGCCAAAAAATACCGTTATATATTCAAATATGTAAACATTAAGAATCGGATCTAAATCCTTGTACTCGTTTAAGTGCTTGCCATAATCTCTTATTGTAAACCATATATTTTAGCTATTTAATTCCTAAGGTGTGAGGCATTGTGCCGGTCTACTGAAGATGCTGGTTTAAACCTTTGCACTAGCTGAAGGGGAGAAATAGCCATAGCCCAGCTCTTTACTTCATTAATAAATATCCAAAATTATACATATACATATTATTTCTAATATAGTGCCACAATCTTATGAATGCCACCTCTAAAGCAATATCTTTCTCTAATAGATACCACACATTTGAATGCCTCTGTGTAGTATGATTGAAAATGCCCGGGCATCCAATTTTATAGAAATAGAAATAAATAATCTTAACCTTTTTCCATAAAAGTCATTAACGAATTCAAGAGTTTCGTTTGTATGGTTATAGTAAATCTTGAACCCGTTCCACTCTAATTCAACACCGTTAGCATTCCTTGCGCATTGTCCACGTTCCTTACAGATTTCACACATTCTTGGGCCGGTTCCGGGTGACTGCTCGTATGTAGCATACAGTTTATAATTTACAAGCAAATTAGGGTTCATGATAAGGCTTTGATAGCAAATTACGATTCTGTAATTTTAGAAGCATGAAAATTATTGACTGAATATTTTGAAAAAATTTTATCGGACGGAATATGGAACAGAACCATCATTGAAAGGTCCAAGCCAAAAGCCTAGCTACTAGTCATACGGTACCAACATGTTGAGGCGAGGGAGGGGGATGAACCGTCATGCGTAGAACCTTGTTTATCTTGCTTTGTCTCTTTATTTTGAATCTGGATTACAATTATGACCTCTTAATGCTACTGTGAAAAGGGCTTTGAAATTAAATAAAAATTACTTACGAAACGCATTTCGAAACATATTTTGCTAACTCAGTAACATTTCCGCAAGTCATATTTTCATAAGGACACTCCGTGTACATAACCTCCTCCCCCGAGACCTTAGATGGAAAGGTCGCAGTAACACCAAACAAAACAGCAAGAATTAAATAATTCATTAAGTTAAATTTTTAACTAAAATTTAATATGTATAAATTTAATTTTTTTGGATAAATCAAAAACAAAAATAAGTTTAGACGTTTTTTTTCAGTTAAATTTTTTTCAATTTAGGATTTTATTTAAGGTTTTGTATGTCCAGATCGGGGCTAATCGAAATTTCGCTCTTTTCCGAAAACTGATTTGCTTGGAAAAAAGCGATTTCGGAGTGTTTCAGAATTGCTAAACGTAAGTATAATTTCGGTTTGAGTTAGTCAAAATTGGTGATCTCATTGGCAAAATTCAGGAGCAAATATATTTCAATATCTGTAAAACTTTTATTGACTACCCTCGGTAATTATTGTTAACCTTCCGCTAGAGGGAATAATTAACACTTTTGTGGGGTGGGGTAATTATTGTTTCAATCTATTGCTGATGAGGCAAGTAATATAAGTGGGGTAATTATTTGAGGGAGGGCAATAATATGGTTTTAGGTAAGCTAGTTATTGTAAAAAAACATGAAATTTTGCCGAGTACGTTGCTCGCGTTTTGAAATATATTGAAATTTTTTCACTTATTTATATGAGATAAATCAAAAGAAAATTTTATTAAAAGTTATAAATAATGGATAGCACGATTAATTTAAATGTAAAGAGTAATGAAAAATCGCTAGTATTAATATCTGTAGTAAATTTAACAAAAAAAAAATATTAAAAAATTTAGTTAATCATTAAAAATTCATTAACGGTGTTATTTAATATTTTCCCAACGCTATTTATGTATTTCTGTTTAATTTCAATCAAATTTATGAACGATCAGATGATTATATTAGCTAATATTCTAATAAAAATTTAGCGGAAGCTGAATATGATAAAAATTTGAGAAATAATTAATGATTAATTTCAATTTAATATGACAAATATTAAAGAATCATATACTAAAGCTGATATTGGCTATACTATTTTTACGAAAAGTAATTCGGCAATTGGAAACGAACCGGAGGAGCAAATCGGCATCTTCAGATGAGCGGACTTCAGATACAGATACTTATGCAAAGAATAGAGACCTGTTTTAAGATATTTTGTGTTTAATCCCTAGAATGTTATTGGAATGTAAATAACCAGAGTATTTCAAAACGGAATGAGTTGAAGAAACTGAAATATTAATTTTTGTGTGTAAATGGGATTTAACTCGGTTGCTTCCTAGATTGTTCGAGCTTGTTCATAGAATTTATAATTCATAGAAATTTATATGTCAATTCAGTATAAAACATATTTTGTATTTTGGAACATGTTAGACAATTATTCGAAGCATCGTTTATCAGATTTGGCAAATGAACTTCTATATACATCGAGATTTTTATACATACCATACTTGTAAAATATAATTAAAAAATTTTATAATATAAATCTTGACATTCGAAATTTTAACATTCAATTTTCAAATCCGTATTAAGTCTTTGAAAGAGTCTTTCTCTGACTCCCAAAGAATCATCAATTCTATCCAGTATTTAGGAAAATACGTTCGGCTGGCTCGAAAACTTGAGCAGTGGTATAAATGTTCCATGAATCGACTGTTTTTAAAATTTATTGCATTTAATATTGTTTTCAATAAAAATATTAATAGAACATCTAAATTTATCAAAAATTTTAATTTATAAAATTTTACATAAAGATTAGATGCCAAATGAGAAATTAAAGAGTACATTATTCAAAAAATATTGAAAAAATTAAAATAAATGGGTAAATAACTAATTCAATTCATTTGAAAATTAAAAAAATTATTATTTACGATAAAAAATTTTTAAACAAAATTATAAATTACTATCTCTATCTTGAAAAAAGGATATATTAATTCACAAATAAAATTAATTTATTTTTCTTAAAAAATAAGGTAGAAAAAGAAATTGTCGGTTTATAAGGTAGAAAACGTTCGGTTAAATAAAGGGAAAATAATTTTTACATTGCAAAATTCTTGGTAATTTTTCAAAATTCGGCAAGTTTCTTAGTAGCATCATCACTAAGAAAATGGTACTTTTCCGTTATCCCTACAAACTTTCGCGGATTTTTTGCGGACATATTAGATTTCCTTTCTTTATCACTTATATAACAGAATGGTCAGTCTTTCTTCCTTCATAAATTTCGCTCTATTTTCCTGAACCATATCAATAAGGGACTAAAATCGTGTCAGGATAAAATAAAACAGGCAAAAGACAAATAAGAACTGTATTTTGGTCATTAGTGGGTTGAGCGGCCGTGTTTAGTCTGGATTTGAATTAAATTCAAACAATTTAATATAAAGCCCTTCCGAAGCAGAAAAGAATAAAAGGAAAATTAATTCACACTATATCCACAGGGAAATAGATTGAAATTGAGGAAGGAAGAATGATTGACCATTCTGTCATATAAATGATAAAGAATGGAAACAAAAAGATTCGCAAACAAGTACACAAAAGTGGTACGGATAACAGAAAGTACAAGATAAATTTTTTATTTTTGTTTAATGCACCCTCACTGAGGTTTCTGGAATTCTGGTTCCGGTTATCCAAAAATGTTTAGTTCATTTTTCGGGTCCGGTTCCGAGTATCTATAGAATAACGAATATCCTACCAAACGGCTGTAAATTCTTCCATCCTTCATTCTAAAGCAAATTACAAAGTTTATTCTTTGTCCAACACTCCACCTGAGCGTCCTCCCATGAAGTTAAGTTGTTGTTTAAGGTGTATGTAATATTGTTTCGAATGTATTGCTTAGATTTACCATTATCCAAATTAAAAACCAATCCACGCAATTCCGCTACTCTATCCTTTAAATTAGAGTTTCACTTCGAACGATCGGGGGCGGGTATAGCGGGGTTCGGGTCGGGGGAGCAAAATATAAACGGGGTTCGGGTCGGGGAATTTTTGAAAAAAATCTTTTGGGAACGGTGATTGGTTTTCGGGTCGGGGTGAAATCTACTTAAATAAAGTAGAATTTCGGTTAATTTTTAAATTAATTTGCCTTGAAATGGGTGACATTAAGTGACGGCAACTGAAACACATTTGTTGAGTTAGTTCCACCACATCTAAATAGGTAAATAATTAATTTTGGCATGTATTTTTTAATTTATATTTAAGAAGCAATTTTTAAAAAATAAGGAGGAATGATTTTTCATTTCCGTGACAAAAACATCCCAGTAATAAGAAAAAGGTTTTCATGTCCCTTTAAATCTCCTTTTTTAATCCCCTTGAATCTCCCAGGGCGGTATTCAAAAAAGCGGGTAGGGGTTAACCAACCCTCAGCTGCGGGTAGGTTATCCCAGAACCCTTATTCAAAAATGCGGGTAGGGGTAACCCGCAGCTATAGTTGGTTACTCGGGTAATAGAACCCGCATTTGCGGGTAAGATTTTAACCCTGCTCCGATGAGGGTTAAAATCTTACTTGCATCTCTTTAAAAATTTTTTAAAAATCCAATTTCAATCGGAAAATTCCAAATTAAATATTTTTAGATAGAATAGAGTGTGCTCTATTTTTTGATATAATTTTTAAAAATTTTTTTGAAAATTAAATTTACTATAAATTTTCGCGTAAAGTGCCCCATTTTTGAGCGAAAAAGGGGCTCATTCTTTCCAATAAGCAGCAGCGGGTAATCATCGAGATCTGGGTCGATTTTTTTTGAATAAGGGTTAACCCTCAACTGAGAGTTCTATTACCGGGTAAGAGAACCTGGTAAACTTACCAGGTTCTCCAACACGCTTTTTTGAATACCGCCTCCGATATAACCAAATCCAACATTATACAAAAAAAGCTAACAATATTTGGTGGTCAGGATTAGGCTTGCCGTTTCACCAAATTCTTCGGTTAACCGAGCCGTAACGAACTTTTCGGGGATTAATGAGATATATGGGGATTAGAGCTGGGATATGGTTGTATTTATTTGTTGAATCTATGGGATTTAAATCCATGATATCCTCCCATAAAAGGTGTTATAATGAGGGATTAAGTTATTTCTGGTGATAAAGATTGATTGATGGATAATTGATTGAAATTTTTTGAGCTCTCGGTCTCGGTGTTTTAGTCTCGGAAAACGGCACGAGCATCCCTAGTCGAGAGGCTTAGAGAGGTTGATAGGTTTCAATTGAGAGAAAGCTTATGCGATCACAGTAGATGCTGCAAAATTAGAAGCTCGCGAAAGATTAACATCAAATAGCTAATTTTAAGCATCATAAATTTAATTCAATTTATTTAAGTCTAATAATCTAAATGTTTTTTTAAAAAGAGGTTGGACATCCTCTCAAAATTACATCTCAAAACTTTCCCAAAATTAACAAAGAATATTACGTATGATTAATGTGGAGTCGCATATCAACATATTTGTCACTTGATGGTGGAACGTAGAAAAGGTTACTACAAACTCTGTGCTGTAATGTGGCAGGCACGGAAAAGCCCAGAGTATCTAAATCCACAAAGTTTCCAGCATTCACTTTCATTTCAAGGTTAGAGGCACGGTATGCCTCATACTCTTCAATTTCGCTACATTCAGCACCTTTTTCATCTCTATGGGTAATACGGAATCCGGTTATATTTCCACCCATTTTACATGTTGCGCAACCGTCCAACAAAACCAGCATCACTTTTTAAATTCGTTTTTAAATTTTTTATTTAGATTTAATTATTACATCTCCCTGTGTCATTTTTTGGCATGATGTCGGGATGCGTGTCATTGAAAAACTGGGCCTAAAAATAGGCTCAATCTTTAGATCCATTTTGATATAAGTATAAGTATTTTTATTTTTTAAATAATAAATCCAAAATCATTGCAAAATATACTTATATATTAAGAGCTCTGTTTGAACTCGAAACTAGTACGAGCCAGGGTGTAAAAACAGATTTTTCGAGTTTTCCCTGGGTTGGAGTATTAGTCCTAAAAGCAGTGGGGTCTGCTTGAAAAAATCCGGATATTGGGGATAAAAACTAATAAACTTCAAGCTCTTGTTCTATAAAACAAATAATTTGCCGAACAATTATTTAATTTTGATTTTTAATTAATACAAGTTTAAAAATTCACAAACCAAACTACATAATTTAATTTTATCAAAATATTTATTGCCACATATTGGGAGCTATAATTTTAATTTATACAAATGGTTTAGTGTTTACAAAATACCGTCATTGTTTTAAACAAATTTATCTCGTCTTCAATGTACGGGGAGGGTAAAATGAAGTTTTGAGGTTTCTTACCATTAATTTTACATCTTAACTCTTCTGGGTAAATCTTCTTCTTATCCACTTTCATCACTTGATTTTTCGGTAGTTTGGAGTCTTTAGTTATAATTGGCGGCCCCGCACAAACCTATAAGTTGTAAAAAATTTGATGCTTTCCTTTATGTGTTAAATTGTCTTAAAAATGGTCATGATGTGTCAAAATATATAATTCATTCGAAAGAGCTCGTTGGGCTAAGTTGAAGATACAACATCAACTCTCAACCTAAACTTTTAGCCGAGATAAAGAGGCTAAAATTAATCAAAGTGAAAACCTTATACACATTTATTTTTTTTTCATTCAGTTTTTAAAAAAGTTTTTCTTCTTTTCAAATCTATTTCGGCACAACCCTGCTATTCATGCAATAATATGTGAAGTGAAAGTTTTAAGGATTTTAAAATAGGTGTGGTACATTGTCAATAATATGCAAATAAAGCAGAACCCTATTGCCTAATAAATTTAGGCGTGGAACATGCTTAGGAACATGTTCCACTACATAATTTACCACCATTCGCTGCCAGGCATCGAACCTATGTAGGCTTCCGTTAATTGGAGCTCGATTGAGCTACGCACCACAACAATAGTGCTTGCATTTTAGATAATCTTAGATAATCATATAAATAATTAAGATATTACCAAATTAACACAAATCACAAAAATATTTATAAAATTCATCAAAAAATACATAATTTCCATTTTAAATTAATAAAACTGCTTAAAAATAAAATTAAAAAATACTAAAATAGAAAAGCTATTTTTAAAAAATATTTGATCAGTTAAACTATCAAATTAAATTAAAATGATGTGTCTAAAGTAAATTTTAAATTATTTTTCAAGGACCACACAGGAATACATAATTTTTATTTTAATTCTAGAATTTATTCCGATTAAATGAACGGAAATTGGTGATTAATTTTAAACGTTTAATGGAATTTAGTAAATATTGGATATAATTTTTATGAAAAATGTATTGCTCATTTTCCATTTTGAACGGTAAAATGAGCCGATTAAAAAAATTTTTTTGATTAATAATATTACATATATAATAAAGTTATGGGAAATTTGTTTTATTAAAAATATTTTTGATCAGAAAATCATAATTGGAATTAAATGAGATAGCTTGAATTTAGTAAGAAATTAATATTTATTTGTTTTAAACTGGAAAATCGTAAATAAAAAAGTAATAAATTATTAATATTTAAAAAAAATCTTTTGTTCATCTCCATTTATTTCGGCATACCTTACAAAATCAGAGCCGATGCCTAAAAAACCATAAATTCATTTATTGTTGTAGTTGAGATCCTCATTGAGGAAATATATGAGAGAATAAGAGACTTAATCTAATTTTGAAAAAACACAATTAAAACATTAGTCTTTTAAGCTTCGAAAATTAAGGCTTCTAAAGCAAAGCTCCTTAAGCTTCGAATCACGTGTTATCCTTAATTTCTAAAATTAATAATAATAAATACTAATAAAATAATAATTTTATTTTTCGTTGATTCATTGTAAATTCAAAATTTTCTCACAACTAAATATGTAAGTAAAAATCCCAAAAATATAGTCGTTTTTTTATCCAAAAATAATTTTTTAAAAACAAAATTAACCAAAACTATATAATTTTAATCAAATTTTACGAGGAATTGTACGATTTTAATATAGAAAAATAAATTTTGGAGCCATTTCCAATGAATAATCACCAAAATTAATTTAAGCTAAAAAGAGTATATAAATAGATAAATTTTGGATGTTATTTAAATTAAATTAATTATTAGTCTAAATTAGTAAATTTAATCTTATTTGAATATTAAATACTCGTAAAATATTTTATTTATTTTCTAAAAATATTAATTTGCCACCCGAGCCAACTTGCCAATCCAAATTTTGATTGGGAGCTTCATGTAAATTTGAGTGGGAATCTGTGGAATGAAGGACGAATGCTTTTCCATTCCCCTCTTTGTAACTCAAGAGCAATCCTTCCACGAGTGCTCAACAAGAATTGGATTCGTAAGAATCGAGATTTAAGAGTTTAAGCTAGAAGCCTAATTAAGAAAAGACAGTCTTTGTCAGGCATCGTTGCACCACCGAAAAAATGAGGAGGAATTCGTCAGCAAACTCCTTGGTGTCGGGAAGCTTTATGAGATAAAAAAGATAAATTGGATGTTGGACTTAAATGCAAAATTGATCGAGAAATATTGCAATTTTCTTCCAAAAGATCAATAGGTGAGGTATGGTTCAATATGTGAATCATAGTTCTATGGTTCTACTCAGACAATCTGCAGGATGTGCTACATGGTGCAGGATGTGCTAAATAAGGTGTGTAGAAAATGAAGAAAGTCACAAACTAGGTTGGGATAAATCATAATTTTTATTAATTTTGGATCCTGATGCCTAAATAGTTATTTTATTTTGAAAACCTCAAAATCCAAAATTGACCTACGAATATTCATCTGTTGCTTGGTTTAAGATTTATGGAATGGAAAAAACAACATAAGGTTTAGAACGCCAACAAATTCGATTATTTGCAAATATTTATGAGCTGGGATGTCTTCAAGGAACAATTAAATTTTGAGGATGGCATCAAAAATGTAAATTAATCCATAAGAATATAAAGCAGGAAATCCAACAATATGGCAGGAAATCCACCTGATTTTGTTGGGGACTACTTTAAGTGTCTTGGAAATTGTCTGAAGCTTGAGACGTCAAATTCTGTAAAACTTATTACCCAACAGATTACAACTGAAATTGTTGGGGTATGTTTCCGATATTTAAGATGACCAAACGAAAATAAAATTTAGCTGAAATTAAGTCGAGAATGCCTGTGGAGAAGAAGTGGTTCTGTAGATTTACAACTAAATGCTCAAAAGATCTATCAACATCTGAGCAATCAGGATGGGTCATACAACATGTTGCCCAACAAATTACAACTGAAATTGTTGAAGTAGGCTTCTGATTGTCAAATTTATTCTATTTAAAGCTTTGTAGATTTGCGCATATATGGCTGACAGAAATGTTCTGAGTCTTATGAACATCTTCAGGATACAGGAAATTGAACTAAGACCCTCATGTTTTGCAGTTATCAACAAATATTTATGAATGGGTTCTTTTTAAAAAGAATTCCAAAAAGAAAAAGATGCGGAAAAAAAACAAAAAATAATTGACATTAGATGCAGTAAATGAATGCTGTATCGTTCATGATGGTTGCTTCGAAAATTTTGATTATAATTCATACGAAAACAATTTTGTTCTGACTAAGGTGGATATATTCAAGTTGCTGAAATATTTAATTAATATTTAAATTCTTAGGAATCTATCAGAGCCTTGTAACTATCTATCAGAGCCTTGTGCTATCTGAGCCTTCTAACAAAGCAAATGTTGAATTGAAAAGAATTCAGTTTAGAAATAGTAAAAAATTCATGCTCACAACTTTATTAAATTTACTCATACTTTTTTTAAATTATATACACTTCAATCTTTGTTTTTAAAATATACTCATTAATTTTGTTTTAATATTGAATTTATTTTATAAATATTGAAAATACAATTTTAATTTAATTCTTCAAATTTCTAGAAAAGTTTATACATAGGTTTGATCATAAATCAGAAAATATCCCTTATATTCCTCTTAATCGACGGCTTCTTTTGGTGAAAGATAAAAAATGTAACTTTTTGATCGTACCAAAAAATTAAAAATCACATAGGAATGTGATCTGCTATAATGAGATCTGCTAAACTCCAGTAAAAAATTGTTAAACGTTCTCCAAAATCGCATAATCGAACTCAGAAATCTAGATCCGGCCCATATCTAAAGTGCCCAGCCGTATTTTAAAAAGTGGCAAAAGTGAAAGGGAAACGGAGCAGACATGTAGAAAGCGAAAACGGCGCGGAAACGAAGCAGAAACGGATATATTCCTGATTTTTTTCATTGTTCAAAAAAGGAACTAATAAAAGGTTCTTCCAATTTCAATTTGGTTTAAAATATGATTATCCTTATCTAATTTTACTGAACAATTTCAGAATTTTTCATAAGATTAGGGCAATCGAAAATAAAATTTTGATAAATATTCTCCTAACCCTCCAAAAATTAGGGAAATTAAAAAATTAGGGAAATCTATTAAATTAAACAAATTTTTTATTATAAATAATTTATCACAAAAATATTAATCACAAGAAAAAATTGAACTAAAAAAATTTTAAAATTATATTATATGAAAAAAGGCAATAATGGAAAGGTTTGTAATTTGCTTCTTAATTTTAGTAAAGGATAAAAATAGGGGATTTGGCTGTCATGATCGAGAAATATAAAGAATAAAATTTCAAAAAAAGTGATAAAAAAGATAAATTTCGATAAATAATTAAATAAAACAATTAAATAAAATTATTGATTATGAATAAATTAATGAAAAATTTTTGGACAAAATTTTGATAATATAATTAAACAAGAAGGATAAATAATAAAATAAAAAGGATAAATGATAAAATAAATAATTAAATGAATAAATAAATAAAATTAAAAGGATAAATATTTAAATTTAATAAGTAGTTAAAATTTTTGAATAAAAAAGGATTCTTTCAGATAAAGAATAAATGGGAAGGGATTAAATTTTTAAATTAATTATGAATAAAATAAATGAAAATTAAAAATTTTCGAACAAAATTAAATTTAAAAATTATAAAATGAATGAATTTTTTTGGATTTTTGGGGATTTTTAATAATTATTGTTATTTAAATTAATAATGAAAAAGTGGTTGATTAAAAACCCAATTTTGATTTTTAAACAAAAAATATAATTCTTTCAGATAAAGAATAAAAAGGATATGGAAAATTTGAATAGATAAAGATAAGAAAAAATATTAAAAAATACCGTATTTACTCAAATAACTACCTTGAATAAGTATTTTTTAATTTCTTCTCAAGAGGGTTAAAAAAATTTTTAGAGGAGGGTAATTAATAGAGTAAATACGGCATAATAAAATTTATAGGAGAAGTTCATTAAAAAATACAAGAAAATTGTAAGAATCGGTCAAATCAAAATTTAATCAACTTTTTTAAATATATTTGATTTGAATCTGATTTTTCCGATCTTTAGACATTTGCGACAGATTCAGCTTTAAATTTCCGTGTTTTTCTAATTTTTATTTTTGGGAAAATTTTAATCCATTTTTATTAATTTAATGAATAAACTTAAAAAAAGCCTAAGGTCGCAAACGTCTCAATAAATAAATAAATTTTTAATTAAATAAAAATTCTCCAAGGAATGCCTATTTCGTCGGCAAAGCTGGTAAGGCCTTTACCAAGTTTTTGGAAAATGTCACTGTTTTTGAAGTTTTCAAACTCATCAGCAGCGACATCACAGAGCCAATCCATGATATCGTAGCTAAGATCCTGAGTGACATCATACAATATGCCACAAATTGGTGCTCCTATTCCGCCGGTCTTTTCCAAACAATAGGCGTTAAGAGATTTAAGCGATTTGTCGATTCCTTTCTTTAACAATGTGATCAGTTTGCCTTGTAAAAATTTGCCGGGGTCTGAAAATTTTTGATAAGTAAATCAAACGCCTTTTTTCAAAAAATTTTTTTAAAAATACAGATTTTTAGTTTGTAATAAGCGCTAAAGGTAAAATAAAGGAAAATGGTAATGAATCTCTTAAGGTACAGTTTGTAAGGCTCATTTAGCTGCTTGAACTAAATAAAATCTGTGATCTAAAATAAATTTGCGGAATTGTTGAGAATATAGGGTGTTAATCCTAAAGCTTAGACTACCACTAAAACATGACTAGAAAACTATAATTTTTATCAGGATGTTACAAAACATCCATCAAAGATTTTTTATCAAGAAACTCCATAAAAATTAGGGATACCTTCAAGAGGACTAAGACCAAAAAAAGATCTATTTTTAGTGCCGCAAGCGAAAATTTCGAGTATTAACTATCCTTCGAGCTTTTTAGATTCATGGTATCATCCTTAAATATAATATAGCGACATAGTCCCATTAAGGATAATTTTGTTAGAGGATAAAATACTTTTGAAATTAGAGGCTCCTGGAGTCATTTCTTAAACAAAAAATCATTCTTATTACGAAAAGTTTTATTTAAAAAATAAAGATATAATAAAATTTACTAACCCTCCTTGAATTTTTGCCAAGCATCCTTTGGCTTTTGTGTTGTGCCCTTCTTCTTTCCTTGGGCGCCTCTTCCTTTATTTCCTCCTCTTCCTTGGTTTTTTCCTCCTTTGATATTTCCCGCCTCATCTTTTCTCATAACAGCATTTCCTTCCGAATACTTATCAGCCTGACAGCCTTTCCCTTCATCTGCCTGGGCCCTAGCCTCTCCAATTTCATCCTCAACAATCGATTTCCAGTTTTTTAGCATATCAACATCGATTGTTAGGTTCCAAATTTTCTTCCTATTGCCCTCCACCGTCTCATTAAGTTTTCCAAATGCCTCCCAAAGAGCTGCAATGTCTTCCTTATGTTCCTTATCCGTTGAATCTAATTTTTCTTTCAGTTCATCACGTTCTTCCTTGGCTTTCAAATAATCATCATTCGCTTTTTTATACTTAAAATTTTCTCTTAATATTTTAAATAATATTTTTAATATGTAATTTGTCCTCTATAATCTATCAAATAAGATTTATTTTAGAGTTAATCGTTTACGATTTTTAGTTTTTTATACGTTATCGGATACGCCTATTATCATCAGGAATATTTAATTGCTTCTTTTCCGTTCACGTCTAAAATCTTAATTCAAAATATAGCTGATAGAGGCTAAGATATATAAGCCCGTCCTCCTAAAAGAGAGACCCGTTTAAATGTCAATGCCCTAAAGAAAATTTCGATTTTTATCATCAATGAGATCAGTGATAAAAAAGAATGGATTTTTGTGGAAATAACCAAATCTGCAAATCATAATTATTAAACTCTGATTGGGAGGATCTCTATCTAGATGACCGAGATTTATGTTAAAGATCACTTCTAGGCATCGCCTACAATATTATTTTCAAATTTTCTTCGATTTTACATACCTCATTTTCAAGTTTTTCTATTCTAAGTCTGTTTTGTTGAGAATAAGTGACGGTATTGTGCTGAAGCTCTCCATTCTTGTTACATTTTCTGCAAAAAAGAATAATAAAAATTTTGATATATTTATTGGCAAATTAATTGATATTTAGTTAAAGTTTTATATTTTTAATTCGCTTTGGTGCATTTTTTGTGAAAATAGCATATTGTTATTTAAGTAAGTTTAAGGATTAAGTCTGTTTTATGTTAATCTTATTGTTATTTATGTAAGTCCTAATGCTCTGTAAAAGGCGGCATAGTGTAGTTGGATAGATGATAATAAAAACTAGTAAAAGCTTTTTAATGATTTCAGTTTCAAAATAGAGAATTAGACCCTCAATTCGTGCATCTGATTTTGCTGGTTCGCTCCTAGCTTCTAAAACTTATGAGTTAGCTGGAGTAAAAATAATTGCTTTTCCAATTAAGTTTCATTTTCGTTTTTTTTGCGTTTTTAAGATTTTTTGTTCGTATTTATCCATAGCAATGATGGGTCAGATAGGGTCAGATAGGGGTCAGATAAGGACAAAAAATCGGGTCGGATTTTCAAAAAATTTTCGAATAATCAGGTTTCGTTGAAAGTGTAAAAGATTCGTGTCAACATAAAAGTTTTTTCGGGTCGGGTAGATAAAAAACTTGAATTAAGCCGAAGCTTGTGATAAATTGTAATTAGGTTATTTCTTATTTACTGTGCCTAAGGTAAACTTGTCGATTTAGAAAAACCGAGATAACAAGAATAATAAATATTTTGATTCATAGCTTATTTAGAAGATAGTCTACTCTTTTAGATTAAGCATAGAATTTAAGATAAAGTAGATAAATAAAGTAGAGGTCGGCGCGGGACGGGATCCCGACGGGATTTTCCGGGATCCCGATCCCGAAATCCCGGATTTTTTACATTTTCGGGATCATTCGGGATCCGGGATTTTTTCGGGATTTATCCCTCGGGATCCCGTCCCGGCATCGGTCAAAAAATAAAATCCCGACTCGGGATCCCGGACATTATTTTATAATTTTCGGGATTTTTAAATTAGCATAATCCCAAGCATGTCTTACTCTAGTGATTCTCAAAATTTTCGCCTGCGGCGCAAAAAAATGAAGAAATCTGGCTTAAGGAACTCCAAAATTCCCAAAATTTTTGCCTGCGGCGCTGAAAAAGTGAATTATTTTAGCCTGCGGTCTTCGAAATTTTAAAAATTTTCGCCTGCGGCGCTGAAAATGGAAGAACTCTGGCTTCAGGTGCTCCAAAATTTTCAAAATGTTCGCCTGCGGCGCTGCAAACGGAGAAATTTGGAGGTATTATCGGAGGTAAAGTGGATGGATTAGTATATAGTGAGATTTTATCAAGGGACCTAGCGATTGACCACCAATATCCCTCTAAATCTATTAGATTTTTACAAATTTAATATTATTTACATATAAATTGCAGTAATTTGATGCACTTTATTTATAAAAATTTTAAATTTTTTTATTTTTGAAAAAATCCCGAATCCCGGGCGGGATCCCGGATAATCATTTTCGGGATTTTTGAAATTCGGGATTTTTTCGGGATTTATCCCTCGGGATCCCGTCCCGGCCTCTGCTAAGAAAAAAAAATCCCGACTCGGGATCCCGGGAATGCGATTTTACCGACCTCTAAAATAAAGATTATTTTAATAGTTTTTATCGTTCAATTAAAGTTAATATAATAATGGTGATTTATAGAGAAGAAAAAACTGTTTTTCGTTATCGGATTTTTTTTTTCAGAAATTCTTTTTCAAAAAAAATATTCAGGACATGTACCAACGACTTTCAAACCAACTCTGCAATTACCGCAACTATAGCTGCCCCAACAATCACAAAATTAATTCCGAGGAATCCGACGATTACTTAAATTTGTTTTTTTTTAATTTTGAATTCGAAAAACCCTCCTTGCCTTGCGATAAAGCTTCCGTTTTATCAACCTTTGCGATTATAGTGGAAGTTGGAGAATGAATTTTTGAGGTTGTTAATTTAGTGGTTGAAATACTAGTTTTAGTCGGAAATGTTGTTTTGATTGTGGGGGTTTCAGTGGTTTGGGAAAGATTATTACGTACAAGTTTACCGTTGGTACATTGCCTTTTTGAGAATATAATTTAATAGATTTTAGTAAGTTTACAGTTTTTAGAGAGAAAGATAAGTGAATAGATTACAGCTTTAATTTAGTGTTAATTTAGGCTGTTAATTTTGTGTTTGTATTTAAGTATAATAAATATAGGTATATTAAATTATTATTTTTATAATTTCTTAATTAATAAGTAGATTTTTATTAATAAATAAATGAACTTACATGGTACAGAATCGATATAAATTAGGCAAATCCCATAAAAGCATGGCTAAGTATTTAGGAGCTTCTAATGGAAATTTGTCAATAAAATCATTCCTTAGATATTCACCATTTCTACGACACCCTCTAAAATATTAATTTAATGATCTAAATAAATTATTTTTATATCTTGGACAATTTTTTGATCAAATATTGTCATTTTATTAATTTATGATTAAAAATCTCACGTTCCATCTAGTAGGCAATTTTTTATTGCTTGACAACAACTGAAATAAAAAAATTATTATTTATCAAGTTAGAAATTTTAACAAATTCTTATCAGAAAATATTTTTAAAAATATTTTAATTATCAAAAAAATTATCAAAAAATATTTCTTTTCTTAAATAAAATGATAATATGTATGTACTTACTCCTTCATGTCATCATCATATGGCATAAAATCGAGTGTACAACTAGAAAATTTATTACATTTTACATTTTTGAAATATATTTTCTTTTATTTTTAGCAATACATAATTCCCTAAAATTTATTTTCTGAATTTTTGCGGTCAACCGAAAAATTTTTTAAAGGTTTACTCAAATTCTTGGTCAAGTACAATCATTATTTAGAAAATTGATACTCTATGTAAATATGAATGTAGATATGAACTACAAGGTTCTTTAGTTATATTTATAATTTATTTTAAATTCCTCAAACAATTTAATTAATTTTTGTTTAATTACACTGGGATCCACAAGTTCAATCCAAATGTGCAATTGAATGTTTCCTTATCAGCACAAATTTCTTTAACATTTTTTTCAATTTCAGATGATCCTCTAGTTGGTAAACGAAAAGTTTCTTCAAAACTAAATTAGATCAGTAATTTAAATAAATACTGATAAAAATATTAAATATCTTAGAAATATTGGAATTTACTTTAAAAGAAAGAGCCGTTTTAGCCAACCCCTTTGAAGTGGTAATTAACATAACTGTGCGAATTTCGTCTTTCGCCGATTTTCGCCTTTTTTTGACTTTCGCTTTCGCTGCTCGCTTTTAAAATCACTTTCGGCACACCCCTGGTAATGAATTTAGATATCGCATTACTGGCTTATTTTAAATTAACTTAAATATCCAAAAATTACCTAAAAATTGTTTTTATAAAATTATATTTTATAAAACTTACATTCTATTCGTAATATTCAAATACATTTTTTTTACATATTCATGTCTTTCAGAGATAACTTTTTCAATTCCACTTTTGTCTAAAGTTAAAATTTTATTGTAATGTACATAAATAGTATACATATTTAATGTTAAATTAATATACTTATAAGTTAGATCTCATTTATATTCAGCAAATATTATACACCTCAATTTTATGTATGAATTTTTCCTTAATTTAGTTCAGCTACCGCTAATTAATTCCAATTTTATTTACGGCTTTTATTTAGAGTTTGACGAGTTAAATCTTATAAATATTTAATTTAAGGCTTATCTTAATAGAATATTAGACCAAAAAAATCGTACGGTAAAACTGATAAAAATAAGATCTGAAGAATGCCTCGAACGTCGGCCCAACTCGAAAACGGCAACCCTACTTATGATTCGAATGTTTATTTATATAAATTTTACCAAATTTTTTAGGAGCCCAATGTAATGGATAGTTTTCGGCATTGCACTTGTATTTGCAGCCATAATATGGAATATGTCTACACCATTCTTCGCAGTTCGGGCATGGGTACATTTCCTTAAATTTATTTTTATAAATAATTTATTTATATTACAATGTAAAAATGGTAGGGCTTCTTAAAATGAGGAAAGTCACGCATTCCCTTCCAACTTTCAACAAACATCAACAAAAACACAATTAAAATATTCATAACCATAGCCATCTTTAAATAGAAAATTTTAAAAATAATATTTTGTTTTTAATTAAATCTTTTATTAAGTGTGTGGGTATATCACGAGCAGGGATGTCAGGCTGAGAAAAAGTCGCCGAATTTTCAAATATTTTGGGTCAGTTTTCGAGATCTGTGGCATTCCTCATCCAGTATATCTCAGAGTCAATGTACCATTGTCATTGGTTCAATAAATATCGAATTCCGAGCCCTGAATAGTATGGTTGTCTAAATAGTATGATAGTATGGTTGACCATCGAGCCGTCTATGATCTCTACTAGCAAGTCCATCGAGCCATATTAAAGGGCATGGGTCCTAACTATTTTTTAACTTAAGCCCTTATCTGATGGTTGTTCTTCCCAAGTTTTTTTTCAATTTTTAACGTTTAATTTAATTACCGTTCCATTTCCACGCATGTCCATGTTCAATTTTTTAAAGTAAAAGTTTGAAAGGATCAAAATTTATTATTAAATTCCTAATTTTTATTCTAATTATTAAAGTATTTTTAGTAAGGATTTAGGTATAAATATTTAACAAATATTTAGAAAAAATGAAAGTTAAAAAAGTAGTGCCAAAATATAATAATTTTCTATTAGGAAGGGTAAAAGAATTAAAAATTGAACTAGAAAATTAAAGGTAAACCAGGGATAAATAAAAATATTTTAAAAATAAAATAATAACTAGAGGGGAAGATAAGTGTTTAAAGGTGAAACAAAGCCGGAAACGATACTTAGAGATATGAATAATTTAAAAATAAGATAATAATTAACAAAATAAATTATTTTATTGAAATTATTTTTTAAAAAAGAATGAATTATACATAGACTAATTATGAATTTATAAAAATAAATTAGAACCAGAAAATAACGAAAATTAAATCAAAAAGTAATTTAATTGTTAAAATAAATAAATTAAAATTTTTGTAAAAATTTAAACACAATTTTAAAATAAAACAAAGGGAGATACTTATGAATAATAAGCTAAAAAATTTAGAAGAAATCGAGAAAATAATTTCAAATTAAAAGAATTAATTATCGATAGATAGAGAGATTTAAAAAATTTTTTAATTCCGAAAAATTCGAAAGAACTAAAAAATAAATCCGAAAAGATAATTTTTATGACTTCAAAAAAATCAAAAAATAAATAAAATTTAAACTAAATTCAAATTTAAACAAAGGCTCAACTTAACAATAATAAAATAATATTAAAATAAAAAATAATAATTTAGAAAGAATAAAATGATAATTAAAGAAAATAAAGATAAAATAGATTTAATTAAATAATTAAAATAATTAATTAATCACTAAAGTATAATATTTTTAGCAATTTCAAGTTTTAAAAAAAGTTAATAGATCCTTTCAAACTCTAAATACCTACAAGAAAAATGTTGTAAAAGGGGTTGGATGATGAAAAGCTTAGAAAAGAAAGATAATTACAAATTGTAAAAAAAAGTTTATTGAAATTCTGTAATAAATTACAATTGTGAAAATTATTTTTAAAAAATTACAAATTGTAATTTTAAGTTTGTTTCCTAAATTTTACAAATTGTAAAAACAAGTTTATTTGTTTCTAGAAATTGAAAAAGTTAGTTTATTTTCCAAAAAATTTACAAATTGTAAAAACAAATTTATTTAATTTAAAGGATTTTACAAATTGTAAAAAAAGTTTATTTATTTTCGCAAATTTTATTTAATTTCAAAAGATTAAAGGGTTATTATTTCAAACTTTTCATTAATTGTAAAACTTTTTTATTTATTTTCCTAAATTTCCAATAAATTGTAAAAATATACTCACATTAAAATATAAAATTGTAAAAGGTTGATTAAATTGAAAATAAATTTAGTAAAATAAATGAAAATTAATAAAATTAAAAATTTGCTTTTATATTAAAAATTAAATTTTTGTGGGCGTTCCTAAATATTAAAAATTTTAATAATTTTCAACAAAATTTTTAATAAAAATAAATTTTATTGAATGAATCATTAAATTTTTATTAATAATTTTTAATTAATTAAATTAATGCCTTATCAAATAGATATAAGTATGTGTTGGTAAGGCCGGATGGTAAGGCAGAAGGGGTTAAAATAGAAAATTTTTTATAACTTTCAACAAAATTAACTAAAAGCTTAATTTATTAAATGATTCATTTAATTTCTAATTAATTAAATAAACAGCATATCAGTGGGGAAAGGTTAGAAAGTGCGGAAGCTAAGGCAGAAAGGGAAAAAACTACAAATAATTTTACAGATTAAAGCGAACGCCATAAATGCTTATTCAAAAATAATGTAAAAAATCAGCTGATATTGCTGTTCAAAATTGAAAAATGAGCAATGCTCATAACGTTAAAAATATTTTCAGATAAAACTAAAAGATAAATAGAATACCAAAAATATAAAAAATCAAAAATTAAATGGCATTTGCGGAAGCTGATTAGGGCAAAAAAAAGTAGAAAAAATAATAAATACCGTATTTCCTATATTAGAGCCCCACCCTCTGTTAGAGCCCCACCCTCTAATACAGCCCCACTTTGGAGGATAGTTAAAAAATAGAGCCCCACCCTCAATTAGAGCCCCACCCCAAATAAAGCCCCACCTAAAAAATATTGGAGGAAAAATTATCCCAATAACTTTTTAGATGTATTAAGAGAGTTAAGGAAATAAAGGGATGGATCTCGATGATATCGCGATCAAGAAGGAGGAGGGATAATAGGAATATAGAAATGAAAAGGAGGGGATAACTTCGATATCCGCCCAAATACTCTAGAATCGCCTATATTCCTCCAAATCCCTCCTATTATCTCCAATAAAATAAATTTATGAAGGGTTGCAATTTTTGAAGGGTTTCAATATGAAGGGTTGCAATCGTGTTAGGCACTTGGCGATAATTCGAGAGATTATTAAAGATCTATTAGAGATCTCGCTTATAATCAGTGATGAAGTTCCAAAATTTCTCCAAAACCGGTTCCAGTTCTGGAACTTGTTCAAAAGCTTCATCAAACAAAATCCCTTCATTTGCCTCCTAATACCCCTAGTCCAGAATATCCCTCTTAATCCCGCTAAATCTCTCAATATAAGCTTAATCCTCTGTATTCCCCATAATCCCTTAAAAGCCACTCTTATACCTCTGATCCATCGATGTCAAACACTAGTCCCCTAATATTTCCTTTAATCCGTCCAAATCTATTAATATTTAATATTAATCTTACTCTTATTGAATTATTGTGACTATTTTGTTATTCATTGCTTAAAAAGTTTTAATTTTTCATGAAAAATCAAAAAAAATATCGATTCGCTTTTGATATTTTCGGTTTTATCGACCATCCCCTCCGGCCTATCTCTTGTTGCAATGGACAGTTAATAAATGGGATTTTAACTCAAAGAGGGTTGAAAAATAGAGCCCCACCCTCAATTAGAGCCCCACCCTTTAATACAGCCCCACCCTGGAGGATAGTTGAAAAATAGAGCCCCATGGGGCTCTAATGTAGGAAATACGGTATATGAAAATCAGTTGATTTTCTGTTAAAAAATGAGCAATGCTCAAATTAAAAATATTTCAGATAAAATTAAAAGATAAAAAGTATAACAGCATAATTAAAAAATATTAATTTAATTAATACTAAAAATAATTAAGTTTAAAAATTTTAAGGAAAAGTGAGATTCCTCGAGATTACCTCGATTTACTCAAAAAGTTGCTCACTTAAGATCTTAATAAAGCTTGAAGGGAAAAAAGTTCTTTATATGGAGATTTTTGTTATAACGGATGGTCTGTTAAATAGAGGGATTATTTTGAAAGAAAATCTAATCAAAGAGTTTTAAATCAGGGAGTTTTAAGCGATTTATATCAAAAGATTTGTTTCAACGATAAGTTCTCGTATGAAGCACGTCAATTTATATATAATTTTTATAAGAATTATTGAAAAATTATATTAATTTATGTCTGTTTTAAAAGTACTGTGACTCATTCACCTATTCTCTCAAATATTTACTCCCTCAAGTGTTAGGAAGCTCGTATCAAAAAACATTCTCTACCTGTTTAAGAAGTTTTTTAAGAATACCTCTCGTACTTTGTTAATATATTTTTGGAGGAAAAGGGGAAGAAATTTTGAAAATTATTCATAAATTAACGCATACGGCCCTAAAAATTGACATAGAAGTCACAAAATTTTAAATTTTCTGCTTATTTCTCAAAAAAGTACGAGGTACGAGAAATAGGAAAAAATATAAGTATGTACGAAAGTACGAGTTGGAGCAAGTTTTAAAATTCCACACTGATTCCCTCACAGATTGTCACTCTTGTCTGTTTCCAATCAAATTTTTAAAATTTTTATTTTTTTTTATTCCAAGCTTTAAATATTTTTTTAAAAATTAAAAAACAAATTTAATATCTCTAGATCCATATATATATTTATTCCAATTATTCTTCAATGATGATTTGTTTTTAATTAAATTAAATGCCTATAACTATATTTTTTAATATGTATAATCAAGAAAGTTAATTTCCTTTTAAAATGAGCAATCCTAAAAATGGAAAATAAAATTAAAAGATAAGTAAATATCTGCAAAAAGTAAAAAATTAATTAATTAAATTAATTGAATTAATTTATTTTTAAAAAATTCAAGTTCAAAATTTTAATAAAACATCAATATCCTTGAAATATTTAACGGATTAAAATAAAAATTAAACTTTTCAATCAAGAGTCAACTAGCCCACTTTAAAATTACAGTAATCCATCTTCTTATTCTCACAAATTGTCTCACCGAGGATCTCAATGGCCAACACAGAGGATTTCTCGTTCTTTAGCCATCTCTTCAAGATATATCTCGTAGATTAAATCTTGTTTCTTTTAAATTTTAAAGTCGAGAAAGCTTACATCAAGAGATTCGTTAATCAAGGGCTATTCTAGGATGAAATTCAAATAAAGAAAAGGTCCCTCAAATCAAAAGTCGCCTGTGTTTCTTCTAGGATTACAGTAAGCCTCATAAGCCTCACTCAATCCTTCCTCAATTTTTTTTATCTTTTTTTTTAATTTTAATAAGACATTTTTAATTAAGTATAAAATCCATCGATGATGACTAATTTTTGAGAAAAATTTTTAATTTTATTAAAATTCAAATGGTTCTATTTAAAAATTTTTTGCTTGATCAGATGATATTTAGTTAAAAATATTTTATGTTAAAATTAAGTGTTAAAAATAAATATTTATTTGGAACGGAAATGATTAATTTAGAAAATTGGAAAAAATTAATTTAGAGATTAAATTAAACAATTATGAACAAAAATAGCTTGATTAAGAACGAAAGTATCTTAAAAAAATAAAATTTTCAACAAAAATTATAAAAGTTTTATATTTTTTATTTTGATAAGGAAAAAAACTAGTCATCATGGATAAATGTGATATATGGAATTTAGCTAACAATTAATATTAAATAAATTTACAAAGCAATGTGCATAAGTTTGGAATAAAAAATTAAAAATTTTTATAAAATTTAAAAACTTCATCCGTGGTAATCTCTTATAAATTTAACTAGATCCTTTACTCATTCTCTCATTTATTCCCTCATCAATGATACATATAATCGCAAGGATTGTCAAATCGAGGTGTTTGTTATATCAAGAAAATAAAAAAATCTTAATGAGGGATAAAATAAAAGGTTCCTCAAATAGAAGGGTTCGTCTGAGAGTGATCGAGAGATATATGAGATACTTTTGTTATCCATTTTTTCATTTTCTAATAAATTTTTTATAAATTAATTTAATTTTTTGTTATTATTCATTTATCTTTTAATTTTATCTATAAAATTTTTAACTTTGAGCTTTGCTCATTTACCATTTTTGAACAGCAATATCAGCTGATTTTTTTAATACTATTAAATTTTTTAGTAAGCATAGTGCAAAAATGTTTTAATCATTTAATTTAATCTGTTGAAAAATTTTTTTATTTTTCGTTTTTTGCTTAGCTTCCGCCCTCATATGAAAGTCCAACCAATTGATAAAGCATATATTTAATTAAAAATAAAAGTTAAATGATTCATTTAATTAATTAAATTTCTAATTAATCCTGTTAAAAATAATTTTTAGTACCGCCCACAAAATTTTAATTATTTATTAATATAAAAGCTAATAATTAATTTAATTAAATCTTTATTTGTTTAATTATTAAAAATTTTTTTCTCTGATTGCTTAATATGAATCTAAATTTATTAATCTTTATCACTCTTTTATTTTTAAATTTTGTTTTTGAAAGTAAGAAATTTAGACAAAAAAATTTTAAAATTATTATGTAAATTTTCAAGTTTTTGGAATCACCTGGCCTGGATGCACAGTAAATGGAAATGGATGTGAAAATGAAATAAAAGCAATGGCCGAATCCGTATCCAAATGCAACGAGTAAATATTTTTTGGGGTAGTCAGACCCATTGAGCTCTTATAGAGCTAAGTCGAATGACACCAAAAATAGTCTTGCTACTATTCTTCTTTTAAGTTTAGTTATGGCTTTTAGAGCTAGCCTGGTCCCAAAAATTAAAAAAAATTTTTTAATATTTAAATTTAATTTAAAGATTGTTGGTTTGTTATGAATCCCATCTGACAAACGATCAATTCGGATTCAAACCTGCAACCCCCTACAAAATTACTCCTGGTAATGAGGATCAATTTTGTCTTGGGTGCGTAACCAATGGAATTTGCCGTGAAAGGAATTCCAAAGGGCAATTGTTGCAGTGGAATGGATTTAAGATATTCTTTAACGTCGACACCAACACGACGTTCATACGATTCGACGTTGCCGGGCGGAAGTGAGATCCTTAAATTTTCATATTCTTGTAGATAATAATAGGAGAATTGATACACACACTAGGGCCATTGGCAGTAATTTTTTAATTTTTAAATTTTTTAATTTTTAAATAAGCCAGATTCCCCCTTTTTTGCTAAAAATATTTATTCAAGAGAAAAGGGTTAATTAAGGAAAATCTAAAAATTTGATAATAATGGACCGAAACATAAAAATTGAGCAATAACAGAATAAATATGACAAGTTACGATCATGATTAATATTAAAAAATTTTTAAGCGGATACTTTTACATGGCTAATACCACGGTAGAACAGCTTCTCAAAAGTTTGCTTGTTAAGGCCTCACCAGAGCAGGGTATTTGCAATTAGTTATTATGAATATATTTTTAAATAAAATAGCCATGATCCGGCAAAAATTTAGCTGGTCCGAATTCTGGAGATTGTTCCAGAAAAATGGAATGCTTCTTGACGAAGCAATTGGCTATCCGGCCTTGGCTCTTGACTTAATGTTGTGGAATGAAAAGTATGCATTGGGGAGCAACCGCATGGCCCATTATACATACGAGGACCGTATGTATTGTTATGAGGTATCATTAAAAGTTTTAGAAAATCTGACTTGGATTACTGTATTGTCTCTCATTGAGAAGCAATTTCATTTAAAGTGTCCCCTTGAGAGGCAATTAAAATACACAGAGCGGTCATTCGCTCAGTTAAAGTAACTATGCGTTAGTTTAAGATTAGGCCCAATAAGATGAGAAATATTCTAGTGTAAATTTCAGGGGTCTTTCCATGGATTTGATTATCTAACAGAAATCTAACTCTCGAGACTCAGGCTCTCTATACTCAATATTATTTGAGGTCTTTTCTCTCTCATTTATCTCAAAATCTTATCCTGCCTGATCTTCCCCTTATACATTAACTTTAAAAATTTTTAGCCGCGCTGCAGCTACTACAAGAATGGGCCAACATATTTTGATCAATTCAGTTGCCTGTAAGCCTTTTTTAATCACAAAATTTAAAAATCTATTTAAATTATTTATTAGTTGTGGTAGTCCCCACCATACTGCAGCAGCAATTAACAAGTAAATTTTATTCAAAATTTTCAAAATAAATTGAAATATAGATGCTGCTATAAACATCACGTTTGCGTCCGAGCTTTGAAAAAAGAGTGCCCAACTACTCCAAATGAACTCCACTATATCTCCATTAACACGTCGAACTATCAACTCGACACCATGATTTACGAAAGTGAGTATTAATTAATAAATAGACTTGGGGACCGATCGAGATTCGAGTTCTCAAAAAAATCTCTTCCCTATGACACTATGCTGAATTAAATCTTGTCTCATCTCTAAAATTAATATTAATCTTAACCGCAACCATTGAACAATAATTAGTACTGGCCAAACTGTTTTTCAATTTTTCGACCACTGGTTTCCGCTACTTTAACTATTCGAGTTATTAATTATTTAAAAATTTCCTCTTTCAGACAAGAACACAATCAAATGTGCCTCCCAGCCCGACTGCCAACGCAAATTATGCGAATGTGATAAGTGAGACTTAAAATTCTAAAACAGGGGAAATAAATATCTTTTGGTCCGTTAAAGAAAATTAAAATTATTGTTGTAATTTCGGGATCAATCATAACTTTTACTATATTATATACTGTATATACTCGGCCCTTTAATTATAATAAAATGAAAAATATTTAAAATTTTAATTTAAAGGGCTGCTACGGAATGTTGGACCGCCTTGCCAGAACAACAGCCTGAAAAATTTTGTCAGAGCTGTCTTTTGGATGAGGGCAGGATCGTCGCCAAAAGGCAAATTGAAACGGTGATTCGTGTCCGCATCTTGGCAGTTGAGCAAGAGGAGGAAGTGAAAAATGTGAGATTTCCTTTTAATTATCAAAGGGCCCTTAAATATTAAAAATTTTTGATTTAAAATGAAAATGAATGACTCCTGGTTTTGAGTACTGACCCAAGAATTTTTGTTGGGTTTTGGGTTGAAAAAATTATAGGGCTTTTATGGTTAAAAGTTGGCATTAATTCTTGGTCTAAAGTTTGGTCTTAGATCTTTGAAGGGCTTCCTTTAATCTCTCCTAAGCTTCATTTTATCTCTAAAATCTAAACATATCTTAATCTTTAGATAATGGAAAAAATCACAAAGGGAGAAATCCCAAGTAACGATGTGATTGTCAACCGAACCCTCATCACGGCAGCGTTCCAAATTAACAACGGCTTCAAAATTGTAGCTGAGGCTGAGGCTGAACTCGTGGGTATCCTCAACTATACCCGCGACGATGCCAACCTTGATTTGCATTGGGCAAATAAAACAGCAATGAATGGCGAGACCTACCGGACCCATAACTTCCTCGAAGCAGCAGCATATAAATCATCATTGATTCAGGCTGCATCAACTGAATTTTTTAAAGAAAAATTTCTCACGTACGACTATGGTGAGATAACGTTGCAGACAATTGAAAAACTCGAGAAGTTGGTCGAAAATACTGGTAAGGATGAACTTTAATTTTTATATTTTGTCAAATTATGCCTCTTCCGCCAAAATAAGATGATCCCCCCCTCCCCCCACCCATACCCAAACTTAACTGTTTTGAAACAAAAAATCTTTGAAAATCGAAAAAATTAAAATATTTTCGTAATCGGAAATCGGAAAAAAATCGTCCTTTAATGGCACTGGTTAAAATACCCTTTTCTGTCAATATAATTTTTAAAATTTAAAGTCTGGCCTTTTATCATTTCCGAATTATTTTTTGCCTTCTTTCCCCTATTCAAAAATAATTTTTTTGAATTTATACTTCTATATTTTTTTTCAAAAATCCAAAAAAAACACGAAAAATTGTCTCCCTCTCAAATTTCATACCTTAAAGACATATTTAAATTGTCACTTTAAGGAATTTTTTTGTTTACTTTTTATTTATTTTGTTAATTTATATTATTGTCACTCTCGATTTTGTGAAAATTTAATTTTTATAATGAATAAATTTATGTATAAATATTCTTTAAAGATTTTTAATAGGGAAAATTATTAGGAAACAGACATAGGAAAAATTGAAAATACTAATAGGAAAAATACTTAGAAAATCGGTCAGATATGTATTATTGCTGAAATAACAGAAATTTAACTTATAAAAATTTCAAATTATAAGAAAACAAAGAAAAAATCTAAAAAACAAAGAAAAAAACTTGTCTTCAGCTTCAAATTTCAAAATTTATTAAAGTTCTGATACATTAACTTATTGGAAAATACATAAAATCTTAATTATATTTCTACTTGATCCGGCCAGCTTTCTCCGTGTTAGCCTGCCTTTATCCGAAGACTGAGTCCTAATCCAATTTATTTTTTTCGCCGTCTCCTGATCATTATAGATCATTATAGGGCAGGGTTTATTATTATTGAGCAGGGTTAATCCAAAATAATTCAGGTCATATTAAGTCCGACATCAGATAAAATTTTAATATTACTAGTATTAAATTTAGTTTGAAATTATTTGAGTTTTCCAATACCATATAACATTAATTGCCCTCCCTTAAATAATTACCCCACTTCCATTAATTACCCCATCCAGCGATAGATTGAAACAATAATTACTCCCCAATCAAAGGCCCTAAAACACGTTGAAATTTCAAACTTTATTTAATTACCCTCCCCCGATTTATTACTCCCTCCAGCGGAAGGTCGAGATAATAATTACCCAGGGGAGTTATTAAAGGATATACGGTAATTATTTGTTCTTTTTTGACAGCTTAAAAAATTAAATAAAATTGTGTATCTTTAATATTTATAAAATAAATTCAATATTAAAACAAAATTAATGAGTATATATCAAGAACGAAGTTTGAAGTGAATGGAATTTAAAAAGAAATTTTGAGAAAATTTAAGAAAATTTTGATTAAATTTTTTTTACTAGTTCTAACTTGATTTCTTTTTCTTTGCAATTTGGCGATGATAGAAGGCACAAGGATCCTTAAAAATAAATAAAATATTAAAAAAATTATTTTATTCAAAGTCAGTTTTCAAGATGCCAATCTGGATTCTGTCTGATAATCCTAATCTGGTTTTCAACACACTCCTAGTCCGTTCTCTACCCTATTAGATATTTAATGAAATACAAGGCTCCCACCGGTCACATTCACATAATTTTTTTGCATCGATTCATGTCCAAGCATTTGATCTCCTTTTGAGCTTAAAATTTAAATAATTTTAAAAATTTAATTTTTATTATGAAAATTTTACTCCAAAAAGGTCGTTGTCAATTTCATATTTTGTGGTGTCAATGTCGACAAAGTGTTTAGCTGTAGGAGTTGATGGACAACTCTTCAGAAGTTCATTCAAACACTCGTGATGAAGCTGGCAGCACCTAAATAAAATTAAAGTAGATTAAAAAGATCAAGATTTTTCAATTTTAAAAGACATAACAGGACTGGGCCAAAACCAAAAAAAATTCTCCAAAAAATGATCCTTCGATAAGGAAAAGGAGAAAATTGTGAGGCTTAAAAATATTTTTCATATTCATTTGTATATTTTAAATTTAATTTAAATTTAATTAACTTGCTAATAATAAATGAAAGCTATCGAAGCAGAACTTGCAAATTTGATCAGGGTGCTGGGATTCCAAAGACTGAACAAAATTAAGAAGCTTCGTACAAAACTTAAGAACTTAGGTATCGTACAGAACTTTAGACTCTATCCAAGTATATTCCAAATTAAATTTTCTACTGATTTATATTTAATTAATTAATTTACGTCGGAGTAGGCAACGAATTTTGTGCATTTAAGCAATTTTGAGGAGAAGACTGGCTCAGTTGTATTTTTAATCTGTTGGCAAAAGCTCTCAATTTTAGAGGCCAACTTCGTCGATCTATCTTAATTTTGAGTTAGTCTATCAAGATTTAAAAAAGTAAACCATGAGAATGAATGGGATTTTCTCTTGTATAATGCCAAAATTACAGCCATATTATTGAATTTCAGCATTCCTTATTGCAGTATACTATTTTTTATCAATATTAATTCCTTAACACCATCTTTACATTTTGATCTTTACCAAGTATATAACTAAATTGAAATTTCTTTAAATTATGCTTGGGATTATGCTTGGGATGGTTTCCGAAAATAAGCTAGAGAGGGTGTTTTATGGATGAGAGGGTTTTTCTGTGAATTAAAAATCTAGAAAGATATATAATTCCAAACCTTAAGACGTTGTTTCATTAACAATGACTGTAGCATATCCTGCATAACATAATGTGTTGCAGCATGTGGATGACCACCAATACTGGTACCATTTTTACGGGATTTTGTGAAGGATTGCTGGATACTTGAAGTTGTCAGGATGGAAGATCCATTTGATTATCGGCCAATATAATTCATTCCTCTTGATGTGTAGCAGCAGGTGGGTATTCATACTAGTTGTACTTAATTGTGCTCCATGTCAAAAAGTCGAGCCTTTATCTAGGGCCATTTCTTCTCTGAATAGATTTTCCATGTTGCCCACAAAGAATGGCTTCTCTAAATTTAACATTTTTAAGCTTAAAATTGTACATCGGAGTTCTTACAGATCTGATGAACGTTTGCCATGAATTAAGATATTCATTTGGGATTTGTGGAAGGATTGCTGAATAGTTAAAGTTGTTACCAGAACGGATTGAAGAAACACTCGATTATCATTCCATGCCATCCAATCCAAGAGTCCAATCCACTCCAATTCCTTTCGAGCTCCCAAACAACTTTGGATTGAAGAGTTGGCCAAGATAGCGAGTTGGGCAGGATAGAGTTGGCCTTTCGAGCCCCCAGATCTATAAACATCATTAATCCGTGCCATGAGGCTCTTATTAAAGGGAAATTTTTAAATTTCCCTGAGGCTCGAAGTCTCCACAAATTAAAGAGGAATTGAAGCGTGTTGTCTCGAGTATCAGAAGTATTTATTTGGTGAATAAATTGAATATTTTTTGGATTATTCAGAAATTAGATTTAATAAAATTAGAGTAATAATTTTCATTTGATTTAATTACCAGCCAAAACTAATCCATTTATATACCCTTTCTAGCTTAAATAAATTTTGATGATTATTCATGGGAAATGGATTAAAATTAATTTTTTATATTAAAATCGTACAATTTCCTCTCAAAATTTGGTTAAATTTGTATAATTTTGGTTAATTAAATCAAAAAAAATTTTCACACAGCTAAATTCTAGTTAAAACTCCAAAAAATGGTCCTATGATTCAAAAATAATATTTTTATTACTCAAAATTCCAAAATTATTTAAAGCAGAATTGTACGATTTTATTATAAAAAATTAATTTTAAAATAATTTTCAGCCTTTTACCATTAATAATCAGCAAAACAAAAATACGATTACGAGGTAAAAAGGTCTGTACGAATGTACGAGTACGAGCAAATTTCAAAATTCCAACCACATGGTTCTCAACTTGAGAGGTTTAACTATCCTCTTCAAAATTACAGTAAGTCATTCTCTCATTCTCCTATATACTCCCTCAGTGATTTCCTCCCTCGTTTGTCTTTATTCTTCAAGTTCTCACATTTTAATATTTATTTCTGATTAAAATTTTTATTTCTGATTAAAGTTTTATTAGTTACAAATAAGATTTTATAGTTAATCAGAGAAATAATGTGGGATTTTTGGGATTTTGTAAGGCCAGGAAGCCGAATTTCTCTTTTTTTATTCGATAAAAAATAGGATGTTTAATATTAATTTAAAATTAATCATATGGGAAAGCATACGAATAAATCTAATAGAAAGTGTGAATAGTCACCATTGAAATCACTAATTTTAAATTATTTAGTTATTTTATATTTACTTGAATATTAGTTCATTACTAGTTTTATTTTTAATTTTAAAAGCATTATAAATTATTAGTTAACATGATTTTTTCTGCTACTTGATTTTAAATTTAAAAATTTCAATTTTACATAAAGTCAGACCTCTTTCAAATCTAAAAATAATTATTTAATTTTTATTAGGAATACTTTAAATTAATAAATGTTTAATATAATTATTAAAATCTTATTGATCGTATTATTTTTGTTTGCAAATGGATATGAGGATGATAAGTTAGAGATTTAATTATTCAAATTAAAGATAGAACTGGAAGGGTTATACAAGAAAGAGTTTTCGAAAAAGCTCGATCTCGATAGCAAGACTTTCGATCAAGATCTCGCCTCGGTCCGGTCTCTAATTTAAGTTATATTAGCCAGGCTTGATAATGGATACGGATAATATTCGGATACACGCGGATAGCAAATCCATGTCCTTGAGCAGGCTTAATATTAGCCTTAATATTATTATAATTAGAATTTCTGTTTAAAATTTTCCTTAAATATATTTTAGTTAAATATTTTCAGAAAAATATACATGAGATTTTAACATTCTTCTGTTTTGGTGTTGGATCCGCTAAATAATCTTGCAAAAATTTAAAATAATTAAAAAAAATTTAAATTTTTATTTTTCTGCCAGTTTTAAAGTTTGTCCTGGCAAAGAGGATAGTTTTGCAAATTCAAAATTGGCAAGACGATTCCAAGTAAAAGGAAATGTTTTTGCGTGTAAAGAATGTGAGGAATGTGATGGATATAAAATAAATGCATTATTTTCGAGCGATATTGAAAAGAATATTGCTGATGGAGGATTTTTGGAAGATTATGTCTCATATGAGGAAGCTGAAGTAAATACTGAAAATACTGGAACATGTGAAACGGTTAGAAATTATATACAATTTGGTACTTGATACGGCCTTAAATTACACTAAAGAATAGATTTGAGTGGACTGATACAACCTTCAATTAGACTAAAAATAAATTAGAGTGGATTGTAAATCATTGATGTTGCTGACCAGACATGGGCGTCATCCATTTTTTTTCGGCCACAGATTATGGTCCCATAAGCCTTAGTTTCAGGCCCAATCACCATATATGGTGCTGACCAATTTCAGATTTTCGTACTGCATTTAGTTATTAAATTGTATTTTTCTATATAACTTTTCGATTCAATTTATCCTTGCTCCGGCACTTATAATAGATTAAGAAGTAAAAAATGAATTAACTATTTAATAATTTGAGAAATTTTATTCAAATTTATACAGTTGCTATTAGTGAAAAGTGTTGGAAAAAGCGAAACTGGTGCGACAAGGCAACCTTTCAGCAAAAAAGTAAAAAATTTTTGAGAATTTTAATATTAAAATACAAATCCGCAATTCTGTGATAAAACACAATGAACATTTTTGAGTTGATTTTCGAAGGCATTGAGTAAAAAAATGGTATTTTATCCTAAAAACTACAAGAAAATGTAAGAAAAATCCTCACTCAGACCACAAAAATAGCAAATCCGCATTTTAAAAAATAATTCTCATCGATCAATCAAAAAAGCACAAACTGAGGAAATAATCCGAGATATCCAAGCTCTTTATAGATTAACAGATAAATATATTCTATATTAATTAAAATAATTTTTTTAAAGACAACCGTTGTAACAAAACCAACAGAGCCTCCGTTTATAGTATAATTTCCTATTTAAAATTTAAATAAAATTTTAAATTTAAATTTTCTGGTAACGAATAATAGTGAAGAAGGAATTTTACAATTTATTCGAATTAATAAGCTGAAGCTAAAAACTGTGTTAAAAGTAGATAATATTGTATTCAATCAAAATTTAACTATAACTTTGTGTGCTGGTAAATCTACAAATTCGTGTGGTTGGTTTTTTCCTAAAATCTAATAAATTAATAGATTTTTAATGATTAAAAAATAAATATTTCTAAGGGTAAACAAGGAAAATCTGATCTTAGTATAAATATAAGATTATGATTTTTATATAATCAGCGGGTATAATGTGGGAAGCAGGCCAAGGTACCGCAAGCTTCTTCTTTCAAACTTCTTTTAAAATTGTCGAATCCGAAACACCATGTCATCGTTTGATTTATCTCGTCTGATGTATAGCTACATCGAAGTGCATTCTGGATTCGATAACTTTGAACCAAGTTATAGCTTTGCGGTACCACGAGTTGTACTCATTAATATAAATGGAAGATGGCATTTTAAGAAAAACATGAAAGCGTTAGCGAAATAAATCTAAAGCGAGAGGCTGAGTATTGTAACGGCTGAGAATTTACATCAATGGACCTTTGATGGAAGATTAGAATAAATTTAAAATTTGTAAATAATAAAATCCCCGTTTTAACCTAAAATAAAATTTCAACCCCAACACGAACAATCTTGTCGAACCCGCCCCGACCGACAAATACTTTTTGACCCCGAAGGGTCTGGTTCCAACCGTACTTTATTTGCATTATTCTTACGATTTTTAATATTTAAAATTTAAGATGAAAAAGTTCTTGAAATGTTCTATTCAATGAATGATAACAAAATTATTAGCAAAAATGTAATAATTAAAATTTAAAAAATTCAAATTTTCGTTTTTAAGCATATGTATAAATTAAAAGAAACAGACAAAAACAAAGATTTTAACTATCTAAATGGAGAACAATATAATTTAAATTTTATTGTGCAAGATAAAAGTATTATTGTTAATTTTCTGAAAGACGGAATTGTAAATAAAAATTTTCTTGAATTTACTACAGGTTCTAGTGTAGAGGATCTTGAAATTAATCTTTTACAGGTTAATCAAGTCTTTTTGATTAATATTTTTTAAATAAAATATCTTACGCGGCGCGATGAGAGAAACGTTGGTAAGAATAGGGTTCGATATTACTGGGCGGGGACTGAGTTTAAGGAAATTCGAACAGAGGAGATGGGAACGCGGGTCTGGGGGTGAGGCACAACTAACTATGGAATTACCTACTTCAGGGTGCAGAGATCGAACTCTACTTTAGTTTAAAGGTTTTACTAAGAAAAGGTTCTACCAAGACTTAAAGGGTTCTACCAAGACCTCAAAGGTTCTACCAAGACAAACAACGATCCCCAACACTCTCGCCGTCGAAGGGTTGGATTGCTAACTTATTTAAAATTAATATTAATTTTTTATTTTAAACAATAGCTTGATAAAGTTATCGATGCTATTAAAACTGAAACAGTTAGATTCCCTCATTCTATTGCTATCGAAGCTGAGGACCATTTAAAGCCTACAAATAACTTAAAATTCACATTTGAATTTACGAAAATGAAATCAACATATATTGCAATTTTTTTGCTTCAACATGTTGCAGGGGATATTAAGCCTGGAAATATAATAAATATTGTGGAAACGTCGACTAAACTGAAGGCGTATTGTTAGTTTTTAATTTTAATTTGTAAAGAAAATTTGGTTTGGATACAATGCTTCGAAATTTTGAATTTGATAGTACTCGTAATTTCACTAAAAGGTACAGGAACGAGCAAGGGTTTTGGTATTTATTCGTGCGAATCATTTGCCCAAGGTTCCTTGACTGTAAGTTACGACCTTGCGAAGTATTACGAAGCAAGCTAGTGTCGGTAAAATTAATTTTTCCAACACAATACCGTGAGTACCAGAAAGAACCAAGTCAATACTTTCGGAAGTACTGCGCGAGTACCGAACCGTGCCGAAACTAAATCTAACTAGATATCGTATTGTGGAATTATTTGTTTTATTATACATATTATCCCTAATTAGTATACGACAATAAAATTTAGATTTATCAAGTTTAAATTTTAGTGAATAAAGACGGTGGAAACAAAATTTCTTTCATGATAATGTTTGAATTTCCAAAAGACGATAAAAGCACAAAAGATGAACCAACAACAGGATTTGTTCATCTGATAACTCAGAGCACGGTTCAAAATTATTATATTTGTAGTCCGAACCTTCGATCTTGTCTGGGGTTTTAATTTTCAGAATTTATATAATTGAGATTTACTTGGTCATATTTGACAAAATTTGAAAAGAAATATTAAAAAGTAATCCATTATAGTGTAAGGATAGTTCACCTAGCATCATTTAAAATTCTTAGGAGGGGGGTTCACCTAGTAAAAGTGATAGTCGTCGCCCATGCAGCTCAATGGCAGTGCACATTCAACTGTGTCAGCAAAGCCGGGCGAGCGTTGTTGGAGGTTCGAATTCAGCCCGGTGGCTAAAACAACCTTTGCTAAATCTTATTATAGTTTTACAAAATCAAGCCTAAATGTTTTCTTTGTATCGGAAATCGTAGTAATAGTTGGATCGGAGATCGGATTACGACCCTAAAACTGAATAATTTGGCTAAAACTTAAATATTTTTAGGGTCAAGGTGAGAAAGGAGATATAACAGACAATGTCACAGCTGTTTATGTTAAAAAAGAAAATAAAGAAATTTCGTTTAAAATAAACTTTGGAGGTGGGAAAGCTGATAGAATCATCAAATTAGCAGTAACATTCAGTAGTCACGAATCGGAAAGTTTGGAAATTGAAAGGAATATACCGAAAATTGAACTTTCAAAAATTAACAGAATTTTTGTGAGTTGAAAATTTTGTTATAAGTAGAGATTTATTTCAATATTTAAGATTGTTGGTTCTCAACAAGATGTTATGTTACTACAAGCGGATATATTGGTACCGAAAAAATGAATAGAATTCAGCATTGAGTAAATCGAATTAATGATAACTAGGGTAGGACAAGAGCGGTTAACCGAAACCCAGTTTTTTTGCGAATTAACCGAAATCAAAACCACGAATAACGGATAGAACCGGTTTTTGTCGCACCCGCTTAAATAAAAACTAAAATAATTTAAGCCTTTTTGCTAAAATACTGCTTGAATATTCCTCTATATCGTAAATATTTAATTCGTTTAACACCGAGATTTAATCCAATTATTTGTATTTTAATAAATAAGATAATTGAATTGTCGTTTTAATCGTTTGAATTTTAAATCACAAAATTATTAGTTCAATTATGAATCTCTTAAAATTAAATTTATGAAATTTAAATGTAAAAATTTTATTGACGTATGAATCTTAAATTAATAATAAATTTACATACCTAATTCTTTGTTGTTTTGCCGTTTTACACGTCCAAATAATTAGTTTTGACAATGATGCTTAATATTAAAACATCATTGTCATGGTATATTGATTGGGTACAGGTCGGGCTCGTATTTTAGATACAATATTTTAAAAATAAATTAAATTTATTTTGGATTTTCTTCGAAAGATTATAACTTTGGGGTAAATATAATTAATTTATGGTTTTTTCTTCCAGGGATTATAACTTTGGGGTATTGAAAACATATTAATTCGTTTCAACATTTTTAGTATCAGCTAAAAATGTACTTTCAAATGAGCTATCGTTTGGCTATATACGATAAGATTTTTGAAAAAAATTTTGTTTTACTCCAATATTTTGAAAATAAATATAATTAATTTATGGTTTTTTCTTCCAGGGATTATAACTTTGGGGTATTGAAAACATATTAATTCGTTTCAACATTTTTAGTATCAGCTAAAAATGTACTTTCAAATGAGCTATCGTTTGGCTATATACGATAAGATTTTTGAAAAAAATTTTGTTTTACTCCAATATTTTGAAAATAAATATAATTAATTTATGGTTTTTTCTTCCAGGGATTATAACTTTGGGGTATTGAAAACATATTAATTCGTTTCAACATTTTTAGTATCAGCTAAAAATGTACTTTCAAATGAGCTATCGTTTGGCTATATACGATAAGATTTTTGAAAAAAATTTTGTTTTACTCCAATATTTTGAAAATAAATATAATTAATTTATGGTTTTTTCTTCCAGGGATTATAACTTTGGGGTATTGAAAACATATTAATTCGTTTCAACATTTTTAGTATCAGCTAAAAATGTACTTTCAAATGAGCTATCGTTTGGCTATATACGATAAGATTTTTGAAAAAAATTTTGTTTTACTCCAATATTTTGAAAATAAATATAATTAATTTATGGTTTTTTCTTCCAGGGATTATAACTTTGGGGTATTGAAAACATATTAATTCGTTTCAACATTTTTAGTATCAGCTAAAAATGTACTTTCAAATGAGCTATCGTTTGGCTATATACGATAAGATTTTTGAAAAAAATTTTGTTTTACTCCAATATTTTGAAAATAAATATAATTAATTTATGGTTTTTTCTTCCAGGGATTATAACTTTGGGGTATTGAAAACATATTAATTCGTTTCAACATTTTTAGTATCAGCTAAAAATGTACTTTCAAATGAGCTATCGTTTGGCTATATACGATAAGATTTTTGAAAAAAATTTTGTTTTACTCCAATATTTTGAAAATAAATATAATTAATTTATGGTTTTTTCTTCCAGGGATTATAACTTTGGGGTATTGAAAACATATTAATTCGTTTCAACATTTTTAGTATCAGCTAAAAATGTACTTTCAAATGAGCTATCGTTTGGCTATATACGATAAGATTTTTGAAAAAAATTTTGTTTTACTCCAATATTTTGAAAATAAATATAATTAATTTATGGTTTTTTCTTCCAGGGATTATAACTTTGGGGTATTGAAAACATATTAATTCGTTTCAACATTTTTAGTATCAGCTAAAAATGTACTTTCAAATGAGCTATCGTTTGGCTATATACGATAAGATTTTTGAAAAAAATTTTGTTTTACTCCAATATTTTGAAAATAAATATAATTAATTTATGGTTTTTTCTTCCAGGGATTATAACTTTGGGGTATTGAAAACATATTAATTCGTTTCAACATTTTTAGTATCAGCTAAAAATGTACTTTCAAATGAGCTATCGTTTGGCTATATACGATAAGATTTTTGAAAAAAATTTTGTTTTACTCCAATATTTTGAAAATAAATATAATTAATTTATGGTTTTTTCTTCCAGGGATTATAACTTTGGGGTATTGAAAACATATTAATTCGGTTCTACATTTTTAGTATCAGCTAAAAATGTACTTTCAAATGAGCTATCGTTTGGCTATATACGATAAGATTTTTGAAAAAAATTTTGTTTTACTCCAATATTTTGAAAATAAATATAATTAATTTATGGTTTTTTCTTCCAGGGATTATAACTTTGGGGTATTGAAAACATATTAATTCGGTTCTACATTTTTAGTATCAGCTAAAAATGTACTTTCAAATGAGCTATCGTTTGGCTATATACGATAAGATTTTTGAAAAAAATTTTGTTTTACTCCAATATTTTGAAAATAAATATAATTAATTTATGGTTTTTTCTTCCAGGGATTATAACTTTGGGGTATTGAAAACATATTAATTCGGTTCTACATTTTTAGTATCAGCTAAAAATGTACTTTCAAATGAGCTATCGTTTGGCTATATACGATAAGATTTTTGAAAAAAATTTTGTTTTACTCCAATATTTTGAAAATAAATATAATTAATTTATGGTTTTTTCTTCCAGGGATTATAACTTTGGGGTATTGAAAACATATTAATTCGGTTCTACATTTTTAGTATCAGCTAAAAATGTACTTTCAAATGAGCTATCGTTTGGCTATATACGATAAGATTTTTGAAAAAAATTTTGTTTTACTCCAATATTTTGAAAATAAATATAATTAATTTATGGTTTTTTCTTCCAGGGATTATAACTTTGGGGTATTGAAAACATATTAATTCGTTTCAACATTTTTAGTATCAGCTAAAAATGTACTTTCAAATGAGCTATCGTTTGGCTATATACGATAAGATTTTTGAAAAAAATTTTGTTTTACTCCAATATTTTGAAAATAAATATAATTAATTTATGGTTTTTTCTTCCAGGGATTATAACTTTGGGGTATTGAAAACATATTAATTCGGTTCTACATTTTTAGTATCAGCTAAAAATGTACTTTCAAATGAGCTATCGTTTGGCTATATACGATAAGATTTTTGAAAAAAATTTTGTTTTACTCCAATATTTTGAAAATAAATATAATTAATTTATGGTTTTTTCTTCCAGGGATTATAACTTTGGGGTATTGAAAACATATTAATTCGGTTCTACATTTTTAGTATCAGCTAAAAATGTACTTTCAAATGAGCTATCGTTTGGCTATATACGATAAGATTTTTGAAAAAAATTTTGTTTTACTCCAATATTTTGAAAATAAATATAATTAATTTATGGTTTTTTCTTCCAGGGATTATAACTTTGGGGTATTGAAAACATATTAATTCGGTTCTACATTTTTAGTATCAGCTAAAAATGTACTTTCAAATGAGCTATCGTTTGGCTATATACGATAAGATTTTTGAAAAAAATTTTGTTTTACTCCAATATTTTGAAAATAAATATAATTAATTTATGGTTTTTTCTTCCAGGGATTATAACTTTGGGGTATTGAAAACATATTAATTCGGTTCTACATTTTTAGTATCAGCTAAAAATGTACTTTCAAATGAGCTATCGTTTGGCTATATACGATAAGATTTTTGAAAAAAATTTTGTTTTACTCCAATATTTTGAAAATAAATATAATTAATTTATGGTTTTTTCTTCCAGGGATTATAACTTTGGGGTATTGAAAACATATTAATTCGTTTCAACATTTTTAGTATCAGCTAAAAATGTACTTTCAAATGAGCTATCGTTTGGCTATATACGATAAGATTTTTGAAAAAAATTTTGTTTTACTCCAATATTTTGAAAATAAATATAATTAATTTATGGTTTTTTCTTCCAGGGATTATAACTTTGGGGTATTGAAAACATATTAATTCGGTTCTACATTTTTAGTATCAGCTAAAAATGTACTTTCAAATGAGCTATCGTTTGGCTATATACGATAAGATTTTTGAAAAAAATTTTGTTTTACTCCAATATTTTGAAAATAAATATAATTAATTTATGGTTTTTTCTTCCAGGGATTATAACTTTGGGGTATTGAAAACATATTAATTCGGTTCTACATTTTTAGTATCAGCTAAAAATGTACTTTCAAATGAGCTATCGTTTGGCTATATACGATAAGATTTTTGAAAAAAATTTTGTTTTACTCCAATATTTTGAAAATAAATATAATTAATTTATGGTTTTTTCTTCCAGGGATTATAACTTTGGGGTATTGAAAACATATTAATTCGGTTCTACATTTTTAGTATCAGCTAAAAATGTACTTTCAAATGAGCTATCGTTTGGCTATATACGATAAGATTTTTGAAAAAAATTTTGTTTTACTCCAATATTTTGAAAATAAATATAATTAATTTATGGTTTTTTCTTCCAGGGATTATAACTTTGGGGTATTGAAAACATATTAATTCGGTTCTACATTTTTAGTATCAGCTAAAAATGTACTTTCAAATGAGCTATCGTTTGGCTATATACGATAAGATTTTTGAAAAAAATTTTGTTTTACTCCAATATTTTGAAAATAAATATAATTAATTTATGGTTTTTTCTTCCAGGGATTATAACTTTGGGGTATTGAAAACATATTAATTCGGTTCTACATTTTTAGTATCAGCTAAAAATGTACTTTCAAATGAGCTATCGTTTGGCTATATACGATAAGATTTTTGAAAAAAATTTTGTTTTACTCCAATATTTTGAAAATAAATATAATTAATTTATGGTTTTTTCTTCCAGGGATTATAACTTTGGGGTATTGAAAACATATTAATTCGGTTCTACATTTTTAGTATCAGCTAAAAATGTACTTTCAAATGAGCTATCGTTTGGCTATATACGATAAGATTTTTGAAAAAAATTTTGTTTTACTCCAATATTTTGAAAATAAATATAATTAATTTATGGTTTTTTCTTCCAGGGATTATAACTTTGGGGTATTGAAAACATATTAATTCGGTTCTACATTTTTAGTATCAGCTAAAAATGTACTTTCAAATGAGCTATCGTTTGGCTATATACGATAAGATTTTTGAAAAAAATTTTGTTTTACTCCAATATTTTGAAAATAAATATAATTAATTTATGGTTTTTTCTTCCAGGGATTATAACTTTGGGGTATTGAAAACATATTAATTCGGTTCTACATTTTTAGTATCAGCTAAAAATGTACTTTCAAATGAGCTATCGTTTGGCTATATACGATAAGATTTTTGAAAAAAATTTTGTTTTACTCCAATATTTTGAAAATAAATATAATTAATTTATGGTTTTTTCTTCCAGGGATTATAACTTTGGGGTATTGAAAACATATTAATTCGGTTCTACATTTTTAGTATCAGCTAAAAATGTACTTTCAAATGAGCTATCGTTTGGCTATATACGATAAGATTTTTGAAAAAAATTTTGTTTTACTCCAATATTTTGAAAATAAATATAATTAATTTATGGTTTTTTCTTCCAGGGATTATAACTTTGGGGTATTGAAAACATATTAATTCGGTTCTACATTTTTAGTATCAGCTAAAAATGTACTTTCAAATGAGCTATCGTTTGGCTATATACGATAAGATTTTTGAAAAAAATTTTGTTTTACTCCAATATTTTGAAAATAAATATAATTAATTTATGGTTTTTTCTTCCAGGGATTATAACTTTGGGGTATTGAAAACATATTAATTCGGTTCTACATTTTTAGTATCAGCTAAAAATGTACTTTCAAATGAGCTATCGTTTGGCTATATACGATAAGATTTTTGAAAAAAATTTTGTTTTACTCCAATATTTTGAAAATAAATATAATTAATTTATGGTTTTTTCTTCCAGGGATTATAACTTTGGGGTATTGAAAACATATTAATTCGGTTCTACATTTTTAGTATCAGCTAAAAATGTACTTTCAAATGAGCTATCGTTTGGCTATATACGATAAGATTTTTGAAAAAAATTTTGTTTTACTCCAATATTTTGAAAATAAATATAATTAATTTATGGTTTTTTCTTCCAGGGATTATAACTTTGGGGTATTGAAAACATATTAATTCGGTTCTACATTTTTAGTATCAGCTAAAAATGTACTTTCAAATGAGCTATCGTTTGGCTATATACGATAAGATTTTTGAAAAAAATTTTGTTTTACTCCAATATTTTGAAAATAAATATAATTAATTTATGGTTTTTTCTTCCAGGGATTATAACTTTGGGGTATTGAAAACATATTAATTCGGTTCTACATTTTTAGTATCAGCTAAAAATGTACTTTCAAATGAGCTATCGTTTGGCTATATACGATAAGATTTTTGAAAAAAATTTTGTTTTACTCCAATATTTTGAAAATAAATATAATTAATTTATGGTTTTTTCTTCCAGGGATTATAACTTTGGGGTATTGAAAACATATTAATTCGGTTCTACATTTTTAGTATCAGCTAAAAATGTACTTTCAAATGAGCTATCGTTTGGCTATATACGATAAGATTTTTGAAAAAAATTTTGTTTTACTCCAATATTTTGAAAATAAATATAATTAATTTATGGTTTTTTCTTCCAGGGATTATAACTTTGGGGTATTGAAAACATATTAATTCGGTTCTACATTTTTAGTATCAGCTAAAAATGTACTTTCAAATGAGCTATCGTTTGGCTATATACGATAAGATTTTTGAAAAAAATTTTGTTTTACTCCAATATTTTGAAAATAAATATAATTAATTTATGGTTTTTTCTTCCAGGGATTATAACTTTGGGGTATTGAAAACATATTAATTCGGTTCTACATTTTTAGTATCAGCTAAAAATGTACTTTCAAATGAGCTATCGTTTGGCTATATACGATAAGATTTTTGAAAAAAATTTTGTTTTACTCCAATATTTTGAAAATAAATATAATTAATTTATGGTTTTTTCTTCCAGGGATTATAACTTTGGGGTATTGAAAACATATTAATTCGGTTCTACATTTTTAGTATCAGCTAAAAATGTACTTTCAAATGAGCTATCGTTTGGCTATATACGATAAGATTTTTGAAAAAAATTTTGTTTTACTCCAATATTTTGAAAATAAATATAATTAATTTATGGTTTTTTCTTCCAGGGATTATAACTTTGGGGTATTGAAAACATATTAATTCGGTTCTACATTTTTAGTATCAGCTAAAAATGTACTTTCAAATGAGCTATCGTTTGGCTATATACGATAAGATTTTTGAAAAAAATTTTGTTTTACTCCAATATTTTGAAAATAAATATAATTAATTTATGGTTTTTTCTTCCAGGGATTATAACTTTGGGGTATTGAAAACATATTAATTCGGTTCTACATTTTTAGTATCAGCTAAAAATGTACTTTCAAATGAGCTATCGTTTGGCTATATACGATAAGATTTTTGAAAAAAATTTTGTTTTACTCCAATATTTTGAAAATAAATATAATTAATTTATGGTTTTTTCTTCCAGGGATTATAACTTTGGGGTATTGAAAACATATTAATTCGTTTCAACATTTTTAGTATCAGCTAAAAATGTACTTTCAAATGAGCTATCGTTTGGCTATATACGATAAGATTTTTGAAAAAAATTTTGTTTTACTCCAATATTTTGAAAATAAATATAATTAATTTATGGTTTTTTCTTCCAGGGATTATAACTTTGGGGTATTGAAAACATATTAATTCGTTTCAACATTTTTAGTATCAGCTAAAAATGTACTTTCAAATGAGCTATCGTTTGGCTATATACGATAAGATTTTTGAAAAAAATTTTGTTTTACTCCAATATTTTGAAAATAAATATAATTAATTTATGGTTTTTTCTTCCAGGGATTATAACTTTGGGGTATTGAAAACATATTAATTCGGTTCTACATTTTTAGTATCAGCTAAAAATGTACTTTCAAATGAGCTATCGTTTGGCTATATACGATAAGATTTTTGAAAAAAATTTTGTTTTACTCCAATATTTTGAAAATAAATATAATTAATTTATGGTTTTTTCTTCCAGGGATTATAACTTTGGGGTATTGAAAACATATTAATTCGGTTCTACATTTTTAGTATCAGCTAAAAATGTACTTTCAAATGAGCTATCGTTTGGCTATATACGATAAGATTTTTGAAAAAAATTTTGTTTTACTCCAATATTTTGAAAATAAATATAATTAATTTATGGTTTTTTCTTCCAGGGATTATAACTTTGGGGTATTGAAAACATATTAATTCGTTTCAACATTTTTAGTATCAGCTAAAAATGTACTTTCAAATGAGCTATCGTTTGGCTATATACGATAAGATTTTTGAAAAAAATTTTGTTTTACTCCAATATTTTGAAAATAAATATAATTAATTTATGGTTTTTTCTTCCAGGGATTATAACTTTGGGGTATTGAAAACATATTAATTCGTTTCAACATTTTTAGTATCAGCTAAAAATGTACTTTCAAATGAGCTATCGTTTGGCTATATACGATAAGATTTTTGAAAAAAATTTTGTTTTACTCCAATATTTTGAAAATAAATATAATTAATTTATGGTTTTTTCTTCCAGGGATTATAACTTTGGGGTATTGAAAACATATTAATTCGGTTCTACATTTTTAGTATCAGCTAAAAATGTACTTTCAAATGAGCTATCGTTTGGCTATATACGATAAGATTTTTGAAAAAAATTTTGTTTTACTCCAATATTTTGAAAATAAATATAATTAATTTATGGTTTTTTCTTCCAGGGATTATAACTTTGGGGTATTGAAAACATATTAATTCGGTTCTACATTTTTAGTATCAGCTAAAAATGTACTTTCAAATGAGCTATCGTTTGGCTATATACGATAAGATTTTTGAAAAAAATTTTGTTTTACTCCAATATTTTGAAAATAAATATAATTAATTTATGGTTTTTTCTTCCAGGGATTATAACTTTGGGGTATTGAAAACATATTAATTCGGTTCTACATTTTTAGTATCAGCTAAAAATGTACTTTCAAATGAGCTATCGTTTGGCTATATACGATAAGATTTTTGAAAAAAATTTTGTTTTACTCCACTATTTTGAAAATAAATATAATTAATTTATGGT